>CM032332.1:21111669-21638229 GCA_019022515.1 Quercus aquifolioides | reverse complement strand
GGTTGGTGGCTTGTCCAGTCGCGAGTTCAAGTCGCGAAGTAACGGTCTGGCCAGCCTGGGACTTTTGTCCTGTAGTGCGACAGCTGGCGCGACCCTTTAGCTCCCCTGTGTGCATCTCACGTGCCTGCATTTGGCGGCTTGCCAGTCGCGAGTCAACTGCGAATCCTAGCCGCGAAACTCTGCCTTCTTGCACATACTTGAGCTTTTCTTCACATCTTCTCACACACTACCCTTACAATAATCCCACCTAAATACAGGGTTACTAAGTGCTTAAATTACAAGCAAATTGGCACGGAATAAAGCCAACAAGATGGTTGATAAATTTCAACTTTACAAGAAGGAAGTTTTAGAATTTAGTTGTCTTTAATAGATAATAATCTTGATTTAGTTTTGTGAATTTGGTCCTGTTTTGTGGAGATTTTTTTTTTTTTTTTTTTTTTGGTTATTTTGTAATTTTTTTGGGCTTTCACTGATACAAAATAAAAAATTCCCATTTGAGAAGGTAAAACTCTAATATCTCCTAGAGTCATTTTGTTGTGATATTCTACATGGAAAATCTCGAATTTTTATCAGGTTGTTGACTCTGAGTTCTCTTCTTTTTACACCTCTATTTCCTCTTTTCTTGGTCCAACCCTAGCAGTTTGGGGTTGTGATACCCTTTTAGTGTTTTTTCTATTAGATGAGTGCATGTCTTGCATGCATCTGTTGTTAATTAAAATTTACGGCATTGGAGTATGTAGATCTCACATTTCATATATAAGATCTAACAAACATGGGGAAATAGGTATAGCATTCTTGATTCTTTGTTGACAATTATGTGCTGGAGTAGAGTGTGATTAATGTTTATAGTAATCTCAATTTGCAAATGTGGATTTAAGATTTCGAATTTGTCGATTCTAATGCCATTGTCAAGCTTTGGAACATGTTTAATCTCCCAAAACTTGCCAAAAATCCACTAAGGAGGCACTTTTCATTTCCCTTTCTCGCATCCATGTCTTTGTGTCTTCCTTTTCTGTTTAATATTCAATGCCACCAAATTATATCTTACTTCCCTGCACAAGCATTTAATCTTCATATTGGTGGATTCAACCTAATGTATCTTATTGGTCTTGCTTATAGACACATGGATTATTGTCTACAAGGTCTGCACCTTGCTTTTGGAAAATCTGAGCAATCAACCTATACAATTTATAATGAAAAAAAAAAAAAACCCTCTACCAAACTTTAATCATCGTCTTACTCCTTGTCATTTTTTCTATAATAATCTTTTAATTTGTTAGTGTTGTTAATATTTTGCTATTAAACTATGATAGGTATATTGGATTCAGACGCACATTTTTGTTAGGGTTCGACATTCTAGAAGAGTAGGCATTCTACTCTATGTCATCTTAGAGATACTATTCTGGAGTGTCATATCAGGAATTTTGCATCTACCGGGAATATACTGGAAGCTTTAAATTCCATCGGTATCATGGTACTACAACAAAATGTAATTTTAGCGACGAAAATTAATGAGGAAATATTTTTCGTCACTAAAAATACAGATTTAGCGACGAAATATGGATTTCGTCGCTAATAATGAAAAAAAAAAATTATAACATTTAGAGACAAAAAGTAATCTTCATCACTAATGATGATCTAAAATATGAGCGCCAAAGGGGAAAATTATGGCGGGAACTTAATTAATCTATACTGCCAAAGGGGAAAATTGTGGCTGAACTTAGGCTGCTTGTTCTTGCCTTGATTTCCTAGTAATTTTTTATGCTAGTTTGTTGCAGGATAGGTAATCAACTACTTTATACTGTATTGACCTATATATATTCTTTAGGAATTGCAAGCAAACTAGCTCATTGGTCATTATATTGTGTTTGATGTTATTATCTTTTTAATTTTTTGTCCAAACTTTTGGAGATCATTATGAATAAATGAAAAAACAAAAATGGATTTGTTATATTTGTCTCTAATATTCAGTTGCTAGAAGATTATTCTCTGGTTTTGATTATTCAAATAATAAGTTAATAACCAACGCTCCTCACTCACAATGGTTATATTATGGATCCAATATAGGTATTATCCCTCTCACTGCTCTTATGGGAGATTTGATTACTCCCAGCTTGTATATTTGATTACAACCATCTAATCAAGTCTGCATCAATGAAGCGTGCAATAGCCTCTACGCCAGAGGCTTAAAATCCCTATCATTTATTATGGTTTGATTACATGGTTTTCTCTTTGTTTATGGGTGTGTTTCTTTTGATACCTAATTTCCTTGGTGGAGAATTGGCAAAACTTGGTTCTCTCTTTGATTTTAGCTCATCATCAGTGTTGGGCGTACTATAGTGTTTTGCTTGAACATGGGATGCAAATCCAGCTTTTGTAAAACAACTTGCTGAACATCATTTTGCAGAAACTTCATGAGCTTTATGTACCTTTTGTTTTGACTTGTTACAAAGATATGGAGTGAGAAAAAAGTTCATTTCTACTGTCTATTCTTTCTGCCTGTCCCCTTTACTCTACCTTCAAAACATTTGCCAGTCTTTTTTTTTTTTTTTTTTCCAATTTAAATTTGTTTGGAATTTTTGAAAAATTTCCCCTAAAGTTACTAAAAGGAAAGGAAACTTTCAAATGATAAAAATGTCACTATGCAGATTTTGTCCGTGCTTATAAGAAAATGTATTCCATGATAAACTTTGGAAATTAGTTTTTCCTTTTATCAAGCAAATAAGTGGAGGGAATTCATTTTTTTTTTTTTTTTTCATTTAACCAAAACAAACCAACATTGTAATTAACACTATCACCTTTATTTTGCACCAATACAATTACAAATGTAACAAAGGATATAACAAAATAAAATAAAATAATTGCAACAAAGGATATATTACTACCCACTGCAATAATAACTGCATTTTAAAAGAAAAGAGAAGGTGAGACATTGACCATGAAAATCAAATACTTCTTCAGCCAAATGCAATATACAAGTGGGACTTGTGCTATGAGTCTATGAGCAAATTGTGCGAATACAATATACAAGCTGGGAGAAATGGTGTTTGCAATACAAACTGCCCTCTAGAGCTGCATAATTAGATGGGGTTATAGGACAACCACCATGACAGCACTTGAAACATGACTTGTGGTAGGCCTAGCTCTCCACTGTCACTTGCAAATCTAGGTAAAAAGCTAGCCAACTATACGCATACATACATAGACATATTTGGCTAGGCATGGTGGTGCCCATTTCTAAAAGTTCCATGGATGTGTCATGGGCAGCTACTAATGCTGTGAAATCCAAGCCAAAATCCAGTATATAATTGTACCTTCCAGACTACACTATCATCCCATCTTTCATAACCTGGAATTACAAAGGAAATAAAGTGCTTAAAATTTAAATATGAAAAACACATGTATGTGTTTGTTCTTGAGAGAGAGAAAAGTAATTGAAGAAATGAAAAGGGGGGGGGGGGGGGGGGGGGGGGGGGGGGGGGGTGGAATACACTTACTAAGATAAGATCCACATTATGCAAGAAATCAAGTTGGTGGTTATACCTGTGTCGGACACAGTCATTTGACACTTCCTCACACGTGGATCTAATGAAAATGCCTAAAAAATATATAACCTGGTGTAGTAGCCTTGATTGATGACTATTTCATATTAGATCTATAGTTTCAATTCAAGTGTTTACTGAAAATTTTAAAATTGTCAACAATCTTTGTATTGGAGTTTTTGCACAACTTGCTAATTGTATAGTCACCCTATTTCCAACCTTAGACACCACAATAAATACACAACTGTGATTTAGTTGTAGATGTTGCATAAGAACAATTAGAGAGCACATAAGATTATACATCTTCGGTTTTATAGTATATATAAATAATAAAAATATAAACATCAAGAAAGTGACCTCAACTACGTTATTTTATAGGAAGGTATGCCCCTAGATGAGATGGAAGCTACCAAGGGAGATACGTAGGAAGTTAATTGGTATATTCAAATATTTGTGGAAGAAACCAAGATAATTTCAGCTGATTTTTTTTTTTTTTTTGTGAACAAGAGTAATTATTGTGGTTGTGCTAATTTCTTGGAAAGCTTTTTTTTTTTTTTTTTTTTTTTTTTTTGGTTTTAGATTTTAGATCTAAATTTTTTAATAACTTTAAAAAAATTACTATTGTGATGAGCGGTTATCAGTAAGTCAAAAAGTGACTTCAGTGATGGGCCCAAATGTAAAATTATAGTCAGATGTGATATTAGTACTACTTATTGTGATGATTGAACTGTCAATTGTAAGGAAAAAAATAGGGTACCATCAAATGTGACAAAAGTACGATCAAAAGTAATGTTGGTATAGCCCAATGTAACAATGGAACTATCAAATTTGAGAATAAAAAATAGGGTACCACTGAATGTGACAAAAATAGAATTAGATGCGATATTGGTACTACTTAATATGACAATGAAGCCATCATATTTGAGAAAAAAAATAAAGAAACCATTATATGTGACAAAAGAACTGTCAAATTTGATATTGGAACTGCATAATACGATAATGGAACCATCAAATTTGAGAAACAAATAAAGGAACCACTAAATGTAACAAAATAACTGTCAAATGTGATGTAAGAACTGTACAATGTTAGAATGGAACCGTCAAATGTGAGAAACAAATAAAGGAACCACCGAATATGACAAAAGAACTGTCAAATGTGATGTTGAAACTGCACAATGTGATGATAGAACCGTCAAATGTGAGAAAAAAGTAAGGGAACCACCAAATGTGACAAAATAATTGTCACATGTGATGTTAGAACTGCACAATATGATGCTGGAATCGTCAAATGTGAGAAAAAAGTAAAGTAACCACCAAATGTGAGAAAAGAACTATCACATATGAAGTTGGAACTGCACAATGTGAGGATAGAACCATTAATGTGAAAAAAAAAAAAACCACCCAATGTGACAAAAGAACAGTCATATATGACAAAAATAAAACAGATGTGATGTTATTACTGCTTAATATAACAATGGAACCATCAAATTCGAGAAAAATAATAAATGAACCACTATATGTGACAAAAGAACTGTCAAATGTGATATTGGAATTGCACAATGTGATAATGAAACCGCCAAATGTGAGAAAAAAAAGAAGTAATTACCATATGTGAGAAAAGAACTATCAAATGTGATATTGGAACTGCACAATGTGAGGATGAAACTATCAAATGTGAGAAAAAATTAAGGGAACCACCAAATGTGAGAAAAGAACTGTCACATAAGATGTTGGAACTGCACAATGTGAGGATAAAACCGTCAAGTGTGAGAAAAAAGTGGGGGATCCACCCAATGTGAGAAAAGAACCGTCACATTTGATGTTAGAAATGCACAATGTGATGATGAAACCGTTAATTGTGAGAAAAGAGTAAGGGAATCACCCAATGTGAGAAAAGAACTGTTGCATATGATGTTGAAATTGCACAATGTGAGGATGGAACCGTCAAATGTGAGAAAGAAATAAGGGAACCACAAAATATGACAAAAGGAACTTTCACATGTGATATTGAAATTTCACAATGTAAGGATAAAACCGTCAAATGTGAGAAAAAAGTAAGAAAACAACCAAATGTGAGAAAAGAACTGTCAAATGTGATGTTGGAACTGCACAATATGAGGATGGAATAGTCAAATGTGAAAAAAAAAAGTAAGGAAACCACCCAATGTGAGAAAAGAACTGTCACATGTGATGTTTGAACTACATAATGTGAAGATGAAACCGTCAATTGTGAGAAAAAGTAAGGAAACCACCCGTTGTGAGAAAAGAACTATCACATGTAATGTTGGAATTGCACAATGTGAAAATGGAACCGTCAAATGTGAGAAAAAAGTAAGGAAACCACCAAATATAAAAAAAGAACTTTCACATGTGATGTTGAAACTGCACAATGTGAGGATGAAACCGTCAAATGTGAGAAAAAAGTAAGAGAACCACCAAATGTGAGAAAAGAACTGTCAAATGTGATATTGGAACTGCACATTATGAGGATGGAATCGTCAATTGTAAGAAAAAAGTAAGGGGACCACCAAATGTCAGAGAAGAATTGTCACGTATGATGTTGGAACTCTACAATGTGAGGATGAAACCGTCAATTGTGAGAAAAGAGTAAGAGGACCACCCAATGTGAGAAAAGAATTGTCACGTGTGATGTTGAAACTTGGAACTGCACAATGTGAGGATCAAACTGTCGAGTGTGAGAAAAAAAATAAGGGAACCACCCAATGTGTGAAAAGAACTGTCACATGTGATGTTGAAACGGCATAATGTGAGGATAGAACCGTCAAGTGTAAGAAAAAAGTAAAGGAACTACCCAATATGACAAAAGAATTGTCACATGTGTTGTTGAAACTGCACAATATAAGGATGGAACCGTCAAATGTGAAAAAAAAAATAAAAAAAAAAAAAATAAAAAAAAAAAATAAAGGAACCACCAAATGTGAGAAAAGAACTGTTACATGTGATGTTGGAACTGTACAATGTGAGGATAGAACCGTCTAGTGTAAGAAAAAAATTAAGGGAACCACCCAACGTGACAAAAGAACTGTCACATGTGATGTTAAAACTGCACAATGTGAGGATAGAACCATCAAATGTGAGAAAAGTAAGGGAACCACCAAATGTGATAAAAGAACTGTCACATGTGATGTTGGAACTGCACACTGTGAAGATAGAACCGTTAAATGTGAGAAAAAAGTAAGGGAACCACCAAATATGAGAAAAGAACTGTCACATGTGATGTTGGAACTGCACAATGTGAGGATAGAACCATCAAATGTGAGAAAAAAGTAACCTGATATAGCAGGTTACCTACTAGTGGATAACGTACCCCCCTTTTTTGGGGGGTACTGCAGAATTACCCCTTTATATGTTATAGGGAAAAGTTAATGAATGCCCTAAAAGCATTTGTTAATGAAATATTTTAAGAAAGTTTTTATAAAAACAAAAAATAAGCAATTAATTAATGTTTTGACAATTTTTTCAATTTCCCATAAAAGAGCTATAAAACTTTCCTAGAATGGTTTATTAATAATTGTCCTAAGAATATCCATTAACATGACTCTATATTATATTAACTTTTCAATTTGAGTCTTTCCGAGGTGTTATCTACCCAACAACATTGTCCACAACAAAAAGAAAGAATAAAGCTAGAAAGAGTGTTCTTCAAGTCATAACTCAGATTATGTGTTTATTATTTGCCTGAAAATTTAAATTCATATTTTTTTTTCCTTCAGAAGTTTAAATATAATAAGTTTTGTTGAGATGCTATCTTTCATGTCAAATTGAATAAGTCATGGGTAATTGAAATCTACAAGTTTAATATATATAAAAAATTAAATCAAGTATTTATATGGTATCTGTAATGTATTTTAGTTTTTTATAAGATAATTTTCCCTTTAGAGACCAACAATTATTTGATCCACAAATAACAAAGCAATACACCAATGAAGAATCATTTAGGAAACTGTCATTCTAATCAATCTTTAAAATAAATTCGATTTTCTTTTCAACCAATCTCTCAGAGACTTTACACTCTCTCCTATCTCAAAAATCAACAAAATACTACAAATTGAATAAGAAAAATAACAATAAATTTAAGAAAGCAATATTTGAGAACTCAAGTCCAATTAGTTTACAAGGCACCAAATTATGACTTTATAATTGCTTGCCACTAAGAGATTTTAAAACTTGGCTTAATGTGTCTGGTTCGACTGGAAGGGAGTTGTCATGAAAGGCCTTAATTAAATGGGTGAAATGTGGAGCAATAGAGGAGATGATCATGGATTGTTTAGGGAGGGTAGTGTTAGTCAGGCAAAAGGTTACCATTCTGTTGCATTGGAGCTCTGATCAGGTTGGGTGTTGGTTCAGTATGGTATTGATAACTTTGTTTTAAGGTAAATTGCAAATTATACCCCTAAAGTTTGGGGTGATTTGATTTTACACCTTGAAACTTCAGAATTTAGATTTTACCCCCTGAAATTTGGGGTGTTTGGATTTTACACCTTAATGTTTTAGAATTTGAATTTTACCCCCTAAAATTTAGGGTTTGTTTGATTTGATAAGATAAATTTATTTGTAATTTCAAGTATATTTTTATTAACAAAACAGGTTTTATTAAAAACAATTGTAATACTTGTGGGCAAATTAACAAGGAGTAGTGTTTTATGGGATGGGGTGGGGCTTCATGGGGCCCCAAGGGGCAGGGATGGGGAAAGAAAATTTCCCTCGTCATACAAGGCAAGGCGGCGATGAGATAAGACAAAACCATGCGGGGCGAGAGCTAAGACCCCATCATTCAGACCTGCCCCGCCCCATTTCCATCCCTAGCTACCTAGAGAAGATTACCATGGTGAATCGCAACAGAAAATAACAGAGTTTGCAAGCCTTCATGATCAAGCCAATACTCTAATTTTTCATTCTTTCAAACCCATATGAGATTGTTCCTCACACAAAAACCAATTCATTGTACAGATTTGGAAGTGAGGGTTTTGTGGGCTCCTTTGCTTTCTATATATTATTTTGATGTATAAAAGAGAAAATTGAACTGATGGGACAGGCTAGGATCCCTATGAGTAGTTTTTTTTTTTTTTTTTTGATTGTTGTTGTTGTTGTTGGATGATGGGTATTTGGCCAAGAAGACAACTGTGAGTAGATGTGTTGTCTCAACCATGGGTAGACAACTGTGGTCAAGAAGCACTATTGTTGGTGTTGGAATAGTTATAAGGGCTAAGATTATTTTTATGTATCACCAAGGGTGGTGGTCCTGTGATATTCTATTTTTGGATGTATCGAAATAAGAGTTGGTGGCTGACAAGATCCACCGGCGTCGTCATCTCTAGGTGGCCATGGTGGTGGAACCCAGTTGTGGCTTTTGGGTTTGGAATGTGAGTTGGGAGATAGAGGAGAATTGGAGATTGACTCCGTTTAAGTCATCATTTTCTTTTTAATATATAAGTAATGTTCACCTAGCTTGATATATTTGGTGGAGCATAGAGTGGAGCATATAAGTTGAGATAGAAAATTTGGACTCATTTTTCATGCCAAATAAAAGTAAAACACCCCCAATTTAAAAAAATAAAAATAAAAAACTAAGAAAACTCCAAAAATATAGCCTTCTTTCTCCTCACTTTCATCTTATTTTTCCTACTCAAACTTTTCTCTATATTACTACACCACTTTCAAACCCACTTTAAAAAAATAAATTACAATTTTTTCTTATCTCTAAAGTTTATCCTTTTAATTTTGTTTAAAATATATATATATATATATATATATTTCCAAATTATAATATATGCAAATTGTGGGGGGAGAAAAGCCCAACCCAACGTATTGGGCCCAAGGCCCTCTATGAGGAACACTGTTCGTCCGAGGAGATGAAAACATTCAATCAGAGGCCCATGTAAAAGGAGAATGTCTGGAGATGAACACGTGTAAGATCCGAGGAGATGTTCATGTGTCCGAGGAGTCCAATATCCTCGGATCCGAAGAAGTTTGGCCTGACAGGTGTATGGGAGGCTCAAGTGATCTTTCTGACAAATGTTAGGAGGGAAATGAGCCTCGGCCATGCATGAAGATGACAGGAACAGAGAAATATCAAGGAGACAGACTTCAACTACCGCATTAAATGCACTACACCTACCTTCCTGGCCGCATTTATGTGGAGAAGACCCCTGAACAGTACATTCTCAGCTACTGCCACTCACACAAGGCTAAAGGGGGGAGTATGATGGGACATGCACTCAAGTGGGCGTCTAGATGATGAACAAGTGGACGGTGAAGATGTAGGAAGGAAGTACTATATAAGAGAAGGGTGCCTCTGATAGAGGGGGATCGAAAATCAGAAGTAGAAAAGAGTGTACTCCATTACTGTAGCTCCAAGAATTGTAACCCAAGTTTATGAATGAAAAACACCTCTTCGGACGTTGCATTTACATCTGTCCGAGCACATATTAATACAAATTCATCCACAAACATTGCTGTTTAATACTGTTATTTCATTGTTAGCCTAGCTCTTTCACCCACTCTCTACAAATTTATTGTCTTGGGTTCAGTGGGCTCAAAATCCATACCTTCTTGGGCTTGGGCTGCAAAAATTGACCCTACAATTGGCGCCGTCTGTGGGAAGAGCTTGTGCAAGAGTGAAAACAACGGTTGATGATGGCAGGACAAGGTGAACAACAAGCAGAATCCAGGGCATCCCAACATGTGGACCATTTTGTCAACTTAGAGAGGAGACAAAATCGTGAGGGCAGTGTACACACTGTGCGCCTTAGCCAGAGCCAATCACAGGGTGGAAGTCACATGTCCCATGCAGAGAAGAACCGTGATTTACAACTGGAAGTAGAAAAACTAAAAAGGGAGCTGCGCCATGCAAAGAGGAAACGAGCTTCCTCATATTCTGAGGAGGATCTTGATGACGAGCAGGATGTCTCTTATCAGCATAAATCTAGGACACCAGCTAGCGAGTCCTACACCTATGAAGAAGAGTCCCATCGTAAGAGGCAACGTAGAAGCCCATCACGTGAGGACATGGAGAACGATGCCATGAACAGGGCTCTGAATCAGATATCTAAGTCACCCTTCACGCGCAGGATTGAGGAGGCCAGACTCCCTCGGCGCTTTAACCAGCCAACGTTCACCATCTACAATGGTAAAACTGACCCCGTGGAGCATGTGAGTCATTTTAACCAGAGGATGGCTGTCTACTCCAGAGACGAAGCTCTGATGTGCAAGGTTTTCCCTTCCAGTCTTGGGCCTGTTGCCATGAGGTGGTTTGACGGCTTGAAAGCAGGCTCCATCAACTCCTTCAAAGAGCTCACTCAGGCATTCGGCTCCCGTTTTGTCACATGCCGAAGAGTGGCCAGACCATTCTCTTCATTGCTATCCTTGTCCATGCAGGAAGGCGAGTCATTGAAGGCATATTCAGACAGATACTGGGAGATGTTCAATGATATGGAGGGCAACAATGATGCAATGGCCCTCAGCACGTTCAAGCTCGGCCTCCCCACTGACCACGGTTTGAGGATATCTTTATCTGGCACACCGGTCACAAACGTGCGTCAACTAATGGACCGCATAGAAAAGTATAAGAGGGTTGAAGAAGATCAGCAGCAGGGCAAGGGAAAGGACAAGGTTATCCCCCAGGAAAGGAGGGATTCGAGGTCGGACCGTTACAATTACAATAAACCGCGGAGGGATTTTGCCGGGCAATCAGGATCGACGGATCCTCAAGCGGTCAACACCGTGTTCAAAGAGCCAGTGCACCAGGTCCTGGAAAAAAATCAAGAATGAATCATTCTTCAGGTGGCCGAACAAGATGATAGGAAACCCTGAGAGACGCAACCATAATCTCTACTGCCAGTACCATCAAGACCATGGGCATACCACGGAGGATTGTAGGAGCCTGTGGGATCACCTGGACCAACTGGTTCGCGATGGTAAACTGAAACACCTCTTGCACCCCTCTAGCGGCCGAGGGCAGACGGGCTCAGGGCCACGCAGAGATGACCCCTCACAGCCGCCGCTAGGGACCATAAACGTCGTCTTCGCCGCGCCGGGGAGAACAGGATCCTGGCCATTGAAAGTTATGTCGGTAGGCCGACCATCCGCAGGGGAGTCAAGCCGAGGACCGAAGAGAGCTAAGTCTTGTGCCCCGCTGGTCATGGGTTTCTCGGACGAAGACATGATTGGCACCATCCAACCCCATGATGATGCACTAGTCATCACCCTCAGAATAGGAGGGTACGATGTAAAGAGGGTGATGGTGGACCAGGGCAGTTCTGTGGAGATAATGTACCCAGACCTCTACAAGGGGCTAGGCCTAAAACCCCAAGACCTGACGCCATACGATTCCCCCCTCTTGAGCTTTGAAGGAAGGCCTGTCATCCCGAAAGGCCGAATACGCTTACCTGTGCAGTCCGGCTCCGAAGTGGTAGAGTTGGACTTTATAGTTGTGGACGCATATTCACCCTACACGGCGCTCGTAGGCAGACCCTGGATTCATGCACTTGGGGTTGTTCCCTCTACTTTGCACCAAAAGGTCAAATACCCATCAGAGGGGCAGATACGTGAGATCCAAGGAGACCAGTCTGTTGCTTGACAGTGCCTGGTAGCTGCCATTCAACATAAGACCCCAGCCGAGTCCTCGGACCTAGCCGAAAGGGATTTATAGCAACTACAGTCTCGAGGATTGCCCGTCGAAGATCCAGATGAAGGCACTCGATGTGAGGATTTGACGAAAGTGGTTATTGGAGATGATCTTGATAGGTTCTTTCAAGTCGGATCTCAGCTGCCTCTTCAAGAGAGGGAAGAGCTAATAAAGTTCCTCAAGCGAAATCTCGATGTGTTTGCCTGGAGTGCTTACGAAGCCCTAGGGGTTGACCCGGAGTTTATATGCCACCACTTGAAGGTGAATCCACTGGTCACCCCCAAGAAACAGCCTATTCGGCGCCCGTCCAAGGAACATGCTGACGCAGTGAGAGAGGAGGTAGCGAAACTCAAACAAGCTGGGGCTATCAAAGAAGTTTTTTATCCTGAATGGCTGGCAAATACCGTGGTGGTAAAGAAGAAGAGTGGGAAATGGCGAGTGTGCGTAGACTTCACCGATTTGAATAGGGCTTGCCCCAAAGATCCATTCCCTATGCTGAAAATTGATCAGCTGGTGGATGCCACTGTCGGCCACCCTCGGATAAGCTTCCTAGACGCCTTCCAAGGCTACCACCAGATACCATTAGCCCCAGAGGACCAGAAGAAAACTGCTTTTCTCACCCCTATTGGTAACTACCATTATAAAGTGATGCCATTTGGCTTGAAGAACGCGGGTGCTACCTACCAGAGGATGATGACAAGGATGTTCGAGCCACAGCTTGGCAAAAATATCGAGGTTTACATAGATGACATGGTGGTGAAGAGCAAGGTTATAGCCGAGCATGTGAAGGACCTTGAAAATACCTTTGAGATTCTACGAAAGTACAAGCTACGACTAAATGCTTCTAAGTGTTCATTTGGGGTGGGGTCTGGCAAGTTTTTGGGATACATGGTGACCCATAGAGGGATTGAGGTTAACCCCGACCAGATAAAGGCCATCAACGATCTACGAGCTCCTCGGAATCCCAAGGAGGTTCAGAAACTAACCGGAATGACTGCTGCCCTCAATCGGTTCATCTCTAGATCAGCAGACAAGTGTCGGCCCTTTTTCTCTCTGCTTAACAAGTGGAAGGGATTCGAATGGACTGAAGAATGTGCTTTGACATTCCAGCAACTCAAGGATTATCTAACTCGGCCACCAATCATGTCCAGTCCTGAACCAGATGAGGTATTGTTCGCCTACATCGCTGTAGCTCCCTGTGCGGTGAGCCTGGTGTTGATACGATCAGACTCTGATGTACAAAGGCCCGTTTATTACGTAAGCAAGTCGCTGCACGAGGCTGAGATTCGTTACTTGCCTCTGGAGAAGGCTGTCCTAGCAGTAGTGCTTGGCACACGGAAGCTACCTCACTACTTCCAGGCCCACACGGTCATTGTTCTCACTCAACTCCCACTCAAAGCTATACTCCGAAGTGCTGATTACACTGGTCGGATTGCCAAGTGGGGTGCAATCTTAGGGGCTTTTGATATAAGATATATGCCCCGCACATCGATCAAGGGACAGGTCCTCGCGGATTTGGTGGCTGAGTTCACGGAGCCCCAGTTAGAAGAAGTAAAGCCCACGTCAGGCATGGATGAAAAATCAGTTGGCATGATCTCCCAACAGAATCCCTCCCATTGGGAAGTGTACGTTGATGGCGCGGCAAACCAAAGAGGTTCTGGAGTTGGGCTGGTATTGATATCCCCCGAGAAAATCATTATCGAGAAATCGTTAAGGCTGGACTTCTCGGCAACGAATAATGAGGCGGAGTATGAGGCCCTACTGATGGGAATGACTATGGTCCGTAGAATGGGTGGGAAGTCCGTGGAGTTGTTCTCGGACTCAAGATTGGTAGTAGGTCAAGTACAAGGCGAGTTTGAGGCAAAGGACGAAAGAATGCAGGGGTACTTGGGTCGTGTTAAACATCTGCAATCAGAGTTCGACTTTTTCAGTTTGCTGCACATCCCCAGAAGTGGCAACTCACATGCTGACTCCTTGGCCACGCTTGCCACCTCTTCGGCGCAAGACCTGCCGAGGATCATCCTCGTCGAGGACTTGCACAGGCCTACAGAGGCGAAAGCAGAGGCAGTCCAGGTTCATCAGGTCAGGACCGGGCCGTGCTGGATGGATCCTTTAATCAAATTTCTCAAAGAAGATATATTGCCTGAAGAGAAGGGAGAAGCTGATAAAGTTCGGAGGAAGGCGACTAAATTCTGGTTGTCCGAGGACCAGAAATTATACAGACGCTCATACTCGGGACCATACTTGTTATGCATGCATCCCGAGGAGACTGAGCCATTACTAAAAGAGCTAGACGAAGGAATCTGTGGGAGCCACACTGGAGGTAGGTCCTTGGCACACCGAGCCCTCACCCAAGGCTATTGGTGGCCTAGCATGCAAAAGGAGGCACATGAATATGTCAAAAGGTGTAATCAATGTCAGCGCTTCGCTCCAAACATTCACCAGCCAGGGGGAAATCTTAATCCGCTATCTAGCCCATGGCCCTTCGCCCAATGGGGCTTGGATATTGTGGGACCCTTCCCCAAAGCTGCAGGAAACAAGAAGTACCTCCTGGTCGGCACAGACTATTTCACCAAGTGGGTTGAAGCCGAGCCACTAGCCAATATCAGAGACGTTGATGTGCAAAAGTTCGTGTGGAAGAATATTGTCACTCGGTTTGGAGTTCCTCACACTCTCATCTCGGACAACGGCTTACAGTTCGATAGCAAGGCATTCAGGAATTACTGCAGTGAGCTGGGAATTATGAATAGATACTCCACTCCAGCCTATCCCCAGGGTAATGGACAAGCAGAAGCTGTCAACAAGGTCATACTGAATGGCTTAAAGAAGAGGCTGGATGATGCAAAGGGCAAATGGGTAGAAGAACTGCCACACGTACTTTGGGTTTACAGGACTACGCCTCGTAGGTCTACTGGAGAGACCCCCTTCTCAATGACCTATGGGGCTGAAGCTGTCATTCCTTTGGAGACCGGGTTCCCAACGTTAAAAACTAGCTCATTCAGTCCGGCCGACAACGATGAGCAACTACAAAAGAGTTTAGACTTGGTTGAGGAAAGGAGGGAGAATGCGATGGTTCGGCTAGCACATTACCAACAAAAACTCAGGCAAGGCTATAATGCTAACGTAAAGCTAAGGCCTCTAGAGCCTGGTGATCTAGTGCTGAGGAAAGTTGTGGGCACCGCAAAGAATCTAGCTTGGGGAAAACTAGGACCCAATTGGGAAGGACCATACCGCATCACTTCAGGAGCAGGCATTAGGGCATATTTCTTGGAAGACCTAGATGGTCATGTAATACCGCGTCCATGGAATGTAAATAACCTCAAGAGGTACTTTTATTAATCAAATCTTTTCTTCAACCGACGTGCCAATTCACTGCGTAAAGTTTTCTCTCAAGTGTTTAAACTTAAATTCAGTCATGCCTGTAGTCCTCGGACCAGATGATTAGGGTTAGTTAACACTCCGTTACAGCTCAAGTGTTTAAACTTAAATCCAATCATGCCTGTAGTCCTCGGACCAGATGATTAGGGTTAGTTAACACTCAGTTACAGTTCTATAGTGTTTAAACTTAAATCCAATCATGTCTGTAGTCCTCGGACCAGATGATTAGGGTTAGTTAACACTCAGTTACAGTTCTATAGTGTTTAAACTTAAATCCAATCATGCATGTAGTCCTCGGACCAGATGATTAGGGTTAGTTAACACTCAGTTACAGTTCTAGTGTTTAAACTTAAATCCAATCATGCCTGTAGTCCTCGGACCAGATGATTAGGGTTAGTTAACACTCGGTTACAGTTCTATAGTGTTTAAACTTAAATCCAATCATGCCTGTAGTCCTCGGACCAGATGATTAGGGTTAGTTAACACTCCGTCGCAGTTCTAGTGTTTAAACTTAAATCCAATCATGCCTGCAGTCCTCGGACCAGATGATTAGGGTTAGTTAACACTCCGGTGCAGTTCTCTAAGTGTTTAAACTTAAATCCAATCATGCCTGTAGTCCTCGGACCAGATGATTAGGGTTAGTTAACACTCGGATACGTTCGTCCCCCGTGGCCCTTGAATCAAATGACACAGGTTAGTCAATACCCCCACACAGCTATTGTCACTGGGGCTTAGATCTAAAATTCCTGACCACGTTTAAATTGATTCTCACTTATGACGGTCTCCCTTAGTTATACTTATGACTGTCTCACTTGCACAAACTACTCGCTGCAATCATTACCTGTTAGTAACTTTTATTCGGATTGTTCTTTTCAATATCAATCTTAATTACTCACACCATCAGTATGATGTATCAATCAGGTTTATTTGCATTATTTTGTTATAAGTGCAGTGTACAGTTATATGCAATAGTAATAAGTTGTAAGACATGTATTAAAAACATCAGAGACAAATGGGAAGTCATTCTATAAATAAAAGAAGAGTTTACAATTCTTTGGATAAAACAAAAGAAAGTACAGGTGCAAAAACAAAAGCCCTATACATCTATTCTTTGGCTGGAGGGAGCACGGGGTCAGCAGCCTGGCTTGTCCGAGCAGTTGCTTCAGGGGCTTGGTCCTTGGGCTCAGCAGGAATTTTCTCTTCACCCGACCCTTGGCCTTTTCCTTTGACTGGTTCAGCTGGCTTATCCTTGTCACCTGGCTGACCAGCTTCTTTGGGTGCACCAAGGGTGGACGGAGGAGCTTGGCTGACTGGATTTGGCTCAGAAGCCTCAGGAAGCTGGGGGGCAGAAGGATCATCCACCGGGATCTCTCGGATGTCAAGATCATAGTATATGCTCCCAGGTAACCTCAGGGGAGAGTCCGAGGGGACCCCAGCAGCGTCCAATGCCTTTTGCCAGGATATGTCGCAGTACTCACGACTAACTGAGGCAAACTGCTCAGTAAGCTGCTGCCCGGTCATATCTACCCCCAGCTGATACGCCGCTTTCTTCTCAGCTTCAACTGACTCCTTGGCCAGTTGAGCCTTTTGCTCAGCTGCTTTGGCGCTCTTTTTGGCCTTTTGGAGTTCAGCTCTGAGGCCCTTCACTAGCTCCCTTTCGGTCGCTAGGTTGATCTCTGACATGCTCAGCTGTTTACGCTGCTCCTCGACCTGCTTTTCAACATTCTTGATCCCGGCATCGAGGCTTCGCTTCTGAGTGGTCACCTCTTTAAGGTCCTCGGACACACGAGCATATTCCTCCTTCAGCTAGTCGAGAGATGCCTCTACCTTAGATTGGGACTGGGCTGCTGCTTGGGCCTTGAGCCAGGACTCCTTGTTCCATTCCTCGGCCACGTAAATCTGCTGAGTAATCTGCATGACAACATTTTCAGCATTAGGTTAAGAAAGGAAGCAAAGCCGATTAAGGATAAAACCTGAATTAAGGAATAGTGCACTTACCATGGCTATATCCCTCTTAAGGGACAAGAATAGCTCCTGCTGGTTGAAGCTCCAGCTGGTTGAAGCCCCTGAAGGAAGCCATGTCATGTGGGAGGAGGAGTGGCTGCTGCAGAGCCTCAGTAACGTACCCTGCCTTTCCCCCGTCGTAATTCCTGAGGGATGTGTCCCAAGGAATGGGGGAGCCATCCAGCTCCAGCCTTGGAGACCAGTTGCGAGGTCCTCCTCCTCGGCGGACGTCGGCGACGTTTTCGTCTCGGTTTTCAGTGGAAGAGCCCCTTTTGCTTCGTTGGTCCCTTGCCACCTTTTGTTGTTTACTCGGCTTGGGTAGCACGACCACCTCCCTCTCTTCAGGCTTGTAGGGCCTTTTCTTCTGCAAGCTTGGTATGGGTTTCAGACCTGGGTCAGGAACCTGGGTAGGCACTGGGGGCAAGGTTACTACTGTTTTAGACGTCCCAGCATCCTTCTGCTCGGGCTTCTTGCCCCTGCCCTTCATTAAACTCCTCAGATCCATGTCGTCGTCCCAGGAGTCTTCGGAATGAGTGGCTAGCAAATTAAAGTGGATCCCTGATTGTCTATCGGCCTCTTCCTCGGCGTCTGAGACCTCTATCACTCGGTTCACTCCTGAAGCCTCTCCCCCAAATTGAAATCTGTCTATTTGCTCTTCTAGCGAGGAGGTGGAAGAGCCGACCCTCTCACCTTCAATCGCTTGTCCGAGGGGAACTTGCTGGAGCGGTTGGACAAGAGGAGGTATAGCCCGAGGATTTGGATGGGGTACGGGTTCAAGATCGTCTGGTGCCAAGAAACCCTTCCGACCGACGTCAATACGTGCAAGGCGACGATCTCCCTGGACAATTGCGTTGCCGACTGGTTGGAAACCCTTTGGCTTCCCTGTGTATCCCAGAATAAGGGGAGCAGATCGGAGTTGCCTGTCCTCGCTCACGAAAATCTCTGACCTTAATAGGTAATTAAGGGTGGCAGTATTTGTAAGGCTGAGTCGAGGAGAAACTTGCCTTTTATCTGTTACAAATCACAGCAGAACATGGTTAGAAACTCAGAAATAGCAACCAAAGAGGAATCAGAAACCATTAAAAGACGAGGACCCTAAGCCTATGGTCAGTGTGCCTAAATCTAACATGTCCCACCTGGCTCCCCATGCTTGGTTGGGCAATGATGGCCGTCATGCCATGCGCCCGAGACGATCATATAGTCGTCTTTCATCCCTTTGTTGGATTTAGGAAGGCAGGAAATGAGCCTGACAACGTCCGACCGGGATTTTAAGTAATATCCCGCATCTTGCTGGCTGTGGCATTCGTACATATGTACTACATCGAGCCAGGTGAGTCCCAATCCTAGGTGACGGTTAAGGTCCTCAATCGCTCCTAGGATCCTAAACATATTAGGCGCGCACTGCCAGGGAGTAAGCCTATGGTTCCGAAGGTAACTAGTGGTGATGGGACCCATGGGGATTGTCATTCCCCCTTCTTTGAAAGCGATGAGAGGGATAACGACTTCTCCCGACTTTGGATCTGTTAGTATTCTTTCTGGGGGGCAATACCTCACACCCACGTTTGGGGGTATGCGATATGCGGCCCTAAATGCCTCCAGTTGCTCAGGACTATCCACCAAGTACTGGAGTTTCCCCATGGTGCTTAAACAAAAATGACGGGCCGAAGAGAGAACTAAAGGATTTGGTGGACAACGACTCACAAGGATTAGATCGGAGAAAGGTTTTCAGGCTTGTAGAAAGGTTCGTGCAAATTCTGGGGAAGTCTGGAACCGGCGACTAAGAGATTTGGACGGAGTGGCACGCTTGTTCTTGCTGGAGCGTCTGAAGATTTGCAAAGTGAGGAAAAAATAACTTCCTTTGGGGTTTTATACGGGGTCAAGCGAAGGGTCAGGGGCACTCCCGCCCAAATTCTGTAGAAAAAACCCCAACCGTTGGATCAGTCAGTCACCGTTGGATACGAAGGACAAAGCGCCACCTGGTGCAATTAATGCAGCGCCTTGGGAATATGGAAACTGCAGCGTCATTAATGAAGCGTCAGTTCCTATGTCCACACATGTGCCAGTTCAAGTTTTGCCTGTTCTCAAGCTTTTGCTCCGTGGCAAGTCAAAATCCTACTTTTTCTCTTCGGATGCGAGGGAAAAACTACAATTTTGAAGGGCTAATGTGGGGGGAGAAAGGCCCAACCCAACGTATTGGGCCCAAGGCCCTATATGAGGGACACTGTTCGTCAGAGGAGATGAAAACATTCAATCAGAGGCCCATGTAAAAGGAGAATGTCTGGAGATGAACACATGTAAGATCCAAGGAGATGTTCATGTGTCCGAGGAGTCCAATATCCTCGGATCCGAAGAAGTTTGGCCCGACAGGTGTATGGGAGGTTCAAGTGATCTTTCTGACAAATGTTAGGAGGGAAATGAGCCTCGGACACGCATGAAGATGACAGGAACAGAGAAATATCAAGGAGACAGACTTCAACCACCGCATTAAATGCACTACACCTACCTTCCTGGCCGCATTTATGTGGAGAAGACCCGTAAACAGTGCATTCTCAGCTACCGCCACTCACACAAGGCTAAAGGGGGAGTATGATGGGACATGCACTCAAGTGGGCGTCTAGATGATGAACAAGTGGACGGTGAAGATGTGGGAAGGAAGTACAATATAAGACAAGGGTGCCTCTGATAGAGAGGGATCGAAAATCAGAAGGAGAAAAGAGGGTACTCCATTACTGTAGCTCCAAGAATTGTAACCCAAGTTTATGAATGAAAAACACCTCTTCGGACGTTGCATTTACATCTGTCCGAGCACATATTAATGCAAATTCATCCACAAACATTGCTGTTTAATACTGTTATTTCATTTCTAGCCTAGCTCTTTCACCTACTCTCTACAAATTTATTGTCTTGGGTTCAGTGGGCTCAAAATCCATACCTTCTTGGGCTTGGGCTGCAAAAATTGACCCTACACAAATTATTAACTTTTACTCAAAAAAAAATAGAAGAGTCTCTTGAGCACACACAACGAACATGCTTAGAGGCTAGTAAAAAAAAAAAAAAAAAATCACTTTAGTCCATTATGTTTCTAATCCAAACCCATTTGGGTTGAACCTAAACCCGATCAACCTAACCCTTTGCCAGGTCTAACCTTGGTCAACATGTTAAGTGGATTTTTATCAATTTTATAAATCATCGCTCAATAATTAATTTTTGCCAATTATATCTCTACAAATATTAAATTAAGAAGATAAGAAAAAAAGAAAAAAAGAAAAAAAACCATTTATAATTTGAGAAAGTGAAATTGGAGAGAAATTTCACTCCCTTTTTTTTCCTCTAAAAAAAGATAATAAATAAATGGGAACATAACAGCTGACCATCCAAGGTAGAAACTGGATATAATGATATATAATAGCTGCCCACCAAATTAGAATCTCACCAGATACTAGCTCTCCCAAATCATGCCCACGTTTTTCTCAAAAAAAAAAAAAAATAATAATAATAATAATAATAATAAATAAAAAAAAAAAAAAAAATCATGCCCACGCTTCCTTTTCTTCTTAACATGTCGACAGCCTCATCGATTACCCCAAACTCTATCTCTCTCCCTCTGTCTCTCTGTCTCTCTCATAATCCAATGATGCCTTAGATAACACCAACATGAATGGAGTTGGAAATGTCATCGAATACATCTTTTTCGTTGGAACTATCGTTTGCGTCGTCCTCATGATCGTAATCAAAATAATGATTCTAAATTGCCTTCCCCCTCAGCGACCTTCTGGCCATCGAAACCACCAACATGGCTTCTTGTCAACTACTACCCTCCAACAATTCCAAGAGTCCGTCGGAACTGTCCCCCAACACTCCATCGATACCGTTGAACTAGGTCTTGATGAAGCCACCCTACGCAACTACCCAAAGCTCATCTATGACCAAGCCAAGCTCCACAAGGGCAACTCTACCTCATCCTGTTGTTCAATATGCTTGGCTGATTACAATGACACGGATGTGTTGCGCTTGTTACCTGATTGTGGTCATCTCTTTCATCTTAAATGTGTGGATTCCTGGTTACGGCTGCATACTACATGTCCGGTGTGTCGAAACTCGCCTCTTGCTGAGGTGGCGAATTCATTTGGAGCGACGTCCCTGACTTGATTAATGGAATAGCTCTTCTACAAGTGTACCTTTGCTACAACTTGCAAAAGTGATCGATTAGAAGTAGTGGATAACTTTTACATAGATCCACCATTTCATTTCTATTATTTACGGTCAATTATGTCAGAGTGTAGCAAAAGTTGCAATAGTTGTGTATCTAATTGGATTATAATTGGTATAGATTCATGCACTTTGTTTGGTGAGTTAATTTTCACTTGATTTTGTATTAAAGAACATTTTCACCAAAGTTTTTGTCAAAAATGGTTAAAGAGAAGTGCAAACATCGTATTTTTGATTTGTTGTATAATATATGAAATGGACGGTAGAATTAGAATAATTAATATTTATTCGAAGACTAGCCTAGAATTACAGTAGATATAATAATGTTAGTTGTATTAGTATACTGCAATTTGAATTAGGATAGTATAATATAGTGAGTTTAGGTCCTAAACCCGTATCACTAACGTATCAAAATTTTGAAAAAGGAAGAAAGTGATTTTTACTTTTTCTTTCCATCTACACCATGCATAATAGAAATCAAATGCAAAAAATGCGCTAAAAACACTATAAAATATTCACAATATTGTGGACGACTAAATTTCTCGGTTCGAAATAAGTCAAACAAGTAAAATAGTTTCACAAATGTGAATTTGTATTGATGAATGTGTGGTACAATTCTCTGTGATTACAAAAGAGTTATCCTCTGATTCGATCTCCTTGAAAGACTTATTGATTCGGATTTGTGGTAATGTGATTTTGATTTGAACACCAAATATACTTCAATTTGGCTGAAGAATGGAACGAAGACCTTTGAAACAGAATTACAATGAATCTCTGGCTATGAGCTTGTTAGAAATTCTTTGTTCTTCGTGTTCTTCGTGTTCTTGGTGCGTTCTTCGTCTTTGAAGATTTGTGGTGGAAGTTCTTCGGGGCTTTAGAGGCTTGAATCCGTAGAGCTTCACTGATTTGTGGTTTGTGAGGTTTCTGGAGGCTTTTGAGCTTGATTCCAGTGAACTTTGAGATCTAGGAATATGATTTGGATGATTCCTCTTTGAATGTTCTTCGTATTTGAAGGTTTGTGGTGGAAGTTCTTCGGGGCTTTAGAGGCTTGAATCCGTAGAGCTTCACTGATTTGTGGTTTGTTGGGTTTCTGGAGGCTTTTGAGCTTAATTCCAGTGGACTTTGAGATCTAGGAATATGATTTGGATGATTCCTCTTTGAATGTTCTTCGTATTTGAAGGTTTGTGTTGGAAGTTCTTCGGTGCTTTAGAGGCTTGGTTCCGGCAGAGCTTCTGGACTTCTGAGTGCTTCAAATGGCTTGGTGCCCTCCAAATGTCTTAGGAAGGCTTCTATTTATAGGAGTTTAGGGGTGGATGAGTGACACGTGGCAGAGTCTGATTGGCAACACATGTTATAGCCTGATTGGTCCGCTTATGTCATCGCTTACATATGCGAGGTTGATTATGTCATCGCTTACACGTGCGCTGATGTGTGATTGGTTTTTGCATGACACTTGGCAAATTTCTGTTGGTCTCTGAGTAGTGATAGCAAAACCTAACAGCAATACGTGACTTTTGTAATTTGTTGTATTTTGTAGACTTGGTAGTGTGACGTGTCAGCTTGTGATAGTTCGGGAATTTTCCCTCTCTACAAATGCCCCTTCGAGACTCGTTCATGCACACAGTTTCAAAGTGTAGTGTGGGAATGAGTTTCGAAAACAGATTTTTACACTTGACTTTTTAAGTGAAGTAGTTGAAGGTGGTGGAGCTTTCAGCAGGATGAGATAATTTTCGAGGAGTAGACCCACCCATATGAAAGGTTTTGATGAGACCGAAAAGAGGTCTGCGAGTATTTGAATGTACCTGCATGACCAAGCCTTCTCAGCAGAGGTTAAGTTGAAGTAACTTCAGAATAGTGTTTTTGGATCGTTGGCGGCGATCACAGGGTGTAGAAGATGGGGAAGAGGTGAAGATGTTGGTTGGGTACAACATACAGAGTCATGGGGCCAGCCTTGTGTTTTTGAGAACTTCTGGTGAAGTTATATCGGAAGAATATGCTTTGGATTATGGCGAGGCCATGTGGGAAAGTGGCTGAGTGCACATGCGTCATCGTTTTACTCAGGTTAAGTTGAGGTAGTTTCAGAAGCTTATGGGTTCTGGGGATGATGGTGTTGGTGGTGAAGAAGACGGGGATGAAGCAAAGCGAATGGGTGTAACACACACCACCATGGTGCTGACCCTGTATGTTGCATGGGGTCTAACAGTAAGTCATTGAATGTGCGTGTGTAATGGGACCAAACCGACAGACATTAAGTTGAAGTAATTTCAGAAGAGTACCTTCTGAAATACTTCAAGCTAGCTTTAAGTTGGAGTAATTCCAGAAAATGTGTTTTGAGGTACCAGCAACGATGACCTTTGAGTCCCATAGTGGTGGGAACATGGAATAAGGCTCTGGTAACCATTTACCGGCTCCAAAGGCTGAACTCTGATGAGCTGGTGCCTTGAAGGTTGCCTCAAATGTTGGATGGAAGACAATTTGTAGGATACCCCAACACTTTTTACCATCTTCACTTACTGCTACTTGCTGGAAAAGCACAGAAAAATGAAAGATGGAGCTAACTTGTGATTTTGGTTTTAGAAACCAGCCAAGTTGCTGTTTGTTCCAAACCACTGCTTCTGCTGGAAGGCCAAGCAATTGGAGAGAGACTACGGGAGCCCTGAGGTTAGGAACATGTGTTTCGATGGACTTAGATTTCCTGGCCAACCAAATCCACGAAAGCATGGAAGGTCGATACAAGCCTTGTTATGAATAATTTTATGGATAAAGGTGGTCGTTAAGTGGAGAAACAAAATTTGTTCGGCTCTCAAAACTACAATGATGTTGTGAAGAGGGTTTCTACCGAACCATGAAAGGGTTGATTTCAAACTGATTATGAAGCAATATTGGTTGCTAAGTGTTGAGAATGATGAAGTCATAGTGAGAAATGGCTGTGAAAAGGAGGACTTGAAAATTTGAAAGAAGCAAATCTTCATTTCATGACTCAGTGTGTTTTTCTGGATGAGTTCTTGATGAATTCGGCCCTTCTATTTATAGTGGAGAGACGAAGAATGGTAGATAGGTAGTTGAGAATGACGGTTGAGAATTTTTGGTGAGAATGGTAGATTCCCGATTGGTAGGTGCCGAATGGTAGGTGGGAATGTTTGGCACCAAAAGGGGAATGGTAGGTTGGACGGGTGACCCGATGTAATTTCAAGTTCGAGACACACTTGTGAGAGTCCATCTGTACTTTGAAAGGGAAGCCTTGATGGAGTCTGGAGAATAACCTTGAGAGGGTCCAGACCAAGTGGATGAATCTCAAATTTTGATATTGAGAGCTTTAGTTTTGGACATTGTCAGTACTTCGGAGATGTGAGTCAGATTGGTGATTTCCAAGTCACGAAAAACTATGCAAGGTAAGTCCGGCTTGAAAATCTTGACTTTGGGTTGACTTCAACATAAAAGACAACTATCTTGGAATTGGGTTATTTGTGCAATTTTCGAGTCTCAAATGATGGAACGGACTCCAAAATTGGAATGTACGCGAAAAATTGAGCAAGATAGGTCCATCTTAAAAATTTTGACTTTTGGTTAAGATTTATGCAAAAGTCAACTTTCTGGAAATTGGACATTTGCTCAATTTCTGAGCTTTGAATGAAGAAACGGATCCCAAAATCGGAATGTACTCGAAAAACTGAGTGGGACAGGCCCCTTTTGAAAATTTTGACTTTTTGGTCAAAGTCAAAGGTCAAACTTGGTCAAAGCCTTTTTCTTTCTCTCTTTTTTTTTTTTTTTTTTTTTTTGCGGTTCGGACCGGGTCATATTTCCGGGTCGGCCCGGGTCAAACCGGGTAAGATGACGTCATGAATGACGTCACAGAGATGAGGCGCGTGGCACGTGTGGCGCGTGCACGTGCGTGAGAAGCCAACCGGCGCGTGAATAAGGCTGGAGGCGCGTGTTCCTGAAGCAGCCACTACTGGCGGAGCGTGCGGCATTTTTTGGGCCTGAAATTTTCAGGTTTTGTAGTTCCAAGGCCGTACAAGACCCCTGTAGTGTTAGTTTCGTGAAATTGTGAACAAATTTGCACAATTTTGAGAAACTAAATAGTTGGTCATCTCGAGTTTGTGGTGGCGCGTGGTGGCGCGTGATGGCTCCGTTGTTGATGAGCTTTCTGGGTTTTGTAGATCGAGGGCCGATGGATCTAATGGTGATACCATTTCCTTGAAACGAAGTCTGGATTTGCACGAGCATGAAGGAGTAGGCTGCGATTCTCTGAAGCTTTTGGCAGCGCGTGGCAGGGCATCTGGACCTGGATTTTTCAGGTTAGGTAAATCGAAGGTCGTAGAAGATTTCTGTGGGTTGAATTTTGTGAACTCCTGGAAGAGGAGACCGGCAAGCATTGTTGGACTTGTTCCCCTTTTGGTCTAGGCTATTCTGACAATGTTGACAACCCAGGCGGGGAGCAGTTCCAGCTAACCACTGAGTGTCTCTGCTGTTCTCAAGAGTTGGTAACACAGTAGAACAAGCTACTCTTCTTTGCCGGATCTTTCACTTCATCCAAAGTCAGTGCCACGGTTATTCTTAGAAGACATGTTACCCTCTGTAGACCGGCTCTTTCTGAAGTCTAGTGTGACCATTTCTTTCTGAGAATGTGATCCTTTTATGAGCATTTACTCACTTTCCTTTTTTTTTTCAAGGTTCGGTGCAGTATCTTTTGAAAATATGGCGCGTAATTATTTATGCACAATTTTTTCTTTTGTCCACAAGCTTTTCAAGGTTCCCTATATAAAGCCATCCGGAGCATACACTAAGTTTGCATAAGCTTTGTCTTCAGTGGGCATCTTGATACTGTGCAGAGAAACTCTGCCTCTTTCTTTCAGTGGGTATCGTAATACTGTGTAGAGTTTCTTTTTTTTCTTTCCTCACATGCTTAGTTTGAAGATCTCTCTTTCTCTGAATTTTTTTTTTTTTTTTTTTTTAAGACATGCCGGGAGATTTTCTTCTAACAAATTCTTTGTTTTTGCTTGTTTTTGTTATGCAGTAGACTTTCCTTTATTCTTTGGGCTTTAACGTCAAGCTTTACACCAACATTCTTAGTCTGACATCCATCTTTATTTGGCGGCTTTACATGCCATTGAACACAACGTTCTTATAGTGACAGTCATCTAGGCAACAATGTTATCAAAGGTGTTCATGATTCAATGATGCTATTACTAGTACTTGACCTTGAAGTTGTACTGGCCTTTGTCTTGGCAATTAAGCTGCACCAACACTTGTCTTTTCAACGCAGTCATATCAAGAATCTTTGCAACATGGCTACATCAAGAGTCTTTACCATGAAGCGGTGCAAGCATTTGTCCTTGTACTGAAGCCATATTAACACCTGCCTTCACAATGAAGCTGCATCCATATTTTTTTTTCTATATCGAAATCGTGTCACCACTTATCTTTGTCATGAAGTCGTGCCAACAATTGCATCTACTATGAAGTCGAATCATCATTTGCCTTTGTAATGAAGCTGCACTAGCACTCTTCTTTTGCCATAAAGCTGCCTCGACATTTTATTTGCATTGAAGCCATGCCAATATTCATTTTTGTCATGAAACCACGTCAACACTTCATTCGCATTGAAGTCGTGTCGACATCCATCTTTGCCATGAAGCTACGTCAACACTTCATTCGCACTGAAGCCATGCCAACATTCATTTTTGTCATGAAACCACGTCAACACTTCATTCGCATTGAAGTCGTGTCGACATCCATCTTTGCCACCATGAAGCCACGTCAACACTTCATTCGCACTGAAGCCGTGCCAACATTCATCTTTGCCATGAAGCCATGTCAACACTTTATTTGCATTGAAGTCGTGTCGACATCCATCTTTGCCATGAAGCTACGTCAACACTTCATTCGCACTGAAGCCATGCCAACACTTGTCCTTGTCATGAAACCACGTCAACACTCCACATTAGCACTTGCACCCGCATTGAAGTTGCACCAATATTGACCTTTATAATAAAGCTACAACAGCACAAATTTTCAGAGGCAACATAGCTCAGACATTGATGGTGGATAGCACTGTAGCCAGACATCATGATTTCAGAGATGCCAACAAGACGTTGAAGTTGCAAGGAGTCCCTATCAAGACTTTGAAGATGCAAGGAAATGCCAACAAAACCTTGAAGATGCGGGAAAAAATGACGCCAGAGTATGTTGCCAAGACTTTGAAGATGTCAGAACATGCCACCAAGAATTCGACACTGCATGAACATGCCCATAGAGGAGAGATGATGTAACACCGACTTCGGATATATAATCTATCATCATTCTGGAGGAAGTTGACGTCATCCAGATTTCAGAGACATGATGTAAAATGACACCACTCAGAAGGGAGATGGTGTGGTTCAAATTTCAGAGCTATGAAGTGGCACAACCTAGAAGAGAGACGATGTAGCTTAGACTTGCAAGGTACAAGAAGATGCCCCCAGGAGATAAGTGATGCAAAGCATACTTCAGAAACATAGGAGAATGTCCATAAAAGATGGGCAATACCATGCAGACTTCATTTCTTACAAAAGAGGTTGAAGATTTTATTTTGCTCCATAACCAAGAATCAACTTATGTTTATCATCATTTCAAGGAAAGCTAAGCAACGTCAACTCCTTACAGTCTTCATCTTCGACTACAACGATCTTCAATCATCCTATTGAGCAATTGACTACCTTTAAGCAATGTCTTGCCGACCAAAGGGACCTTAAAAGCATATTGATGACCGTTGGGAAACTCTTCAAGCCAGATTGGCAATCCTTCTTCTTTTCATGTGACTGAACTTAGTGACAAGTACTAAGCTGCCTACGTACCCCGGAGAGGGATCAAGTCATCACGTAGTTCAACAGAATTTTTTTTTTTTTTTGATAATTTTTTTTGATTTTTTTTTTATATATATTTTTTTTGGATGATTTTTTTTTGTTTCTCTTTTTTTTTTTTTTTTAATTTGATTTTTTTTTAGTGCGTGACTGAACTCAGCAAAAGATACTAAGTTGCCTACGTACCCTGAAGAGGGATCAAGTCATCACGTAGTTCAAAAGATTTTATTTATTTATTTATTTTTTTTTTAGTGGATGATTTCTTTGTTATTTTTTTTTTGTTGTTTTTTGCAAAAAAGGGGGGCTCAGTGTGTAATAGTGGGTATCACCACTAATTGAACCCGAGACCCCTCAAGGGCGACATGGGCATCCAACCACTACGCCACACTAGCAATTGGTGACATAGAGTGGGATTAATTTCTCTTTATTGGTACGCTTTCAAGGGTACTGGGAAGACATCATATACTCTTGCAGCGCTACAGTGGGCAGTTTAAACTCTTACCAAGGAGCAATCCTTGACTTTCAAGCATAGAAGCGTTTGAGGAACTTCCCATTGATGGGGCCGATCCTTGCATCATCATTGTTGATCAACTTGTAAGCTTGGTTGGTGTTTGCCCCCTACTTGAGAGTTGGAAGTACATCACAAGCAACGGTCACATGGTTTGACCCGACAACTTCATTGAAGTCTAGATCAATCTTGTTTTCTTTGGCAAGCTTCATGATTTGTTCTTTGAAGACGAAGCATTTTTGGATTGGGTGGCCAATGATCCGATGATATTTGCAGTAGTTAGGGTCATCAACTTTCCCCATGTCTTCTGGCCGCTTGCATTCTGGCAATTCAATCAGCTTTAATTGCAATAGTTGTTCTAAGATGTTTGGCACATCTTCATCAGGGAACGGATATGCTTTTTGCTCACGTTCTTTAAAAGTCAGGCGACGCACTTCGTTCTTTTGCCATCCTTCAAATTGTTTTTCATTTGCCTTCGCTTCTCTTCTTGGAACCTTGACTTCGGCAGTGTTAACAACCATTAGGTCTTTAAGGCTGACTTTTGCATTCCTATCAGTCCTCCTTACTTCCTTTACGCTTTCCTCAGGTATGGGAGGTTTTGTATTTCCACGGCTAGTAATGCTCAGCTCCATGTCATGCGCACGAGTTGCTAACTCTTCAAATGTTTGAGGCTTTATCCCTTGAAGGATGTAAAGAAGTCCCCAATGCATGCCTTGGATGCACATCTCTACAGCAGAAATTTCAGAAAGTCTATCCTTGCAATCTAGACTCAAAGAACGCCACCGATTGATATAATCAATGACAGGCTCATCCTTCCATTGTTTGGTATTAGTAAGCTCCATCATGCCTACCGTGCGCCGTGTGCTGTAGAATCGGTTGAGAAACTCCCTTTCAAGTTGTTCCCAACTATCGATTGACTCGGGTTCTAAGTCTGTATACCAATCAAAGGCATTCCCCTTCAATGAACGGACAAACTGCTTTACAAAAAGGCCTCCTTGAGTCCCTGCATTCTCACAAGTTTCTATAAAGTGAGCAATGTGTTGCTTAGGGTTTCCTTTGCCATCAAATTGCAAGAACTTGGGGGGCTGATACCCATTTGGCATCCTCATGTTATTGATGCGCTTTGTGTAGGGTTTTGAATATGTGAGAGAACTTGTAGAAGAACCTCCATATTGTCCTCGGATGGTATTTGTTATCATGTCTTGTAATTGTTGAACTGATAACGAAGCAACCGAAGTAGATCGTTCCTGTTGAGGAGTGTCTTGAGTTTCTTTCCCTTTGTCGTTCTTTGTAGAAGCGAAGCCAAATGGGGACTTAGGATCATGGCTTGACTCGCCAAGATCTTGTATTTCAAGTTTATTCATTAGAGTTGCAATTTGGAGGTCCTTATCTTCAAGTGCTTTTGTGAGAAGGACGACACTTTGCTCCATTTCGGCCATCTTTTCTTCCATGGTGGAGGTGTTAGTCATCATGACTGACACAACTTCCCAAGATGATGGAGAAGAAAGTGATTTGAAGTGAGCACATGAAATCTCATCTTTTGGCTTCCCTTTGATGGGAGAGAAATCGTGCGACCAATTTCTTGTGAAGGAAAAAGGGGATTTGTCCCCATACTTGAGGTGTTCCAAGGTGGAGATGTCCTTGTTGATGACCTTGTTTCTTGTAAGAGGGTCTAAGGAGATGATTGTCTGGACCTTGGCTTCCTTGGTTGATCGAGATTGAAGTTGATTATTTGCTTTGGGTTGGCTACAATTGATTGCACCAATGTAGTTGTTGGTGGTAGCCTTACCAAGTTTGGTTGAAGTAGCTATTGTTGAAGCTTGAATGTTCTTGCTAGTGGCCATTGAAGTTGGTAGCAAGATGATGATGATTTCTTTCTTTGAAGGAGAATGAGATGAGAGGCAGAGAGGTCCCACCGGGCGTGCCAGAATATGTGGACAACTAAATTTCTCGGTTCGAAATAAGTCAAACAAGTAAAATAGTTTCACAAATGTGAATTTGTATTGATGAATGTGTGGTACAATTCTCTGTAATTACAAAAGAGTTATCCTCTGATTCGATCTCCTTGAAAGACTTATTGATTCGGATTTGTGGTAATGTGATTTTGATTTGAACACCAAATATACTTTAATTTGGTTGAAGAATGGATCGAAGACCTTTAAAACAGAATTACAATGAATCTCTGGCTATGAGCTTGTCAGAAATTCTTTGTTCTTCGGACGTTCTTCATGTTCTTGGTGCGTTCTTCATCTTTGAAGATTTGTGGTGGAAGTTCTTCGGGGCTTTAGAGGCTTGAATCCGTAGAGCTTCACTGATTTGTGGTTTGTGAGGTTTCTGGAGGCTTTTGAGCTTGATTCCAGTGAACTTTGAGATCTAGGAATATGATTTGGATGATTCCACTTTGAATGTTCTTCGTATTTGAAGGTTTGTGTTGGAAGTTCTTCGATACTTTAGAGGCTTGAATCCGTAGAGCTTCACTAATTTGTGGTTTGTGAGGTTTCTGAAGGCTTTTGAGCTTGATTCCGGTGAACTTTGAGATCTAGGAATATGATTTGGATGATTCCTCTTTGAATATTCTTCGTATTTGAAGGTTTGTGTTGGAAGTTCTTCGGTGCTTTAGAGGCTTGGTTCCGGCAAAGCTTCTGACTTCTGAGTGCTTCAAATGGCTTGGTGCCCTCCAAATGTCTTAGGAAGGCTTCTATTTATAGGAGTTTAGGGGTGGATGAGTGACACGTGGCAAAGTCTGATTGGCAACACATGTCACAGCCTGATTGGTCCGCTTATGTCATCGCTTACACGTGCGAGGTTGATTATATCATCGCTTACACGTGCGCTGATGTGTGATTGGTTTTTGCATGACACTTGGCAAATTTCTGTTGGTCTCTGAGTAGTGATAGCAAAACCTAACAGCAATACGTGGAGTTTTGTAATTGGTTGTATTTTGTAGACTTGGTAGTGTGACGTGTCAGCTTGTGATAGGTCGGGAATTTTCCCTCTCTACAAATATAATATAATAATGACTATAACTTATAAATTTTATCACTCTAATTCATGAATGTTTGAATTACTTTTTTGTAATCGGTGACATACTAATTTGTAAGCCTATAGTAAAATTTATGGTATTCTTAGTATTACTAATAATTTTTTTTTTTTTTAAGTGCATAACCATTAAAAATGTATATATAATTTTATAAAATTTTGGGTTTTTTACAATAGAGATGTAGGCTTTTTCCCTAAGAGTGTTTCTTTTTTTTTTTTTTTTTTTTTTTTTTGGTAGTGGGTTCTGGCCTAAGTTACCTAGGCCTTGGGCAGGTTGTGCTAGAACCATAAGCTTAACATTTTGAAACTATTGGCGAAATACCAGTATACCACCGCACATTCTCTGTGTTCTACGGGTGAGCGGGAAAATTTTATGAGTGTAAGATTAATTTTTCTTTTTTTTTTTTTTGACAGGAAAAGATAGGAGTATATTTAAAAAAACTAAAGGAGTACAAACGTTTGCACTGGGGGTGGCTCCCACAGACCAGGCCCCAATAGACAAGACTACCAAAAGGTAAATAAAACTATAAAGTATACAAGAGTCACAAAAAGTGCGGGTAGTGCACTTAGGTGCTCAGTAGGTAGGCATACTACGAGTTAAACGCTGGTAATCTTCCAGTAGCGTTTCTGCGCTCTTGAGTATTGCATGCGGCGGGGTTTGAGATGCTTCAAAGTATAGCTTGTTCCGCGCGTTCCATATGGACCATGCCACCATGGCCCACACCTCAAGCTCTTTTCGAGACAATTTATCCTTCATGGTTTGGGCTAAGCTAAAGAACGTCCTAGCCGAAGAGTCACACTTCTGCAGTTTACCTTTGACAAGTGCCCAGACATTTCGTGCCAAAGGGCACTGCCAAAGGATGTGGAGAACCGTCTCATCACTCGAACCACAAACCGCACACTTAGGGTCAATGGGTACCCTCCGACGAGCTAAGTTTGCTCGAGTGGGTAGAATGTCCGAGGTAGCCCGCCACACGAAGTTCCGCACTTTAGGAGGAATAGATAGCTTCCACAGCCGGTTCCACACGGGTTTGTCTTCTTGCACCCTGGAGTGTTCTCCGTTCCCCGTCAAATTCATCCGGAGTGCCACCTGATAAGCAGTTCGCACCGAAAACGTTTGGGCTTTATTTTCATTCCATATCAGTGTATCCCGACCGTCCAAACTCCCCAAGTGAACACGCAGAACTTCATCTCTCGACGGAGGTTGAAACCAAGCATTTACCTTCCCCCTGTCCCACTGTTTAGTTTGTGGATTTATAAATTCCGCCACTCTCAACGACAGGTCTACTCCATCATGGAAAATCGGGGTGTGCGGTAGCCACTTATGAGTTTGAATACCAACCGAGCATCCATCGCCAATTTTCCACGTAGAACCCACCCTAATCAGCTCCCTAGCATAGAGGAGACTGCGCCACACGTAGGAAAGGTTGCTCCCAAGTTCGGCCTCCATGAATGAACACGTGGGGAAGTACCTTGCTTTGTACACTCGGTAGAACAACGAGTGTGTACCATGGATTAGCCTCCACGCCTGCTTAGCCAACATCGCAAGATTAAATGCATGAATATCGCGAAAGCCCACCCCACCTCTATTTTTAGGAGTGCACAATTTGCCCCAGTTGATCCAGTGAATTTTTCGCTCATTCCGGGTCTGCCCCCACCAGTACTTAGCCAACACCGAGCTCATCCCATCACACACAGCTCTAGGGATTTTGAAGATGCTCATCGAGTACGTAGGGATCGCCTGGGCAACTGTCTTGATAAGGACTTCTCTCCCAGCTTTTGAGATATTCTTTTCCTTCCACCCCATCACCCTTTTAGAGACCCTTTCTTGGAGATCCTTGAAGGTACTGACTTTTGATCTACCCCCCAGCATGGGTAAACCAAGATATTTTTCGCAGTTAGTCATTACTTGTGCCCCAAACATAGTCCGAATATTTTCCTGAACCTCACGACGTGTGTTCCTGCTAAAGAACAACGTAGTCTTTTGGCGATTAATTACCTGCCCCGAGGCCTTTTCATACTGGGTGAGCACGTCCATCAATCGACGACATTCATCCGCTTTTGCTTCACTAAATAGTAGGCTATCGTCAGCGAAGAGAAGGTGAGAGATGCGCACCCCACCCTGACAAGAGGTAAGCCCTTTCAAGTGATGATTTTCAGTCGCCTTTCGCAGCAAGGAGGAGAGCCCTTCGGCACAAAAAAGGAAGAGATATGGAGACAATGGGTCACCTTGCTTGATACCCCTAGAGGGGGAGACATAGCCGCAAGGTTCACCGTTAATCATGATGGAGTAAGAGGCTGTACGTACAGTTAACATTGCAAGGTTCACCCACTGCACTGGAAGACCGATTCTCAACATGATTTTTTCTAGGAATTCCCATTCTACCCTATCATAAGCCTTGCTAACATCAAGCTTGACAGCCATGTGTCCGACCTTACCTCTACGCCTATTCCGCAACCTGTGTAGCATTTCATATGCAACAGTAGTATTGTCTGTGATAAGCCTGTCAGGCACAAATGCGCATTGGGACTCAGAGATAACATTTGATAATATAGGCTTCACCCGATTTGCAAGTACCTTTGAGATAATCCTTGAGACAACATTACCCAAACTTATAGGACGGTACTCCGTGATGAGCTGTGGATCCTTCTTTTTAGGAATTAGCACAATATGTGTATAGTTCATTTTATGCAAGTACCTCCCTGAATGTAACACAGACAAAACCGCTGCAGTGACGTCGTGCCCCACAACGTGCCAGAATTTTTGGAAGAAGAAGGGAGACATACCGTCTGGACCCGGAGACTTGGAGGGGTGCATCTGGAAGAGGGCCAGCCGTACCTCCTCCCCGGTGTAGGAACGCGTCAAGCTCCTTGCCATCTCTTCAGTCACCACACGACCCACAGAGTTCAGCACACCCTCCATGCTAAGGTCAGTCGAGGCCGTGAACAAATCTTTGTAGTATGCTTCTGCTATGGCTGCAATCTCCCCAGTATTAGTACACCAAACCCCATTAGTATCATGCAGGCCCTCGATGGTATTTTTCTTGCGCCGTTGGCTTGCCCGTTGATGAAAATACTTTGTGTTCTTGTCTCCTGCGGGAAGCCAGATGGATCGAGACCGTTGTCGCCAAAACACCTCTTCGTGATGCAGAAGGTCATTAATCTCTCTTCGAACCTCATTTATTTTGTCCAAGTTTTCCCCAAAGCCTGCTGCCTTTAGCTCCTCTAGCTCACCCTGTTTGGCGTTTAACCGGTCTCGGGTATTTCCAAAGGTATATCTGCTCCAAGCCACGAGGTCCATCCTGCACCTTTTTATTTTTTCAAACAAACAAAACATAAGGCTTCCAGTAGGTTGACTTTGTGTCCAAGAGGTTCTAATCCGCTCTTCACACTCTGGGTGGGTCACCCACTTCTCTTCAAAGCGTTGTAACTTTTTTTTTCGGTGATGGCGTAAACTAATGGGCTCAGTAGTTAGCAAAATGGGGTCGTGGTCAGAATAAGCCGCTGTTGTGTGAAGGACTTGCGCCTCTGGGTAAAGCTCACGCCAATCCTCCGAAGCACAAACCCGATCAAGCCGTTGCTCCACAAAGTCTCCCCCCTGCCTTCCGTTCCTCCATGTGTATCTATAACCTTGAAAGCCCAAGTCCACTAGCCCACAGTGAAGAAGCGCAGTTTGGAAATCCTGCATGGGCCGTAGCGGTTTTGGGATTTGGCCATTCCTCTCATCGGAGCTGAGGATTTCATTGAAATCTCCGAGACACACCCAAGGGAGTGATGCCCGGCCCCGTAGATGCCTCATCAAACGCCACGTCTCACTCTTCAGCCTTTCTTCAGGGTGTCCATTCACTCTTCAGCCTTTCTGACTGCCCATTGTTAGAAAAATAATCTTTCTCTCACGAACTTTAACTTTCATTATCATACATCGTCGGCCCATTTCCATCATTCCTGGGTTCATTGCCAATACACATAGCCTTGCCAAAAGCCATTTTCATTATGTTGATCTAAACACAAATTACCACGGTAGTTTATTTCAAGCAAGGGACCAGTCATTTAACTGAATAAAGTTTCTCCTCAACCTAATTTTGAGAGAAACTCTTTAAATTTATTTTATATCTTTATATTGAATGTGAATTTTGAAAATCTAATCGTTGAATTGCAAGTTTATTATCAATTATGACTTACTCAATTTTTTGACATGTCATGTCATACTCCGGGCGGCTCAACAACTTTGGAGGCTTAAGGCAAAAATTTTAATTGAGGTCTTTTTTATATTTAAATATTAATTGAATAATATTTATTGAATTTTTTTATTTTTTATTTAGAATCTATTTTTCTTGCTTATTTTTGAGATTCAAAACTACCAGTTAAATTTTTGTATTTAAATTCTTCTAAAAATTAATTTATACATGGTTTAATAAATTAGTATCACTATAATACAAATAGGTAAATATGATATTCATCGAATTATAAATTAGTGTGATAAATTATAATAATAATGGATAAATTAAAAGTAAAAGTGACGGTACAATGGGTGGGATAGTGTGTGCCTATGCGTGTACAATGTAACAGTGGGTCTTTAGTGATAATGTGTGGGGCCTGTGCATCCGCTAGCTGTGCTTGGTATGGTGCTAATATGCAGACTGCAGTGTGCTGTCCTATCAACTGTGCAATGGCCAATGTGCAGATTAAAACAAATTTGAAAAAAAAGCCAACACTTATCTGTTATCACAAAACATACTCTTCAATCTTCACGAAAATTTCGGAAAGAGAGAGGAGGTTACCTCAGATTGCTATGCCCACACACAGTAGCAACACACACCTTCACCACTTTGAAGGTAGTGAAACTATGGACAAAATAGGCTTTTGCCCTTAATTTTTTTTTTTATTTAGCAATTTGCCCCTATTTCGAAACTATATAGGAATATGCCCCTGTTTCGATACTCGATTACCCCAAAATCGAGTTTCAATGAAATACTCGATTCATAGAAAATCGAGTATGCCCGATCAAAACTTTAAAAAAAAAAAAAAAAAAAAAAAAACATAGAACTCGATTTTAAGGAAATCGAGTTTAAAAACGCCACTATAGGGCTTAAAAACGTCACTATAGGCCTTAAAAACGCCACTATAAGGCACCCTAAACCTGGTATGGGATAATCATGTTATTAAAAAAAAAATTGCAGGAAAACGCCGCTATAAGGCTTAAAAACGCCACTATAGGGCTCCCTAAACTTGGTATGTGAACATCAGACTTATGAAATTTTTTTGCAGAAAAGCGCCTCTATAGGTCTTAAAAACGTCACTATAGGACTTAAAAACGCCACTATAGGTCTCCCTGAATATGGAACGATGACCCTTTTAAAAAAAATTTGCGTGGAACTCAATTTCAAGAAGCTCGAGTTCCTTGCAAATTTTTTTTTTTTTATAAAGTTTGATCAGGCATAACTCGATTTTCTACTGTAGGGTCAATTTTTGCAGCCCAAGCCCAAGAAGGTATGGATTTTGAGCCCACTGAACCCAAGACAATAAATTTGTAGAGAGTGGGTGAAAGAGCTAGGCTAAAAATGAAATAACAGTATTAAACAGCAATGTTTGTGGATGAATTTGCATTAATATATGCTCGGACAGATGTAAATGCAACGTCCGAAAAGGTGTTTTTCATTCATAAACTTGGGTTACAATTCTTAGAGCTACAGTAATGGAGTACCCTCTTTTCTCCTTCTGATTTTCGATCCCTCTCTATCAGAGGCACCCTTGTCTTATATAGTACTTCCTTCCCACATCTTCACCGTCCACTTGTTCATCATCTAGACGCCCACTTGAGTGCATGTCCCATCATACTCCCCCTTTAGCCTTGTGTGAGTGGCGGTAGCTGAGAATGCACTGTTCAGGGGTCTTCTCTACATAAATGCGGCCAGGAAGGTAGGTGTAGTGCATTTAATGCGGTGGTTGAAGTCTGTCTCCTTAATATTTCTCTGTTCCTATCATCTTCATGCGTGTCCGAGGCTCATTTCCCTCCTAACATTTGTCAGAAAGATCACTTGAACCTCCCATACACCTGTTGGGCCAAACTTCTTCGGATCCGAGGATATTGGACTCCTCGGACACATGAACATCTCCTCAGATCTTACACGTGTTCATCTCCAGACATTCTCCTTTTACATGGGCCTCTGATTGAATGTTTTTATCTCCTCGGACGAACAGTGTCCCTCATATAGGGCCTTGGGCCCAATACGTTGGGTTGGGCCTTTCTCCCCCCACATCTACTAATCGAGTATTTCATTGAAACTCGATTTTAGGGTAATCGAGTATCGAAACAGGGGCATATCCCTATATAGTTTCAAAATTGGGGCAAATTGCTAAATAAAAAAAAATTAAGGGCAAAAGCCCATTTTGTCCGTGAAACTATTGCAAAGAATGATAGAATGAAAGAAAGCTTATTAAAAAAATATTAAGGATTCAAGATGAAGAAAAGAAAGATGAGAATATAGATGGAAAGACAGGGAGATATAGAGATGAGAGATTTTTTATTACTTCTTATTTTTTTTTTTTTTAAGAAATTTATAATCTCTAGGATATTTCAAGACATTTAGGTTATATTATTAATGAATTTGTCTGGTATTAATTTTGATTTTAGCCGATTAGAAGAATGACTTAATGAATTTGTCTCTTATGATTTAATTTTAATTTTTTTAGCCAAATTTTGACTATTTTTGTTTTTTGTTTTTTAATCTTTTGTATTTTAAAATACAATGGGGCATTTTTAATGCATCTATTAACCAATAAAATGATTTAAAAAAATTTAATTAAAATATATAGATAAATATTATATATATATATATATATTAATACAAGTTGGGGTCTTTTTTTTATTTAGGAGCCTTAGGCAATGCATCACTTGTATCTATGGTTCAGCCGGCCTTGGTCATACTATTTCATATATTATATGCATGCTATAATAGTGGGGCATAAATTGGAAAGAAAAATAACCAATATTATTATAGCTTGCATTTATAATATTATCATATATTATTTAATAATTATAAAAAAAATAGTAAAAAAATAAAATATATATTTTTAAAAAATTTTCATATATTAAATGGATTATTGATTATTGACTAGTTTTTTTTTAAAGATTATTTTTCCTCCACTGTCACATAAATCCTAAATAAAAAGAATAATTAAAAAATTTGACTGCCTTGGTTCTTTGACACGGTAAATACCTACCAAAGGTATTGCTCAAAAAGTCAAAGAAAATTTATGTTCATGACTCACGATTGCTTTTTTATTTATTTATTTATGAACGACTCATGATTACGTTATATAGTTTATAATTCCCCCAAAAGGTGAACAGCTAAATGCTGAACTATCCCAAAATAATAATAATAATAATAAAGGTTGAAAACAATTATCATTTTTCCTTTTCAATTTTTTTTTTTTTTTTTTAAAGCCACAAACAAAAAAAAAACCGAATTTTTGGAAAAGACAAATCATCTGCCGAAACAACTTTAATTTTCTCTACTTATAAAATCAAGAAAAAGAGAAGCAATCCATTGGAATTTGTCAAATACGATAGAGTTGGGTAGATTTTTTCTTCGGATAGTGACTTCTAATATAGCCGATTAGCTAAACAATCACCAGATACATTTTCTTCATTAATTAACAAATCCATTTGCCCATCCAATTCTCTTTCATCAAACCCTTTGCCTTAACTCTCTCTCTCTTTCTACATATCCCAATTAATCCAATTCATATTGTAGAAGATTATTCTAATGACAACTTTGATATGACCGATATTTTATTTGCTATCGGATTGTTCCTTTTCATCGTCTTCATTATGGTAATGAAAATACTGATTTCCTTCTGCAAGCATTCTTTGCCTCCCGGTCCTCATCGGGTCAGGAACCTTACCACCGGTGACCAACAACACTCCATCAACGCCATAGAACTCGGCCTCGACGAAGCCGCTCTACGCAACTATCCGAAGCTTATATACGCCCAAGCCAAGCTCCACAAGAGAAATTCTACTGCTTCTTGCTGTTCAATATGCTTGGCTGATTACAAAGACACGGATGTGTTGCGCTTGTTGCCTGATTGTGGTCATCTCTTTCATGTCAAGTGTGTTGACCCGTGGTTACAGCAACAAGCTACGTGCCCCGTGTGCCGGAACTCGCCTCTTGCTGAGACGGCTCTTTCAGTGGAGCGACATTGAAAAGGTCATATTCAATATATAAAACTCTCACTTTTGTGGAATTTGGGAGAACTGATCGGTAGCTAATGAGCCTTCAAGTAGAGCAACATTCTTGACTTGATAATTGAACACATATATGGGTAACTTTCACCCATGTATTTGTAAGTGATTGTACATTTGAATTCTGCCTTGATTCATTATTGTGGTTTGTTACGGTAGATTTTACATTAATTTTTCTTTTTCTTTTTTCTGTTTTGGCTATGATCATGAAAAATATAAGGTGTTTGTGAAATTTTCTTTTTTTCTTTTTACATTCTTTTTGGTTTTTCTTAGTAGCTGCATCACCCATGAAATCAGCCTCACAAACTCACTATTATTTTTCTTTTTTTCTGTTTTGGAGTAATTATTTAATCATGAGAGCACACAATAAATGTGTATTTAATACTAAGAGCACACAAGAAATATTAACGAATATCTTAAGGGCGTTGATTTATAAACTATTATTAGAAATATTTTATGAAGAAATGGTCAAGTAATTAATTTTTCTAACAGTTTTTTATATTTTCCAATAAAGTGGTGTTAAACATTTCTTAATATGATTTATTAACAATTATTCTAAAAGTATCCGCTAATATAACCTTTAAATTTATAGTACTGGAACTTACTTTTTATGTGAGACTACTGGAAGAAAAGAACACACATTTATCATGCTTCGGAAGCACTAATTGTCCGTTTGGATTGAGAATGAGAGAGAAAGAGTAGAGTAGAATAGAGTAAAATTAGCTCAAAATTAACTTATTTTTAGTTAACTCAATTCTATTCCCCTCCACTCTCTCTCATTCCCCCTCCATCCAAACAACCATAAATAACTACCCTACATTGTGCACACGACCGCAATAGGAAACTTAAAGCATCTAATTGATTTTCACATCACTCGTAATAACCCAATAACATTGATTGCTTACCCTCCACGTAATGTTTTGCCTTGCAAGGAAACTACCTTTCTATACTTATTCTTTGCTTTATCTCAAAAAAAAAAAAAAAAAGTACTTATTCTTTGCTTTTCTGTCGTAAAAAATTAAATATAGATTAAATTTTCTAGTCGGTACGGCTGACAAAGTAAATGCATAAATTCATATAAACAATAGTAGCTACTCAAAAAAAAGTCAAACACGTAATGCAAGGTATATGGCTAGTAATCAACAACAAAGGTGACTAAAAAATCGGCTGATAAAGTCAATACTCAGCAATGATAAATAACACGTTTCATTGGATTTACTGGTTTTCACAGTTCCTTCATGTTAGATAGATTTTAAACTAACATTTTCCTTCGATACTTTTATTAATTAAAAAAAAAAAAAAAGATTTTGTTGCACTCATTGCTGCATAATGGATTATGTGACAGCAAAAAAAAAAGTAACAAGTGGACCCTTTAACAAATATTACTTTTTTTGTTTTTTTATTGCTACATTACCTACAATCGGAGAATATTATGAAATAAAACATATATGTACAACAAAACTTTTTTTTAAAGGGTAAATACGTACAATAAAAACATAGTAAATAATTATGAAATAAGACATATATGTACAATAAAACCTTTTTTTAGGGGAGTTCCACATAAAAAGGTTTCTCAAAAAACAAAGAAAAAGAAAGAAGAATTCCACATAAAAATAATATATGTTGTTTTGAGCAAAATTATGATAGGATAGTGCCCCTTCAATTTCAATTTCAATAGAGTTTTTCTGATTTTCACCTGTTGATAAAATTTTGTAACAATTAATAGGTTATTAATTTTTATAAAAGACATAACAAAATGAAAATAATAATCTTAGAGTTTTTTTCTAAAAAAATTGGTGGGCTAATTTTGCCTATATATATTATCTAATATATAATTGTGGGGCCAGAATAAGTCAGCAACCCCGGCCCACTCCAAGCCAAGCCCAGAGGCCCACGCCGAGGACGCCTCCACGATCCGAGGCCCGAGGACGAAAGTTTAGAGCCCAGGATTCAAGGAGCATTGCCGAGGATGGTTACATCCTCGGTAGGCCGAGGACAGAAAGTGGGCATACGGCATACCTTTAAGGGGAGTCTCCCCAAGCATCCAAGGAGCAAATAGCAAGAACCAATCACCGGACATTGAAGCGTGGCGGAGGAGCAAGTCCCAGGCGAACTGTCACCTCCACATTAAATGCCCTCAACTAACGCTCTGGCCGCATTAATGAGGACAGGACCTCTGAACAGTGCCGTCTTGAGCGCTGCAACCCACTGGAGGTATGGGAATGCGGCTGATGGGACAGGCACTCGAGTAGAAACCGGATTGATCAACAAATGTAGGGCTAGGATCAACTGAGTGAGGAGTATATAATGTAAAAATCCCTCTTGTGAAGGGGACGGACGAAAAACCAGAGAAAAAGGAATACTGTAGCAAAGTATTCTCTCTCAACTCTTGTAACCCTTCTGAAAAGAGATAATAAGAATTTCCAGCTCCATAAGGCACGTCCGAGGAGCCACATTGTGTATTCAAACCCACGTTTTAGTTGTTAGCAATCACGTACAACCATGCATGGCCGTTGCCTTCTTTACTGAGGCCTAGCTCTTGAGCCCATACTCTACAAATTTATTGAAGGGTTAGCTGGGCTTGGGCCCACTCTCTCAATCCTTAGAGAGGGCTCGAATCCACCCCCTACAATTGGCGCCGTCTGTGGGGAGAGCTTGTGCGTTGGTAAGGACAACAGTCGAACATGGTAGGATCAGGCCCTCACCAAGGAACCCCCAATCGACCTGAACCGGTGAAGTCACGGCATCAGGGTAAGTATGGCGACCCCGGGGGCGGTCAGAACGACAACAGGCGCTTTCGGGAAGGAAGCGTGCATACTTCAACGGCGAGCGAAAGCCGAGGGGACAGGCACATTCCCCAAAAGCGCGACGATGGCCAGGCCACGCGTTCACAAGAGGCCCACAGCCACGCTTCCCAGAGAAGGGACGATAAGGTGGCCATGCAACGTGAGATAGACGATCTAAAGAGGAAGCTGCGCCGTGCGCAACGAAGACGGTCTGAACCTAGCCCTGACCCGCCCTCCGACGACGAAAGCGATGATGAATACAGGCAAAGGTCAAAGACGCCCCCCAGCGAGACTTTCTCCCACGAGGAGGAGCGCTACCAAAGGCGTAGGCGTGCCAACCCGACCCCAAGGGACTCAGGAGGCGACGCCATGAGCAGGGCGCTGGACCGGCTCTCCAAGTCACCCTTCACGCGTCGTATAGAGGACGCGGAGCTTCCTCGGCGGTTCCAGCAGCCAACCTTCATTGCTTACAACGGCAAAACGGACCCTGTGGAGCACGTGAGCCAGTTCAACCAAAGGATGGCGGTCCACTCCAAGAACGAGGCGCTGATGTGCAAAGTCTTCCCATCCAGCTTGGGGCCTGTGGCAATGAGGTGGTTCAACGGTCTAAGGACGAATTCCATAGACTCGTACAGGCAGCTAACCCAGGCTTTCGGCTCCCGCTTTGTCACAAATAGCAGGCCTCCTCGGCCCATGAGCGCGCTGCTGTCCCTGTCCATGCGTGACGGGGAGACCCTCAAGGCTTACTCGGACAAGTATTGGGAGATCTACAACGAGCTGGACGGCAAGTACGATGCTGTTCCCATCAACACGTTCCAGAATGGATTACCTATGGGGCACGGCCTGAGGACGTCCCTAACCGGTAAGCCGGCCACCAGCGTGCGGCAGCTGATGGATCGGATCGACAAGTACAAGCGGGTGGAGGAAGATATGCTGCAAGGCAAAGGCAAAGAGAAGGCTATCCCCCAGGAGAGAAGGGATTTCAGGTCGGACCGTTATGACAATGCCCGTCCGAGGAGGGATTTCGGTGGGCATTCTGGAGCGACCCACGCACAGACGGTAGGCGCTGTGTTCCGAGAACCCGTGCACAGGGTGCTGGAGAAGATAAAGGACGAACCGTACTTCAGGTGGCCGAACAAGATGGCTGGGGAACCTGGAAGGCGCAATCAGAGTCGCTACTGCCAGTACCACCAGGATCATGGACACACTACGGAGGACTGCAGGGATCTTTGGAACCACCTGGACCAGCTAGTCCAGGAGGGGAGGCTGAAGCACCTCCTCCACCATTCCAGCGGCCAGCAAAACCGGACTTACCAAGAGCCTCGGAGGGACGCCGCCATGGGGCAACCCACCGGGACGATCAATATAATCCTGGCCGCGCCAGGAAGGACGGGCACACCCCCTCTACGAGTGTTGTCTGTGGCCCAACCGCCCGCCGAGGACCCCCGGACGGGGCCAAAGAGGTCCAGGAGGAATCCTCCCCCAGCCCTGAGCTTCTCGGAGGAGGACAAGATTGGGACCATCCAACCACACGAGGACGCCCTAATCGTCACCCTCAGAATAGGGGGCTACGACGTGAAAAGGGTGATGGTGGACGGTGGCAGCGCAGCCGAGGTCATGTGTCCAGACCTCTACAAGGGGCTGGGGCTAAAGCAGGAAGACCTCACACCTTATAGCTCCCCCCTAATGAGCTTCGATGGGAAGCTCGTCATCCCAAAGGGCATGATCAGACTGCCCGTACAGACAGGCCCAGTGGTGGTGGAGGCGAACTTCATAGTGGTGGACACATACTCCCCCTACACAGCCATCGTAGGGAGGCCCTGGCTACACGCCCTGGATGGCGTAGCCTCCACCTTGCACCAGAAGGTGAAGTTCCTGTCAGGGGACCAGGTTCTGGAGATCCGAGGTTGCCAATCCACGGCTAGGCATTGCACAGTGGCTGCCATATCCCATCGGATCGATGCACAGTCCTCGGCCATATCCGAGGAAAATTCATAGCAATCAAAGACCCAGGTGGCACCTCCAGATGCACCTGCCGAGGATGCTAAATGCGAAAACCTGGAGAAGGTGATAATTGGCGATGATCCGGAGAAGTTTTTCCAGGTCGGGATCCAGCTGCCTCCACGGGAGAAGGAGGAGTTACTTGAATTCCTCAAGAGAAACCTTGACGTGTTCGCATGGGACCCCTGCGACGCCCCTGGGATTGATCCATCTTTCATCTGTCACCACCTCAACGTCAACCCATTTGCGATCCCCAAGCAGCAGCCACCTCGGCGCCCGTCGAAAGAGCACGCTGATGCGATCAGGGAGGAGGTCGATAAGCTTAAGCACGCGGGGGCTATCAAGGAGATCTTCTACCCCACATGGTTGGCCAACACTGTGGTGGTCAAGAAGAAAAGTGGGAAGTGGAGGGTCTGTGTAGACTTCACAGACTTGAACAAAGCATGCCCAAAAGACCCCTTCCCGATGCCACGAATAGACCAGCTAGTAGACGCGACTGCAGGCCATCCTCGGATGAGCTTCCTGGATGCTTTTCAGGGTTATCATCAAATTCCCCTAGCCTTGGAGGACCGAGAGAAGACGGCATTTGTGACACCCATTGGGAACTACCACTACAAGGTCATGCCGTTTGGCCTGAAAAACGCCGGATCCACCTACCAGAGGATGATGACGAGAATGCTCGAGCCGATATTGGGCAAGAGCGTCGAAGTCTATGTTGACGATATGGTGGTGAAAAGCAAGTTGGTGTCCGAGCACTTGGAAGACCTCGGCCGCACATTTGGCGTCTTGAGAGAGCACAAGCTCCGCCTTAATGCCTCAAAATGCTCATTTGGCGTAAGCTCTGGCAAGTTTCTGGGGTATATGATCACCCACCGCGGGATCGAGGTCAACCCCGACCAGATCAAGGCAATTCACAATATGAAGCCTCCGCAGAATCCCAAGGAGATCCAAAAGCTTACTGGGATGATCGCAGCGCTGAACCGGTTCATTTCCAGGTCGGCTGACAGGTGCAAACCCTTTTATCTCCTGATCAATAAGTGGAAAGGGTTTGAGTGGTCTGAGGATTGTGTCAAAGCTTTCCAGCAACTCAAGGATTACCTCTCCCGACCGCCTATCATGTCCCATCCTGAGGTCGACGAGGTCCTATACGCGTACCTTGCTGTGGCGCCCCATGCGGTGAGCCTAGTACTGATACGGGAAGATAATGGCGTTCAAAAGCCAGTTTACTACGTCAGCAAGTCGCTGCACGAAGCGGAGGTGAGATACCTACCCTTAGAGAAGGCCATCCTGGCTGTAGTCCACGCCACGAGAAAGCTCCCCCATTACTTCCAAGCTCACACCGTGGTTGTCCTAACCCAATTGCCTTTGAAGTCTGTGCTCCGGGCCGCTGATTACACAGGCAGAATCGCGAAGTGGAACACAATTCTGGGGGCTTTTGACGTCAAGTACATGCCCCGGACCTCCATAAAAGGCCAGGTTCTGGCGGATTTGACAGCCGAGTTCGCCGAGCCAACCGTAGAAGTGACGGCCGAGGATAAGAGCCGTGATGGGAAATCAGTTGGGGCAATCTCCATCCCAGAGGCACCATGTTGGAAAGTGTATGTGGATGGCGCGGCAAACCAAAGGGGGTCCGGAGTGGGGCTGGTCCTAGTATCCCCTGAAGATCATGTCATTGAGAAATCCCTAAGGCTCGGATTCGCGGCCACGAACAACGAGGCCGAGTATGAGGCATTACTACAGGGGATGATCATGGTACAAAGGATGGGAGGAAAGTCGATAGAGATGTTCTCGGACTCGAGGTTGGTGGTAGGCCAGGTAAATGGGGAGATGGAGGCCAGGGATTCAAGAATGCAGGAATACCTGGACCAAGTCAGGCGCTTGCGGTTGGGGTTTAGCCTCTACAGCCTGTCTCATATCCCCAGGAGCGGGAACAGCCATGCCGACTCATTGGCCACGCTCGCAACCTCCTCGGCAGGGGATCTGCCTCGGATAATACTCGTGGAACATCTGGGGAGGGCAAGCGAAGTGCCAAGGGAAGGAATCCCCGTCCACCAGATTGAGGTGGGTTCCAGCTGGATGGACCCCATAGTGAGATTCCTAAAAGAAGATATCCTACCCGAGGACAAGTCAGAAGCCGAGAAGGTTAGAAGGAAGGCCCCTCGGTTCTGGTTGTCCGAGGATAACAAGCTATATAAGCGCTCCTACTCTGGACCATACCTACTGTGCGTCCACCCCGGAGCGGCGGAATTACTACTCGAAGAGCTGCACGAGGGAATATGTGGGAGCCACACGGGGGGGAGATCCCTGGCTCACCGAGCCATCACTCAAGGATATTGGTGGCCGGGAATGCAGCAAGAGGCCCAAGAGTATGTCAAGAAGTGCGACCAATGCCAAAGGTTCGCCCCAAACATCCATCAGCCAGGAGGGGTCCTCAATCCGTTATCCAGTCCATGGCCGTTCGCCCAATGGGGCTTGGACATCGTGGGACCCTTCCCCAAGGCACCAGGGAACAAGAAGTATCTGTTGGTGGCCACGGACTACTTCACCAAGTGGGTCGAGGCCGAACCACTAGCCAACATCAGAGATGTAGACGTGAAGAAATTCCTTTGGAGGAACATAATTACGCGGTTCGGGGTCCCTCATACCCTCATCTCGGATAACGAACTCCAGTTCGATAGCAAGGCCTTCAGGGAGTACTGCTGCGAACTTGGGATCACGAACAGGTACTCAACGCCAGCCTACCCCCAGAGGAATGGACAGGCCGAGGCGGTCAACAAGGTCATTGTCAACGGGCTTAAGAAGAGACTGGATGACGCCAAAGGGAGATGGGTAGAAGAGCTGCCCCATGTCCTCTGGACGTACCGGACTACGCCCCGACGCTCAACAGGGGAAACACCTTTTGCCATGACCTATGGTGCGGAGGCAGTGATCCCCCTGGAAACCAATTTCTCGACACTAAGGATGAGCTCCTTCACCCCAGGCAGCAATGATGAGCTGCTGGGGCGGAGCCTGGACATGGTAGACGAACGAAGAGAGCAAGCAATGATCCAGCTGGCCTACTACCAGCAAAAGCTCAAGCAGGGATATGACACCAACGTAAAGCTCAGACCACTAGCACCAGGAGACCTGGTGCTGAGAAAAGTTGTAGGAACTGCCAAGAACCCTTCCTGGGGAAAGCTCGGACCCAACTGGGAGGGCCCCTACCGAATCACCTCGGTGGCGGGGATAGGAGCGTACTATTTAGAAGATTTAGATGACAGACCTGTACCTCGTCCATGGAATGTAAACAACCTGAAAAGGTACTACTATTAATAAAGAAGTCACTTTGATTCGTATTGTTAGCATATCTTAGTTATTTGCCTCGCGTCCTAACTACTTTAAGAAAACTAAGTGTTAGACAGAACCAGGGAACTGCATGGTCCTCGGACTCATTCCCATGGGGAAACTAATCACTTTAAGAAACCCAAGTGTTAGACAGAACCACGGAACTGCATGGTCCTCGGACTCAGTCCCCCGGGGAAACTAGCTACTTAAGAATGCTAAGCTTTAGACAGAACCAAGGAACTGCATGGTCCACGAACCCAGTCCTATGGGGAAACTAACTGCTTCAGAAAGCTTAAGAGTTAGACAGAACCAGGGAACTGCATGGTCCTCGGACTCAGTCCCATGGGGAAACTAACCACTTAAAGAAAACCAAGCGTTAGACAGAACCATAGGACTGCTGGGTCCTCGGACCTATGCCTAAGGAGAAATTAACCCCTTTAAAAGATCCTAAGTGTCTACTTCAAAATTCCGCCCGAGCATACAAGCCCTTACGTTGTAGTTATCAAATGCCGCGATTGGCCGAGGTACAATTGAAGTCGAAGTTATACGAAAAAATGAATAGCGTGCAAGTAAGGAAATAGCCACAACAAACAGAAAAGGAAATAAAGTTTTCATTTCATTAAACACAAGGGAATTGCACCCAGGAAGTCGCATTACAAATAAAATAAAATAAAAAAGAAAGAGATGCAGAAATGAAGTGCAGCAGGCAGAAGGGCCATGGGGCCTAATTGGCTGCTTCAGTGGGTGGTTGGCCCGTAGCTGCCTCAGGGTCCCCTGAGCCCTGACTAATGGGAATGGCCTGCAGAGGCACAGCAGGAATAGCCGCCCCCTCGGCAGAAGAGACCTGGGCAGCGGGGGAAGGCTCTACAACCTGCTGAGGCGCGTCCTCGTTGGAGCCATCACTCAACACAACCACCACGGGAGGATTGCTCCCTTGGATTGGCTCATCAGCAACCCCAGCATCCGAGGCCTCTTCACCCGGAGTAGCAGCAGTTTCCACAGCAGCCTCCTCGGCTTCAGAGCCATCGTGGGCAGTCTCGCGGATAAAAGGAGGGTAGTACACGTTCTCCTCCTTCCACAAGTCAGAAGAAGCCTCCACTCCAGCCTGCCTGAGGGCTTCGCTCCAAGTCTCGGAGCAGTAGCGCCTACATACCCCAGGGACTTGGGATTTGTAGGCAGCTGCTGTCTCAGCTGCCCCGGCAGTAAAGGCTGCCTCCTCAGCTTCCTGCTTAGTGGCCCAGGCTTCCTCCCTTCCCTGCTCTGCCTCAAGCTTGGCCCTCTCAGCCTCCCCTTTGGCCCATTCAGCCACCCTCTTGGCCTCTTCGGCATCTGCCACTTTCTTCGCCAGGCCAGCTATCTGATCCTCGGGGAGCTTCAACTGCTTCTCTGCCTCACCCAGACGCTTTGTCTGAGTCTCGGCCTGCCTTTGGGCACCCTCAAGGCCTGAAGTTGCGCTTTCCTTAGCCTGAGTCATTGCCTTCAGCTCCTCCCTGGCCTTGGCAAGGTCCTCCTCCGACTTCTTGAGGGTCCTGGTGGCCACCAAGCGCCTATCGCGCTCCAGATCCAGGGCCTTCCCATGTTCATTGGCCGCCTCTTCCAGCCTGAAGGTGGCCTGTACAGCCTGCCAAACGAAACAGACAAGTTGCAATTAGCCGAGCTCAAAAAGAAATGAAAGCAAGAAAAAGGCAAGAAAAGCACAAGTGTTAAGGTCTTACCATCCCCAAATACCGCTTGAGGCAGAGGAAGACATCCCTACTCCTCATGGTTCCTAGCTCCGCCATGTCCGCAGGCAAGAGCAGGCATCTCTCCACAGCGTCAGCCACATACGCGCCTTCGCCATCCTTAAAGTCCCTGAGGGAGGAGTCATCCCTCAAGGGAGCCCCGCGGAGCATCGGGGCGGGGAGCCAGGCCTGGACCTCGGGCGGGGGAGCGACCTGTTTCTCCTGCGTTGAGGGGCCTATCCTCAATTGCTTCGATGGCCGCTAATTGCCATCGCCCTCCCGCGTGGGCCCAGATTTGTCCTCAAGGGTCCTCTTACCCTTGTCCTTCTTCTGCTTAGGGTCAGCGGGCTCGTGCCTGGACGACGGGCTCACCTGAGGCGGAGGAGGAGGAAGCTTGGATTGTGTTGAAGCCGACCTGGTCTGAACAGGACGATTCTTTGGAGATGGGGGAGGAAGCTTCGGCTTGGACTTCCCCGGCTGCCCTTCTAGTAGTTCGGACAGGCTTGGCTGGTACTTCTTCTTGTAGCCCATCTTGCGCCGGGAAGATGTCTGTGACGCAAAGAGGTCTGCCTCGGTTAGACGAGGATCACCCAAGTCTCCAGAGGGGTCCTCGGACTGATGGAGTTGCTCAAAAACGCCGAAATCCTCCTCGGCGGTACCAAAATCTACAGGTTCCCCTTCCCTCTCTAAGTTCTCTTCCGCGGCCTCTGGGAACGAATGGGAAGACGAGGGGACTGCTACTGTGACGCCTTCTGAAGTGGAGGTGTCCTCGGGAAACTCGAACCCGTCCTCGGTCACTGCTATTTTCTGCAGCCGAGGATCCTTTGCTCTGATCACGTACTTCGGGGCCGCAAATGACTTCTGGAGCGGAGTGTACCCCAGAATCTTGTGCGCAGCTCTGACTTGGTGGTCTTCTTCGTCCTCGAAATCCGCCGACCTGAGCACCTTCTGCAAGTCCTCCCTATTGATCAAGTTGAAATGGCGCGCATAGGAGTGCAGATCTGCAAAGAAAGTACACGTCCGTGGTTAGAAACCAAACAATACAAGAAGAAATAACGCAGAGAAAGAAGCTAGAATCTATAAATCCCCTTTTATTCCCATTGCCCCACCTGGTTCTCCCTCCGTCGTCGGACAATGAAGGCCATCGTGCCACGCTCCGGACACGATAAGGAAATCCTCATTCATCCCCTTGTTGGACTCGGGGAGGCACTGGATAAGCCGGACCCTGTCGTCCCTCGTCCTCATGTAATAGGACTTGTTCTTCAAATGTTGAAGATTGTAGCAGTAGTTGACATCGTGATAGGTCAGCCTCAGACCCATCTTTTCATTAAGGGCGTCCACACTGCCCAAAATCCTGAACATGTTGGAGGCGCACTGGGTGGGGGTCAACCGGAAGTAGGTGAGGTAACCCCTCATCACTGGCCCCATGGGGATCCTCATCCCCCCTTCAAGGAAAGCGATGACAGGAATCACCACTTCGCCCTCTCGCCTCTGGAGGTACCACTCCCCCTCCTCACAATACCTTAAGCCCACATTGGCCGGTATCTTGTAATCGGCGATGAATTTCTCCATCGCCTCCTCAGTGCCAACAAACTTCTTAAGTCTACCCATCCTAGATGACGCCTAAGCGAACTAAAAGATGAACGAATGAAAGAGAAGGACGAGTAGAGAGGGAGAAAGCTCAGAGAGAGACAGAGAGACTTACAGAAATGAGGAGGAGCTCCTCGGACTGGCTTTTTGTGCTGGAGATGGTGGTGGAAGTTTGGCTGGACTCAGAATAGAGGCGCAGGAGCTCTCGATTGCAAATGAAAAGTAAAGAAACGGCTCTAATGGGTACTTATACCCTAGAAAGAAGAGCTGCGCAAGTTTTCCCGCCCATAAGTGCCAGACGCATCTCCACCGTTAGATCGTCATCTGCCCGTTGAACGTGGGGAGCATAAAGCCGCCCGAATTTAATGCAAGACACGTTACGCACATCGAAGCGCCAGTAACGCACCTTGGGCAGTTGAAAAGGCGCCAACGCTGACGAGGGATAAGACTTGATTAGACGCGAAGCAGGCCCGAGGATATCAAAATCCTCCTTCCGCCCAAGGATGCGGACAGCATGATTTTGAGGGGCTATTGTGGGGCCAGAATAAGTCAGCAACCCCGGCCCACTCCAAGCCAAGCCCAGAGGCCCACGCCGAGGACGCCTCCACGATCCGAGGCCCGAGGACGAAAGTTTAGGGCCCAGAATTCAAGGAGCATTGCCGAGGATGGTTACATCCTCGGTAGGCCGAGGACAGAAAGTGGGCATACGGCATACCTTTAAGGGGAGTCTCCCCAAGCATCCAAGGAGCAAATAGCAAGAACCAATCACCGGACATTGAAGCATGGCGGAGGAGCAAGTCCCAGGCGAACTGTCACCTCCACATTAAATGCCCTCAACTAACGCTCTGGCCGCATTAATGAGGACAGGACCTCTGAACAGTGCCGTCTTGAGCGCTGCAACCCACTGGAGGTATGGGAATGCGGCTGATGGGACAGGCACTCGAGTAGAAACCGGATTGATCAACAAATGTAGGGCTAGGATCAACTGAGTGAGGAGTATATAATGTAAAAATCCCTCTTGTGAAGGGGACGGACGAAAAACCAGAGAAAAAGGAATACTGTAGCAAAGTATTCTCTCTCAACTCTTGTAACCCTTCTGAAAAGAGATAATAAGAATTTCCAGCTCCATAAGGCACGTCCGAGGAGCCACATTGTGTATTCAAACCCACGTTTTAGTTGTTAGCAATCACGTACAACCATGCATGGCCGTTGCCTTCTTTACTGAGGCCTAGCTCTTGAGCCCATACTCTACAAATTTATTGAAGGGTTAGCTGGGCTTGGGCCCACTCTCTCAATCCTTAGAGAGCGCTCGAATCCACCCCCTACAATAATAATATTCAAAGTATGAAAATAAGTCAATTTCTCCACTAATTTGAACCAAATTTAAAATAAATAAAAAATTAGAAGAAATTTAAAAAGTCTTTAATTTTATTTATATGATTTTTGTGGGGCCCGTGGGCCTGGAAGTCTCGGCCCACCTCTAGGCTGGCCCAAGGCCCACGCCGAGGATCGATGGCTGTCTCAGGCAGTTGTCTAGGGGCTTTTAGCCCTCTGGGCCACGCCGAGGACGACCCTTTCCTCGGCATACCTATCCTAATCCCAGGTGGGGGACAAGCCCAGTATAGGCGGTCACATCCACACTTAATGCATCTACCTAACTCCCCTGGCAATTTTAATGCTGAGAGGACTCCTGAACGGCGGAACCTTGGGTGCTGCGACCCACAGTAAGGTGGGGAACGTGGCTGATGGGACAGATCCTTAAGCAGTGGCCTAGATGATTGACAGTTGGAAGGCTAGGATTGACCAAAGAAGGTATATAATGCAAGGTACCCTTCAGAATGAGGGGCTCCTCGGCCGTCCGAGGAGCAACCCCCAAGCCAAAAAGAACAGGGCTAAGCCCTCAGGAAGGAAGAGCGCTTCCGACGAACCGGTGGCAAGCCTGTTAGCGCCAAACCCTACGTCCCACTCTCTAAAGAAATGTATTGTTGGGGGATCTACGACAAAACGAGCCCCTACAATTGGCGCCGTCTGTGGGGAGGGTTAGTGCGCCGACCGGCGCAACCGGCGATCGTTCTAAACAGTCACTTCGTAAGAAAAAAAATAAATAAATAAGTACAGTTGCAGCAAAATGGAAGATTCAACAGCAAAAAAAAAAAGAAATGAGAAAAGAGTCTGATATTATTTCATGAAAAAGAAAGTTACAAAATACAATCAGAGGCTCAGGCAGGCTTGTTTTACAAGCTTTATTACAAGCTAATCCTACAATCGGAGGCTCAGGCGGTCCGATTCTACAACTAGCTAGAGGGAGAGGGAAGTGTCAACCCGTGCTTTTATTGGCATCAGGAGAATGGGAGGGCCTGACAATAAAAGCGGGAAAGGGGGCTGAGGCTGGCTCACTTCAAGGCGGAAGCTTGAACAAAGTGAGGAGCAGATGCAGGGGCACCGGAATGTCCTCCCCCGTGATGTTCCCTTGATGCTCTCCAATCCGCCCGAGCGCTGGCCGTTGGAGACGGCAACACTCAGGCGCCAGCCATGACATGAGTTCGCGTGTCTCCTCCACCGGAGGTGCGCCCCGGGGAGAGACGTTAGGTACTTCAACAACGTCCCACCTGGCCACCGCATACGGCACTGCCAGGGTTACGCCCGGACTCTGTCGCGCCGGAAGCCCAGTGGGGGCTGCGGCCACAGCGGCCCTCGGTCCCATATTTCCCAACTTTGGTCACAATCCTGGCGGTGGTGTTAAAGGGGCTCAGAGAGGCGGAGGGACGTATTTCTGGTTGTGGTGGAAGGTCCATGGAATGAGGAGAAACCATCCCCCCCCAGAAGGCCTTATGTAGAGGAGGAGGGTTGGTGAGAATTAATTCACGCAGAATTCGAAAAGTGAGTTACCGAAGCGGTGGACAATAATGAAGCCACCAAATTCCAAGGGGGCCGCAGACCGTTGTACTTCTGTTGATTCACGAGACCATTAATGAAGGCGCGTCTCGCGCACCGAAGCGTCAGGCGCAGAACACGAACGGCCAGGAGGCGCTTCCCAGATAGAAGATGGGGACTCGAGCTGGAGGCGAGATCAGCGCCACGTGTAAAATCACTGTCCGACCGAAGGAGGAATTGTCCCCAGAAAAACGGTCCGAGGACAAACCCCTACTTACAGAAAAGTGAAAGTGTTAGACAGAACCAAGGCTCTGCATGGTCCTCGGACTCAGGCCTATGGGGAAACTAATCACCTCAGAAGACCAAGTGTTAGACAGAACCAAGGCTCTGCATGGTCCTCGGACTCAGGCCTATGGGGAAACTAATCACCTCAGAAGACCAAGTGTTAGACAGAACCAAGGCTCTGCATGGTCCTCGGACTCAGGCCTATGGGGAAACTAATTACTTCAGAAGACCAAGTGTTAGACAGAACCAAGGCTCTGCATGGTCCTCGGACTCAGGCCTATGGGGAAACTAATCACCTCAGAAGACCAAGTGTTAGACAGAACCAAGGCTCTGCATGGTCCTCGGACTCAGGCCTATGGGGAAACTAATTACTTCAGAAGACCAAGTGTTAGACAGAACCAAGGCTCTGCATGGTCCTCGGACTCAGGCCTATGGGGAAACTAGCCACTTAACTACTCTTGAAGGCAGCACCTGTGCCTAGGTCTTGCATGGTCCTCAGGACCCAAGCCTACGGAGAGCTAGCCACTACTCTTGAAGGCAGCACCTGTGCCTAGGTCTTGCATGGTCCTCGGACCCAAGCCTACGGAGAGCTAGCCACTACTCTTGAAGGCAGCACCTGTGCCTAGGTCTTGCATGGTCCTCGGACCCAAGCCTACGGAGAGCTAGCCACTACTCTTGAAGGCAGCACCTGTGCCTAGGTCTTGCATGGTCCTCGGACCCAAGCCTACGGAGAGCTAGCCACTACTCTTGAAGGCAGCACCTGTGCCTAGGTCTTGCATGGTCCTCGGACCCAAGCCTACGGAGAGCTAGCCACTACTCTTGAAGGCAGCACCTGTGCCTAGGTCTTGCATGGTCCTCTGACCCAAGCCTACGGAGAGCTAGCCACTACTCTTGAAGGCAGCACCTGTGCCTAGGTTTTGCATGGTCCTCGGACCCAAGCCTACGGAGAGCTAGCCACTACTCTTGAAGGCAGCACCTGTGCCTAGGTCTTGCATGGTCCTTGGACCCAAGCCTACGGAGAGCTAGCCACTACTCTTGAAGGCAGCACCTGTGCCTAGGTCTTGCATGGTCCTCGGACCCAAGCCTACGGGGAGCTTGCCACTATCTTTAAAGCAGCACCAGAATCTTCTATAGGAGACTAACTGCTTACCGAAGGATTGAAGCGCCGAGCTGACTATTTGGGGAAGAACCAACCAGCGGAAGGCCTTCTGGGGTATGAGGGCCGTGGATATCAAAACCCTCCTCCCCGTTCAAAGGAACGTGCAGCAGGATTTTGAGGGGCTATTGTGGGGCCCGTGGGCCTGGAAGTCTCGGCCCACCTCTAGGCTGGCCCAAGGCCCACGCCGAGGATCGATGGCTGTCCCAGGCAGTTGTCTAGGGGCTTTTAGCCCTCTGGGCCACGCCGAGGACGACCCTTTCCTCGGCATACCTATCCTAATCCCAGGTGGGGGACAAGCCCAGTATAGGCGGTCACATCCACACTTAATGCATCTACCTAACTCCCCTGGCAATCTTAATGCTGAGAGGACTCCTGAACGGCGGAACCTTGGGTGCTGCGACCCACAGTAAGGTGGGGAACGTGGCTGATGGGACAGATCCTTAAGCAGTGGTCTAGATGATTGACAGTTGGAAGGCTAGGATTGACCAAAGAAGGTATATAATGCAAGGTGCCCTTCAGAATGAGGGGCTCCTCGGCCGTCCGAGGAGCAACCCCAAGCCAAGAAGAAGAAGAACGGGAAAAGCCCTCAGGAAGGAAGAACGCTTCCGGCGAACCGGTGGCAAGCCTGTTAGCGCCAAACCCTACGTCCCACTCTCTAAAGAAATGTATTGTTGGGGGATCTACGACAAAACGAGCCCCTACAATTTTTAATCTATGAATCGTCTCAATAATGTTTAGCAAAATATATTGTTAAGATTCATAATTGGCACCATTATGCACGAGTTTATTATTATTATTATTATTATTATTATTATAGATACCGTAGATTTAATTGTGTAGCGTCTACTACAAGATGATTACTGTATCATTCGATTAAAACACCATTTGATTTTTTGGATGGATAGAATTCAAACATAATTAATCCCTTATTCAACAACAATAAACTTTATTAATTAATCTAACTAAAACCCATAGCCCTATAATAATTAGGGTATATTTGATACACTGAATGTAGATTATATTAGGAATAATAATTTTTATTACTGAAAATAGAAGACATTGTAATGGAATAACTATTACTATCCATAAGTTTGGTTGTTAAATATAGAAAGCTTGTAAAAGATGATGTATAAGGAAATTTTATATTTTTTAAAATATATTAATTTTAAAAGCTATTACATCCATTTTGAAGAAGAACAGTTATTCTTTAATTTAAAGAATAGTTATTCCAATGTAATAATTAATCTATGTAATAAAGACACAACCAAATGATCGAATTGCTATTACACATGAATAATTATTCCATTACAAGAGCTATTACAACATACCAAACGTATCCTTAATAAGGTCAGATGGAGCAAAGTTATCAGTGATGCACAAATAAACATACATACATGTGAATACTTTAGGCTAATTTATATAATAAAAATTCATTCATGTGAGGTCTGTAAGGTTGAAATTTATCAATCATCTTGTTGGCTTTATTCCGTGCCAATTTGCTTGTAATTTAAGCACTTAGTAACCCTGTATTTAGGTGGGATTATTGTAAGGGTAGTGTGTAAGAAGATGTGAAGAAAAGCTCAAGTATGTGCAAAGAAGCAGAGTTTCGCGGCTAGGACTCGCGGGTGGCTCGCAGCTGCAAGTCGCCAACTTCAGGCACGTGAGATGCACGCAGGGAAGCTGAAGGGTCGCGCCAGCTGTCGCACTACAGGACAAAAGTCCCAGGCTAGCCAGGCCGTTACGTCGCGACTTGATTTCGCGACTTGGACAAGCCGCGAGACCAAGCCGCCAATTTATCCTGTTTGGCAAAAAACTGTCTCTTCGTATTCTCATCTCACCTCACTATATATAGACCCTTATACCCACTAAATTGAGAGAGCTTCCAGAGAGAATTTTTGTGAGAGAAACCCTAGAGAAAAACAAGATTGCCTCATCCCCAATCTTTACCTTAGAGACTCTACAAATTCCTCTACTCTCTTCCTCTCTATTATCATACCCTTGAGAGGTTTTTGACCAAATCCTTATCTCACCACACCCACGTTTGTGAGAAGACTCATTTGGTGCTAAGGGAAGCAGTTTGGAAGGAACCAATATATATTGGTTGATGCTATGGTCTAGTAGCGGAATCCGGGAAGCTAAAGAAGAAATAGGTTCAGCGTAACCTCGTTGGAGCAAGAAGCTTGGAGGGCTTAGGTACTTGGGTAGATTAGACTTGGAGGGTCTTCTGATGTTCATGTATCCCAACTACATTCTTTAGTGGATTATTTGACCGCTTGGAGGGCGGCGGAGAGGTTTTACGCCGAGGACTTCGATTTCCTCTTCGATAACACATCGTGTGTTGTCCGTGTGTTTGCATCTTCCTTCCCTTTATCTTTGCCTTATATTTACTGTTGTGGATGTGTTTATATTTGGCTTAGATTGTTTATCAATTCTGTTATAAGTTTTTTATCATGTTCCGCACATTAATTGTTTGATATAAAGCTTGAATTGGTAATTTTGTAATTTGGGGTCTAAACGTTCAAGGGTGTTTTAGACACATATTGAACTTTCAATTGGTATCAGAGCGGGTACACTTGTTGTGGTTTTAATACCTGAGTGTGATCCTTGACCCTTTGTGTTTATTTGCCATGGATTGTGCTTTGTATGCATCTTTGTATGATTTGGTTGGTGTTGATTGTAACATGCCACGTGTTTGTGAAAATGCCTCTATGAGTGTGAATCCTCATGATTGTGATGCTATGTTACATGAATCTTTGGATGTTATTGATATTCCTAACATCAAACTCTTAAAGAAAAAGGCTAAGAAGTTTAATAAGGATTTGAACAAGTTATTTTGTGAAAAATATGATTTGATTGCTAAGCTCAATGAATCCAATAAATTGGTTGAAAAATATAAGAAACTTGCTGAAAATTCTGTTGAAAAGCAAGAGTTTGAATGTTTGAATATGGACTTGGATGCTAAACTTGTTTTGTCTAACAAACTTGTTGATGAGCTAATATGTGAAAATGAATCTCTTAAGATGCATGCCAAGTGTTTGATTGCTGAACCTACTGTTAAAAGGGATGAAATTATTTGTTGCAATCATGTTGTGGTACCCGATTTTGTGCCTATTGTGTGTTCTACCCCAAAGGACAAATCGGTGTACATTCCTCCACATAAAAGAAATCAAAAGGTGGAGAGAAACGCCGTTAAGTCAAAGCCTCTGTTTAGGTCTCAATCTAAGGTTTTGGATGGATCTAAGTTTGTTCCAACTTGCCACCATTGTGGTGTGAGTGGTCATATAAGACCTCAATGTTATAAGTTGAAGAGAGAACAAAACCATGTTGCTAGATCCCTTCCCAAAAAGCCTAGTGGACCTAAACACATTGTGTGTCACCATTGTGGTGCTTTGGTTCATTTAAGACCACATTGCTCTAAGTTTCATGCTCTCAAAAGAAAAGAGAAACTTGGGCTTCTTGGAAGTTATGCTAAAAATGGTAAACCGGTTTTGAGTGAAAATAGCATGTTGATTAAGAAAATGTTTAATGCTCTTAACTCCTTGACTATGTGCATCTCCGGTTCTCATTCTTCCAACCCTCGTCTCACTTCTCTTGAGACACTCATTCCAAACAATCATTCTGTTTGGATGAGGAAGGGTTCCTATGGTTGAGCTTTTGCTCTTTTGGTCCTTGATCTAATTCTTTCGATCTTTGTAGGACCCTTCATGCATTAGATGCTTCATTGTCATGCATTTGTGCATCATGCATTTTTTTCTGCATTGGTTTGTTTTTTTTTTAATCTTACTTTTATGTCTTTGTTTTGTGTGAGTAAAAATCCAAAACCACATAAAAAGTGAAAAATTCAAAAAGTTTGATCGTATATGTTTGAGCACATATCACATGTGAGTTTTGCCTTGTACATTCGTACAAATGGTTTTATGCATTTATGAGCTTAGCTTGTTCTTAATGCACTTATATCTTTGTGGGAAAAATCTTGACATCTTTGTGTGATTGTTGTAAATCGATCTTCAAGCTTGTCATAAATAATTAGTCAATAGTCTTGTTGGTTTTGAGACATGCATAGACTTGTTCCTATATATCTTCCCACTCTTTATTTTGTTGTTTTTGCTTAAAGAGCTCATCAAATGTAAATCTCCAAATGAAAAGAGATATTGAGCTGCAAAAGCCTGTCGCACATACTAGTATTTGACTAGGAAAAAGGGAAAGCGACCAAAATAAAATGTATGATGCCCCAAAAAGCCAAAGGCTTGTTCATCAAATTGAAATATCAAAAATTTCAGGCATCGATCTCTAAAATGAGATGTATTGATTCAAAAAGATCAAATTATATGAATTGTAAAGAAGCCAAATGAAAAGCTTCAAAAATATGTAATCATTTTCTTGTGGGAGGTCATATATGTTCATTTCTATAATTGAGATAGACTACTTGACTTAGTAATAGTTGTGTATGACTTGATTGAATTGATCATTGAAACTTCACTCTAGACTATGGACTATTCCACACTTGATACGCACACACAACACACATGCCTAATGTTCAATGAATGCCTTATTCATTTGTTCGATTATACTTTGTTTAAATGTGATGTGTGTGTGCTCATCTCTATATGGATCAATCCAAAAGGATTTTTGATCATTTTATATGCTTTTGGAAGTGATTTTTATTACTCTTTGTGTTCATGTTTAGTGCATACATTGTTTTTCAGTGTTTAAACATGTTCTGGGTTGAAAAACAAGTGTCAAAATTTTTGGCCACTTAATTTGGCGACTTGCAGCCAGCCAAATACTGTAGCGAGTTCACACAGAAGGTTTGGCGGCTTACTGGCGACTCGTCTAGTCGCCAAATGCCCAGAATCAGTCTTTTTAAGAGCTTTTTCAGGGGAAACTTGTTTTAAACCTCTTCTATCCTCTCTAAAACCCTTATTTCAATATTTTTACATTAAAACCCAATCAATTTGAATGGTTTTTCATTCCATTAACATCTCTAAGGTAATTTTAAACTCTTTTCATTGATTTGAATCCTTGGATTATGTTTTGGTGAGTTTTGTGCTCTTGTTTGGGATTTTCATCATAGGGGTTGGGAAAACTTAATTTTTATCAAAATTTTGTATGGGATTGGTTTCTTTTGATGATTTGCTTTGGATGTTGGCCCCTTGTGGCAAAAAGAACTTGTATTAAGAGTGGTGTTTATGATGTTCATGCATTGTTTCACTTTGTTCTTCATAGTGTGCATGCTAGGTGTTTGATAAAAATGCCTCTTAGGCATTTTCTCACTTGTTTGGACTCCAATGAGTATCAAACGTTGGGGTTTCTCATGTTTCCTCATTAGGAACATGTTTGGTTCATTGGTTGTGTATTTAACACACCTTGCCCCACATGTGCATTTTTCATGCATTGGTCATGCATTGCACTTAGCCACCTCTTGCACACACCTTGCTACCCTTGTCATGCATTGGTTCATACATTGTTTCTTCATCCTAGCATATCATGTCGTAAGTTTGAGTTTCATTTTCTCCTTCATCTTGCACCCCTCATGCATCATCTTTTATCCTTGTTCATATCTTCTTTTCTTTCCCTCCTTCCTCTTGTTTCATTTGTCTATTCGTGACAAAAAGGGGGAGAGTATCATCATTTCTATATGACTCATGTGCACACTCTTAGGGGGAGAAATTCTACCTTGTGCACATTCGTAGGGGGAGAAAGCCATAGGGGAGATGCATATACCAAGGGGGAGAAGACATCTTTTTTGAGAAAACCTTGATTTACTTTATGCTTGTTTTCTCGTTGCTTTATGGTGTTTTGATATGCTTTATTGCTCTCATTGCATCGTGCTTATGTGTTGAACATGCATACATCCTTATGCTATTGTGTTTTGTTGAATGCATGTTCGGATGATCATTTGCTTTACTATGTGATCATTGTAGTCATTTCTATATGATTGTCTTGGTGTATGATCAAGTTGCTCACATGTTTCACATCATGTTTACTTGATCGCAATTTACTTGTTACATTATACTTGTCACATTATACTTGTCTGCTTATTACTTGTTTTACCTTGAGGGTCTAATGTGGTTTGTGCAAGTGTTTCAGGTTACAAGTATATATGTTCCAAGTTCATCACAGCTCCTATGATTCATGATAGAGAGAGTGATATGATAAGGGAAGTACTTTTTACTGTTTGTACCCATGTTGCTTCTGTAAGCTTTAAGGGTTTGTTCTTATGCACAGTTTGTAGGCCTTTGTGGTTTGTGCCATGCTTTATGCAGCCTTTGTGCTTTGTTAAATCAGTACTTCCAACTAAATGTCTTGCATTTTCTTCTAAGTACTGTCACTCTTGTGCCCTTGTAGGATTTTTCCTAGATGCACATACTTCATGTACTATGCATTGGTTGAGTGTTGGTCATTCAAGCGATTTACCTTGTGTTTATTATCTTGAATGTCTGGATGTTCATTCCAAGTGTGAATGAGCATTGTGATCACTTGGCTATAGTGATTACCTGTTTTGGTCTTGCCATAGTTTATTGCTTTATTCCATTGTGCATGATCGAATTGTGCTTGCTCCATATGCATTACAAGTTTCTGTATACAATGAACTTATTGTGTTGTTGTGTTTTAGGAGTTACTTGTTCTTATGGTTCTAAAGCTTCGTAGGTTCTAGAGTTAGGTGTGAGTGAGTTTTTCAACTGTTCCCAACTCACGTGTTAAGTCTAGAGTTTGTTTTAGGGTTTTGTCACGGAATAACCAAAAGGGGAGATTGTAAGGTTGAAATTTATCAACCATCTTGTTGGCTTTATTCCGTGCCAATTTGCTTGTAATTTAAGCACTTAGTAACCCTGTATTTAGGTGGGATTATTGTAAGGGTAGTGTGTGAGAAGATGTGAAGAAAAGCTCAAGTATATGCAAAGAAGCAGAGCTTTGCGGCTAGGACTCGCGGGTGGCTCGCGGCTGCAAGTCGCCAACTTAAGGCACGTGAGATGTACGCAAGAAAGCTGAAGGGTCGCGCCAGCTGTCGCACTACAGGACAAAAGTCCCAGGCAGGCCAGGCCGTTACGTCGCGACTTGATTTCGCGACTTGGACAAGCCGCGAGACCAAGCAGCCAATTTACCCTGTTTGGCAAAAAACTGTCTCTTCGTATTCTCATCTCACCTCACTATATATAGACCCTTATACCCACTAAATTGAGAGAGCTTCCAGAGAGAATTTTTGTAAGAGAAACCCTAGAGAAAAACAAGATTGCCTCATCCCCAATCTTTACCTTAGAGACTCTACAAATTCCTCTACTCTCTTTCTCTCCATTATCATACCCTTGAGAGGTTTTTGACCAAATCCTTATCTCACCACACCCACGTTTGTGAGAAGACTCATTTGGTGCTAAGGGAAGCAGTTTGGAAGGAACCAATATACATTGGTTGATGCTATAGTCTAGTAGCGGAATCCGGGAAGCTAAAGAAGAAATAGGTTCAACATAACCTCGTTGGAGCAAGAAGCTTGGAGGGCTTAGGTACTTGGGTAGATTAGATTTGGAGGGTCTTCTGCTGTTCATGTATCCCAACTACATTCTTTAGTGGATTATTTGACCGCTTGGAGGGCGGCGGAGAGGTTTTACGCCGAGGACTTCGGTTTCCTCTTCAATAACACATCGTGTGTTGTCCATGTGTTTGCATCTTCCTTCCCTTTATCTTTGCCTTATATTTACTGCTGTGGATGTGTTTATATTTGGCTTAGATTATTTATCAATTCTGTTATAAGTTTTTTATCATGTTCCGCACATTAATTGTTTGATATAAAGCTTGAATTGGTAATTTTGTAATTTTGGGTTTAAACGTTCAAGGGTGTTTTAGACACATATTGAACTTTCAAGGTCTAAGCAATATTCTTAATATAGAAAATCTATTAAATAAGAATATATTTCTAATATTGTGTTTATCCATTAAGAGTTAACCTTAAATATACCATTGTGTATGTGTGTTTTTATTTATTTATTCAAAATTTCATTTATGAAAAGATTTTTAGTAATTATACAAACTTCAAATTGTATATTATTTTATTGCTTATATACAAATTTTTGAGGAGAAGAATAAATTATTACATTAGAATTTGAGTTTTGTTTTTATAATATTGGACAAAATTTAGGTATAATTATTTAAGTACAGAATAAATACGAACATATGATTGTATACTTGCACTTTAAACGTAATAATAATGTCTTTTTTTTTCGACCTTTTACTTCTTCTTTTTTTATAGGTTTTGGTCTTTTAAAAGACATGGGTAAATATGATTTTTTTTTTCTTTTATAAATTGCAATATATAAATGAAACAAATACATAAAGCAAATCTATGAAAAAAAAATTAATAGGAAAAATTCAAAGTTTAACATGGGATTGGGAAGGTGGGAAAATAGATTAACAAACCATATTTTTTAAAGTAAAAATTATAAAAAAAAAATTATTATTGTTAAATGAGTGCACTGTGGACATGTACTTATCAAAGCCCGAAACTAATGGGCAAAACACACGTCATAAAATGCGTAGCATGGCAACAATCATGCATATCACTCTTTAAGAATTATATATGGGAGGGCCGAGGGGCAGCTACCCCCTCTTGACCTTCCCTGGCTCTACCTTGATGATTTTATCCCATTAGTTTTTCTTATATTCCTTAGTTTGAATTTTTTAATAATTTTTTACTAAGTCTTATAATTTTAGCATAAAGTCTACTTTTGTATTGAATGTTATCAGTGTCCTTTAAAATTGTTTGGAGTCTTCATATTTGGAGATCTGGATTAGGTTTCCATTAAAATAAATAAAAGAAGGTTAATTCAAACTGTAGTCCTAATAACCTTTCACCTGTGATTTCTAATAAAATATATATCATCACATCTGCATGTCCCAATCAATTTATTCTCACATATGACGAATACTATAATATAATATTATAAATTCATCAAGCCATCTCAAATTTGATAAATTTATTGACTTTCTGTTATATATATATATATATATATATATTGTTAACTTTTTTGTTAACATTATGTTATAAACTTTTGAAATCTCACATTTCTATGTCATTATTATAATAATTTTTTTTTTTTTTTGGTTACAAATCATATTATTTTAATCTAATTAAATTCCTACAAAAACTAACTAAAATGGCCTTTCTTTTTATAAAGTGACCGAACATTACAAAAAATAAAGCATCTAGTATTCTAGCTTACACAACACCTTCTTCTCAAAAAAAAAAAAAAAAAGCTTACACACACCTACATCAAATTTTGACCTTTTTTTTTTTTTTTTTTTTCTGGCGACTTGGTGCAGACATAAGATATAGGCCTTCATTTATATAGGCCTAAGTTTTGGAACTCTATTTAAGAATCTTGGGTTCACTTTTGTAAGACACAGTTTGATTGATAAATAAAGTTCCTTTCGGTTTTATGGTCTTTATCATGGCCGCATTTTAAAAACGCGGTTATAGGACGTTTTTTTTGTATTGCCATGAACTATCTATTGCAAGCCACTCATTCCCACAAGCTCAAGTGCACCACCAAAAGGACCACCGCTTTTCTTATTAGATGTTTATTTTGAAGATAAAGTATAATCAAACATAGCTCATGCTGCTCATCAGAGTTATTGTTAAAGAAATAATTGTGTTGATCATGTCTATATGGACGTAATTGGTTATTGGGTTGACCATACTATATATTTGAGAACTGAAATTCTTCAATACACAAAGTTTAATTTAGTTTTACACCATCTGTTTTCGGAGCAGAATTTTTCATGGAAATGTGTTTTTCATGGGATATTCATATCAGGGTAAATGTTGTTGCACATAAGTTAATTCATACAATTTGCACACACACCTCGAAATAACAGCTAGCACTCGTGATTAGAGTGTGTATAATACACGTCAATCTTGATATTAGTTGCAAAAAGTAAATGGTTCAATTAACGAGTGTCTATAAGGTATTTGTTAATACTTAATAGATCATTTTAAGAAAATTTTAATACCACTTTCATAAGAAATATAAAAAATAAAAAAAAAACTATAAAAAATGAAAAAATGAAAAAAAATAGCTACCTTTATTTTTTCCATAAAAAGTTTCTAAAAATATTTCCTAAACTATTAATACCATTAGGGTATCCGTTAACTTTTCCCAAAAGTAAATATGCTAGTCATGATCAAGTAGTAAGAAATCAATGCATATATCAAGATTTACTTTCAGTGTGTATGAAAAGAAATAAGGAAAATGTTAAAACTACTATATATTTTATTACAAAATTTTTACAAATTAATGTAACAAAAATGTGGTTGATGGCCTTTGACAACATAGTAAAATAATATCAAAATTTCTTTTAATGATTGATGACACATTAATTTATAAAACTAATATAGTATAGTTTATATATATATATAGAGAGAGAGAGAGAGAGAAATGTAGTATATACTTTATAATGTTCTTAGAACCACTAAACAATGATGTCAAATGAAAGCTACAAAAATGAAAGTATATCGCTGATTTGCAAGATAATTGAATGACGTATTTCACTGTAATATAGCAAAAAAAAAAAAAAAGTTTGGCTTACCTTTAGTACTTTTTTAACTGGAATCTCTTTTTATTTTAATGTGAGACTGTCACGTCACCCACTAACTAAATAAAATGTAGAGATTAAAACTCACTACCACTTGTCATTGTATATTTAAAATAAAAGGATGTCCAATTAAAAAAATACTGGAGGTAAGCCAAAATTTTTTTTTTAAAAAAAAAAAAAAAAAATCACTGTATTTGTCGGTATTCTAGTTATGTGCAAATCTTGTGGTCTTAGAATTTGTTGTAGCATATCTAGTGCTAAAAATATAAATATAACTATGGAAATTTTTTGAAAATAATAGATATTAGGAATGATTAAAGAAATAATATTTAAATGGAAATAAGAAAAATAAATATAGATCGTAATGGAAAGTGTATTTTGAGAAGGTTTTATTTTTTGAACCTAAGTAGGTAGGGACCAGGATTGGACTAGATCCCCAAATTGGGTTTGGGTTGGGCAAATCCACTAAATAGTTTTTTGATTAAAAAAATTACATCATTAAAAATATGTCTGCTTTCTAAACAAAGCTAGACCGGAGAACCAATGGAGCTCTTTTTTTCTAAATTTAAGGGACTAAAATTGCTCATTTGATGTTGTAGAGACTAAAAGCACTCAAAAGTTTATGGGTGTTTGGATTTTACATTATGAAATTTTAGAATTTAGATTTTATCTCCTGAAGTTCTATTCTGATTCCATCAGCATCATCCTCATTCATATTTTCTTTTAAGGGACACATAAGCTTGCCGCACTGTGGGCGTAAGGGAAAAGTTGGGGTCAATTGGAGTCGCCACCTAGTTATATGATCTAGGAACCATGAATATAGCGTCCTTACGAGAAAGGACCTTTGATCTTACTATCAGAGTTTGGGTATACTCTTAGGAAGGTGTTAGGCACCCAAGATTGCCCAACCCTAAGGTTGGCCTCCCATCATTGTGTCCTATGTCCTAACCCTATTAAAAACCATCTAAATACATGTATTCTAGACACACACACACACTAACATGGCATCTTTAACCCTAAACGAACATACTTATCCATCTATCCAAACAAAAGAGAGCTAAACAAAAGAAACCCTAATCATACATCTAACATATGAAAAGCCCAATCTAAAACAAAACATGGCAGCAAGTGCATCATCAAACAAAACATATCAAACACAAAAATTTAACATATTAGAAACCCTAACCATACATCTAAGAAAACCTAACACAACTGCATGAGCATTGCTAATGCATGACTTACCCTTTTACTTACCTCTCAGCAGCACAGCACCTATGACATCAATGCATGAACATTTGAATGAATGATATTAAAACGAAGAAACCCTAGACTAAACCCTAATCTATACATGTGATAACAAACAAGCATGTTAAAAGGTGAGCAAACATTTTATGAGGCTTAAAAACATGTCAAAAGGAGGCTATGTAGACAAACATGTGAAGGCAGAATCAAAACAAACAAAAATTGGGGTTTTCTGGGTAACAGCATCATGCACGCTAGAACAAGTCTGCGTACGCATGAGTTCAGCTTGTGTACGCAGGCTAGATCATGCGTACGCAAATTCTTACCCAAAAAACCCTAATCAACATAGAAACAGAGCAAAAACTCAAAACGTACAATCTAACGACCTATCATGCTTAAAGATATAAAGAAAACCTAAAACTAACCTAGACAAACATAAGCAAACATAAACTAAACAAAAGAAGCAGATTAAAACAAAGATTAAGTTAGAAAAAGAAAAAAAAAAAAGGTTTTAAAGCTTACCTTAAAGGAAAAGCTCCTAGGCTTGATTTTTTACCTTTCCCCTCAGTCACAATTCATTAAAGAGTGATTAGTAATCTTAAACTCAAAAGATTGGGACTAGAAAAGGTCCCAATAAAATAAAAAGAGACTTAAGGGTGTTTTGTGAAAGACTCCCTTTTCCCGTTGGATTTCTATGTGTTTTGAAATTGTATCGTGTAAGGCTTTATATAGCGGAAAAATTTGTGTTTGGAACAGCTCCTAGATGATGTGGGATTTGTTCCAAACCTCAACCATTATTGCAGAAAACTTACATTTCATATGCTTCTGAAACCCTAGATGCGTACGCAAGAACGTGCCTATGTACGCATGCTTTAGCTCACATACACAGGCCACAACTCACGTACGTAGACCGAGGGCTACTTTGGTCATTAAATTTTTCAAAAATAGATTTTTGCTCATTTAAAAAGTTATAGTTTCCATTTTAACATTACTCAAGTCAATTTAATATTTTATTGGGCTCTAAACTAGCCTTGGGCCTTAGAGTTCAAGCATCATTGGCGAATGGAGGGCCAAGTCGTAAGGGGTACAAAATGCGGTGTCTACACACACTTGTTTAGTTCATCCAATAATATGATGTTATGTCCTTTTTATTATGTTATGTCATATTTATTTATTTATTTTTAATTCTTTTTAGGTTACAAAAATGATGTGGTGTCATTTTATTGGACAAACTAAACATATGTGGCAAGCATATGTAGTACTTAACGAAAAATATAGATGGAAGGGATGCCTATGCAAATAGAATATATAAAACTTCAGGGTAAAATTCAAATTTTGAAATTTTAGAGTGTAAAATCTCAAACACCTCCAAACTTTGGAAATTTAGTTTGCAAATTAACCTTTTGTTTCGTGCATTGCATGACTTTAATCATGAATTTTCTTTATATGTATTTTTTGAGAAATAATAACTAAATAAGTTTTTATTACATAATTTTAGAACACATTTCTAATTAAATAAATTATTATTATATAAAATGCAGATTTTTCTATATTTTTAGTTATATATAATATCTCTAACTAAAATTATCAATAAAAACTTTTCTAATTATTTTTTTACAATTCCTTATTTATTAATGAAGATGGTGATTTGAACTCAAAAGTTTTTTTTTTTTTTTTTGATTCTTGCATAAATAAGATTATCCTAAAATAATCCATTCCAAACTTAGGATTAAAAAATCAACTATATTTGTACACCTAAAAGAAATTAAATTTTTAAGTCATATTTTGTTATTTAAATCATTTGTTTTAGTGTTACTTTTATTCAAATGGTTAACACCCTAACTTATACAACTTGAGTAATGTCTCTAATTATATTGTTCTTTAGCCTTTAAAAACACATATGTTAATATTACACATGAAAAACAATCCAAATTTCCAAACTTTAAAAAAAAATGAAAAAGAAGTTAAGTAAAAATGGATGTACATAGGAATTTAGACATATCAATCTAATTTATCCAAATATCATCTATGATCTAAAAGGATATAGTAGAAATTCTAAATTGAATTTAGTTAGACTTTTGAAGAAATATGGTAGGAATTTTGCATACAAAGAAATTAACACAAAGCACAAACAAAATTTTAAGATATAAATATTGATAAAAAAAAAATTGATAAATTTTTAACAATCTATAAGTAAAAGTAACTTGGAACCAAATTGCACTACAGCACATGAAAGACATGTTTTGAACCAAATAGTTTTTGTAGTGATAGCCAATTGAAAAAATCAAGACACTTACAAACTAAATACATAGAATAACCAAAACCTAAAACACACAAAATAATTCAAAAGTTGATAATTTAAAAAATAAAATAAAATAAAAAACCTACCTAAGAGAAACTAAGAACTTAAATGGGTGTCCCTTGTTTTCCTTATTTATAGTAGACTTCCTTTGACATAATATCCATACATGAAATTTAGAAACAAATAACAATAAATAAGATGAATTTATCTAATCAAAATTATCATATAGAAATACATATGTGTAGGAGACTAGATCAACCGTCCGGCCCCAGTTCAATGGGTATGGACTGAATGGTGGCCCAGTACAATTAATTTGTAGAGGTAATTTATCAAGGCCAACCTTTCAAGCCTTGTTGATTTCATTAAACAATTTAAAGAGAGATATCAACTGTTTAGGTATTAGCTTTGTGAGAGAATAATAATAAGAAGAAAGACAAACATTTTTATATCAATTCTTCCTCGGGTTTGTCCGAGGATCACTAGTACATATCATATTCCCTTCTCGGTTACAAAGTTCTTGATTTCACTTTATATTTCTCTCTATAATTTTCTTTTTCTATATCCTTTTTTGGAGGAGTCCATTTTCCTTATATAGCTACCTGTATTGCATCTCAGCCCTCCACTTGGATAGCCACTAATCTTCACTTAGAAGCTTGTCCCATCAGGGCCTTATTGGAGGTGGTAGAATACGCTACAAGCTGTGAGGGCACTGTTCAAGGATTATTCTACCATTAATGCGGCCAGTTGAGTTGATGCAATGCATTAAATGCGGAGGTGATGAGTACTTTATCTGGAAACTTCCTCCTTTCTTCACTTGCACATCTCTCCTTCCCTCCTTGGCTCTTGGCCTTGTGGACTTGATGGTCAATCTCCGGTCCCCCGAGGAGCACTTGTCCCTTGGGCTCCTCAGGTGTGCCACTCTCCTCGGTTTCTCAGACAATCTTATCCAAATTGATCCAAGACTGTCCTGACATATAGTTGGGAAGTACTGCCCCTAGGGCAGGTTTTATTCTATGATTCTCCCTCTTTGGTTCCTCACCCCCGACAATATGCGTAAGTTGTAACATGGAAAACACAAAAAATAAAAAATAAAAACAAAAACATGGGGTGCAAGAAAGATTCTATGGAAAGACCATTGGTGAATATATATAATTTTTAAGATTTTGATTATAGAATTTTAGTTGGAGTGAAATTTAAATTTCTAAAACTTAGATGCATGTTGTATGATTCGTTAAAACACTTATTGTTACTTTATCTAAAGAAATTGATAAAAACAAATAAGTTGTTATCTCTATCAACTGAAAGTTATATGCATGTTGCATGTCTTGTTAAAACACTTATTGTTACTTTATTTAAAGAAATTGATAAGAACAAATAAGTTATTGTCACTATCAATTAAAACTTAGATGCATGTTACATGTTTTGTTAAAACTAATCGTTAACCCGTGCTATGCATGGGAACCTACCTATTTGTGAAGTAGACTAAAATAATTTTATAAATCTTAAATTGATTAAGATAGAGAGATAGAGTTTGAGTTTAAGTTGAACTTGTTAGAGAGATAAAGTTTCACTCCTTGTTAAGTTTGGACTAAACAAAAATAATTTTATTTAAAAAGAAAAATAATAATGATGTGGTAAGCTCTGGAAAGGTTAATAAAAAGTCAAAGGTTTCGGTTATATATATATAGACAAGTATTATTATTTTATCTAAAATGCATGTTGCATATTTTGTTAAAACAGTTATTGTTACTTTATCCAAAGAAATTAATAAGAACAAATAAGTTGTCCCTATCAATTGAAACTTAGATGCATGATGCATGTTTTGTTAAATACTTATTATTATTTTATCCAACAAATTAATAAGAATAAATAAATTATTGTCTCTATCTATAAAAAAAATAAATAAATAAAAAATTTATCCAAAAAATTTATATAATTTGGTAAAACCACTTAGCGCAACTTTTATTTCTAAGACCTACTTAGAAAATTTAGTAAAATTTTAGATAAATTTTGTATGAAAAATAATAGGGGGAGCTTGTGTCCAGTGGCCAATACCACTAGACATGTTGCAATGTGGACACATGTCTACTTTTGGACACATATTCGTATCTTAACGTGTCCAATAGCCCCACTGGACACAAGCTGTACAAGAGTGCATGCCACCCTTGCCTCTCGCCTTCGAAAAAAAAAAAAAAAAAAACTAATCATCTCAACAACGACTTTGTCGAGTTCCATAATTTAAAAAAATATAATAATAATTATTATTATTAATCTGATTGAGCTTTTAAATTTTAGTACAAGTAGGGGAGCATTTTGCACTTAAGCAATATTATAAGACCAATTAACAATCCCCATATGGCAACTTGAAATATACATACTAAAAAGCTGCAAACATAAACATTCACCAGATACAGAAGTATTTCCTTCATTAAAATAACACCACCAAAATCTCTCACGCATTGTCCTTTTTCAACCCCAAATACAATCCCTACTCTTCCATTTCATTTTAGATTCTAACAATGTCTTCAAACAATCTAAATGCGTTTACATATCCCATTATACTCTTGGTTTCCCTGCTTGTCATGATCATGATTGTAGCATTGCTTTGCTATTGCACTGTAGCGCCATCCAACCAAATTGGCACCTTCACAATAGCACAACGAGATGCAATCAACATCGAACTAGGCCTCGACAAAGCCACTCTAGAAAACTACCCAAAACTCATCTACAGCCAAGCAAAGCTCCACAAAGGCATGGGCAACTCTACCACATCATGCTGCTCAATATGCTTGGCGGATTATAAAGACACAGATGTGTTGCGGTTTTTACCTTCTTGTGGTCATCTCTTTCATGTTGAATGTGTGGACTCGTGGTTACTGCTGCATGCTACGTGTCCGGTGTGTCGGGACTCGCCTCTGGCCAAGGCGGTGCCTTTGGAGGAGCAAGGTGTTTGACCGGAAAAAATGGAAACATTGGGGTCTCATTAACGCATGTTTTGTAAATTAGAGGTATTTAAATTTATTATACATTTAATTTTGTACAGATTCATGTATGTGGTTTGGTTAGGTAGGTTGGATTTTCTCTGTTACTAAATAATGATGTCTTGCATTGTTGGTCATGACTTGATTGATATCCATATACGTAAAAGAGTTTTTCGTTCCTTTGAACGAGAAAGGGTTTAACTCAAAAAATGGACAATAGCAACTTTCAACCATCAGGAGTGTTTGGTAATATTGTTCTAGTAATATTGTTTGTATTTTTTGAAAATACGTGTGGATAAAAAAGTGTGTAAAAATACATGTAATGTTGTTTAAATATTAAAAAATATTATTCTAGTTACACTACCTAACAGCCTATCAGTCTTTTAAACAAGCTAGTTGTTTATATCAAGCACACTTACCATGAAAGAAACCATTATACGAATCTTTTGGCAAAGAGAAGCACACTTAAAAGCGTTTAGCTAATGCTCAGGGTACTATGTATCTTAGACTTTGTATTGTTTATATTTGATTTTTAGTAAATATTCCCTTTTCTACACACACACACACACACACAAAGAGAGAGAGAGAGAGGCTGTTCATAACTGTTTTTTTTTGTGGACTTCATGTTTAAGCCATCTATTGTCCATAAACTTTTTTTTTTTTTTTATATAATATTATATTTTAAAAACTTGAAATTTAAACATTTTATGTAAGAAAAAAAGTAATCTATTGATCTTTAATCTTTTGAAAATTTTACAAGTATGAAATATATAAGAAAAAAAAATGTAATCTAACGGTGAATTTGTAAAATGACAAAATTTAGGTATAAAATTAGTTGTAGCCTAAAACTATAACCTTACTCAATAAAATAAATATTATTACGTATTTTGAAAATCTAACTGTTAAATTGCATGTTCTTTATACTCTTAATATACATGTCAAATTTTGTGTCAATTGAATATTATTTACCATATGATCTATAAGTTTATATTTTACACACAATTTTAAACTACAAAAACTTACAATTTAAACAATTTATTAATGACGTAGCTATCAATTTTTAATTTTCTAAAAATTTTGCAAGCATGAAAGATATAATAAAAATATGTAATCTAATGGTGGATTTGTCAAAATTTACATCCAGTAAAAAGATATTGAATAAGGTTGTAGGCTTAGATTACAACCATTTTTATAACTAAATTTTGTCATTTGTTAATATTCACATCCAATAAGAAGATATTGAGTGCAATTGATGCCATTACTTATAAATTAGTTTGTAGCTAAACTTTATCCTATAAAATAAATAAAATAAAAAAGAGCTCCATTGCGATTTGCGATTTGCGATTGACCGAGTAACAAATGGGCCCTTTAATACGTGTTGCTTTCTTTTTATTGCTACATAACCTACAATCGGAGAAGCACAATATTATGAAATAAAACATATATGTACAACAAAACCTTTTTCTTTTCTTTTTTTAAGGGGAAATACGTACAATAAAAACACAATAAAATATTATGAAATAAGACATCCCTCAGACCTGCCCCGCCCTATTGCCGTCCTTATATATGTACATCAAAACCTTTTTTTAGGGGAGTTCCACATAAAAAGGTTTCTTAAAAAAAAAATAAAAAAATAAAAATAAAAAAAAGAAAGTAGTTCCACATAAAAATAATATATGTTGTTTTGAGCAAAATTATGATAGGACAGTTCTCCTTCAATTTCAATTTCAATAGAGCTCTTCTGATTTTCACCTGTTGATAAAATTTTGTAACAATTAATAGGTTATTAATTTTTATAAAGGACATAACAAAATGAAAATAATAATCTTAGAGATTTTTTTCTAAAACAATTGGTGGGCTAATTTTGTGCATATATATTATCTAATATATAATAATATTCAAAGTATGAAAATAAGTCCATTTCTCCACTAATTTGAACCAAATTAAAAAAAAAAATGATGTTTAACAAAATATATTGTTAAGATTCATAATTGGCACCATTAAGCATGAATTGTTTTTAATTATTATTATTATTATTATTATTATTATTATTATTGTAGGAACTCAAATTGGATTGGACCCAGAATAGGGATGGGTTTCTAGCCCAACAAGCCCAAACAATAAATTTTTAGAGAGTGGGTGAAAGAACTAGTTCTACTTGATAGAAAAGGCCATGGTTATTGTGCAGTAAAAGACACTTCAAGCTAAATGTATGATAAAAACTCTCATCGGCTAGGTCTCAAGGGGTATCTTTCTGAATTCTATCGTTCTTCTCCCTTCTTCCAAAAAGTCCCTTTAATGTCATCCACTCTCAGGTTATATACTACGTCCGTCTCCCTCTTTTCACCGTACACGTGTAGGTTTTATCCTTAGGATTCCTTTCTGTCCCATCCAGCAACTCCCGGAACTTTCGTTTAACAGCCATAAGGCTGCTTAGTTACTGTTCAGGTATCACCTCCACATTAATGCGGCCAGAGAGTTAGCTGGGAATCATTTAATGTGGAGGTGGCAGCCCCAGAAGATATTTGTTACCACTCTTGGTTCCTTCTTTGTTCTATATTCAACTTCCAGTTCTAGTACAACTTTGCGGAGTACCCCGAATAGTAAGATAGTTACATCCACCTCGGACTGTAGTATTCGAGGTGAGTTTCATTCTCGGACGAGGATGGGCCACTATACATGACTTCCATCCCTTTTTCGTATATTAGTCTCACAATATCCCTCTCTAACTATCCTCGGATAAGTGAGTGTCCTCGGACTGGGCCGTTGGGCCACAAGCCCAATCCCTACAATTTCTACATCATTCTTTTGGATATCCGGCCCCACAATAGCCCCTAAAAATCTCACTTTTTGTCACCTCGAAAAAAGGGAGATTTTGATATCCTGCCCTCACCTCTTTCGTGGACTTTCCTAACCTTCAGAGCGCCTTTCTATTTGCCCAAGGCACGCTCCTGACGTTTCGGCGTCAGGAACACGTCATCATTAAATGATGGCGGCTTCTTTGTCCCCCACGTTCAACGGCAAGATGTGAATCTAACGGTGGAAGACCCTCAGTATTTATGGGCAGGATTTTTCCCGCTTACAATTTCTACGCCACTATAAAGAGCTTTTCAAATCAACTCTCTTTTTAGTTACAAAAATCGCACCGTCTCAGCGCATATTCATTGAACCTGTCTCTCTCTCTCACCACCCCACGCTCTCATAAATACTAGGAGTCTGTCCAAGGAGCTCATTTTCCAAACCTGTAAGTTTCCTTAACCCTCTTTAGTTTTCCATCCTCTTCGCCAATTTTTCTTCATAACTGTTAGGAAATGGGTAGGTTCAAGCATCTAGTTGACTCCGAGGAGCAAATAGAGGCATTTAGAGCTAAGGATTCCCCCAACGGTGGGTATGAGATATGCCTCCACAGAAACATGGTTAAACGATAGGAAAACTGGGGAAGTGGTCATCCCTATGATCGCTTTTATAGAGGGAGAGATGACTATCCCTATGGGTAGTCTTACCAGAAGTTATCTTAGGTTCTTTAGGTTATCTCCCACACAATGCGCCTCAAATATGTTCAGGGTGCTTGGAAGTATAGAAGCCCTAAATGCCAAGAAAAACCTAGGTCTGACCCATCACGACGTGAATTGGGTGTACAATCTCAATCATTTGAAGGGTCAGGGATACTACCTTAAGTCTAGGTTCCCTAAAGTAAGGTTGATCCAGTGTCTCCCTACATCGAATAAGGGCTTAAAAGATGATTTTCTTTTTTTTTTTTCTGGGGAATGGCATGATGGTTTACCCTATCCGACCAAAGAGGGGAAACCAGGTGGGGTTTTCAGGCTACAAGCCTTTATAATTTGGATTGTATTCTTTAATTCAAGTTAGCTTTATCTCTGACAAAGTTTTTTTTTTTTTTTTTATGTTTTAATGATTTTGTAGACAAGCGCGCTACCAGACCTCAGATCAGATTGATTAACAGGGAGAGCTTGGACAGAATCCTGCGATCCGAGGTGTATGTAAACCCATCTGACAGCCAACTGAAAGCAGCACACATAATCCTTAAGTACAAACCAATTTCCAAGGCCTTTCAAGCTCCCAAATGCGTGATAAAGGCCAAAGATCCTTGGCTTCACCGTATCAGTGTAGCCTTTGAGGGGTTTATTGTTCCTGAGGGTGTTCCGATTCCTGAAGGTGTTCCTTTCACTGAGCCGTTATCCAAGACCATTCCCTCTGTAGGAGCTTCATCATCACGCTCCGTTCCTCGGGAAGTGAAGGAGGAAGAGGAAGAAGGAGAAGAAGAAGAATAAGAACAAACTTCAAAGGGAGTTGTAGAACTGTCGGATTCTACAGACGAGTTTGAAGTTTTCAACCAACCTCAATCTCCCAAGGTGACTTCTGAAGAAATGGGCATCCAAAGAAAGAGTCAGAGGAGTTTGATGGATGTGATTGAAGGCCAGCCTGGTAAGGGTATGCCGGGGAAGTCAGCTCAATCCAAGCTTCCCCCTCCTCCCAAATCTCCCCTCCCACCATCTCAACCATCTCAACCTCCTGTGAAAGAACCTACCGACCCGAAGAGGAGGAAGGATGCAAAAGACAAGGAAGTGGTAGAGGTTGGGAGGTCTCGTCCTCCTCTTGAAGATGATGCTCAACGAGCTGCGAAGCAGCAAAAAGTCAGCCACGGACCTCAGCGAGTCGCGGAAAGGACCACCACTCCATCCTCGGAGCTCGAGGCTTGGCTCCCCGCTCCTATGCTCGGCGGTGAGCCCCTGAGGGAAGATGCCTCGCTTAGGGATTTCAATGGTGGAATTGGGTGCCGCGTTGCCTCAGTCCTAGAGGAAAGCCTCCTACTTCCCAAGGACATGGCAGAGCTGAGAGGCATAAGGAAGAATGAAGTATTCCTGAATGCTAAGAGATATTTGGGCATGGTATAATACATTTTTAAGCTTTGTTCCTTTAATTATAAATGTCATACACAACTTTATTTATTGCATTTCTAACTCCCTTTCTTCTAGGCTGTCCAAGCCATTTTCAGGATGGAGGAGATAGCTAATTCTTATGGCCAACAACTAGACGATGAGAGGAAGAAGTGGGCCACAGTTGTGCAAACACTCAATACTACTGAACAAAATAATGCGCAGCTGAAGAAAAAGTTATCCGAGGAGGAACACGCTCGTAAGAGTGCTGACTCAGCCCTGGAGAACTCTCACAGGCAGGCCGAGGAACAGAGGAAGCTTCTGTGCGACGCTAATGACCAGCTAGCAGCCTCCAAGGACCAGATATCAAAACTGAAGAAGCAACTGGAGGAAGCCCAGAGGCTCAAAGACCAGGCTGAGAAGGCAAAGGTTGAGGCGGAGATAGTAAAAGATAAAGCTGAGAAAGAAAAAGACAAAGTCGAACAAGAAGGATATGACGTCGGCGTGGCAGAAACGGAGGACAAATTCGGGGCTGAGGTGCCAATTGTGTGCCGAGCATACTGCGCTCAAACTTGGACAGAAGCTCTCAACCAAGCTGGAGTTGACCCTTCTTCCGAGTTGAGAAAGCCAGAAAATGTCTACTTTCCTCCGGCTATACGAGCCTCAAGTCCTTCTTCTCAGCCGCAGGATGCACCTTCCACAGCTGCTGAATCGGCCAAAGAAGGCCAAACTCAGGATCCTCCCCCTCTTAACCAGCAGGAGCAACCCAAAGTGCCTGAAGTTGCCCAAGATATTTCTTCAGACAAGGTAGTAGAGGGGCCTAAGGAACAGCTTCTCAAAGCTTTGAACAAGCCTTAGCCTTAACCACCCTACCTGTTGGAGACGCTCCAAAGGCAAAGGACAAAGATGTTCCTTCTGAGGCAATTGGCAAAGCCTCTCCACCCAAGCTCCAAATAAAATTAAACAAATAGTTAATGTAGTTAAATTCCCTTTGTTTTCCCTTTCATTTTATTTTTCTTCTCTTTTTTTTTTTTTAAAAGCTTTTTGAGGACATTTCTAATTGTAATGTGCACTTCCCTTTCCAAATTTTCATGAGATACTGTAGTTTTGTCTATCACTTGTATAATTTCTTGTGCGAATGTTCTTTATTTTTACATGATCTCAGACTATACAAGAATGAAATTTGATACTATAAGGAAAAACTTAACTTTATGTATACTACTTAGGAACCAAAACAGACCGTAACAATGAACTTCACAGCCCAAAAGGCTTGCTTTAAATTCATTACGAAATATCCATATTTAAGATAGCATCCTAATGTTTCACCCAGGGAGGTATTGAACACCTTGAAATGCTTTAAGTGATGCTCATGGAATTTGCCTTGATATACAATTTTAATTGCACAGACCCCGTTTGAGAAGCAGTGATTCCAACTAAGTTTGTTGTCTAAACAATTTGTCGTGCTTCAGCCTCTGTGTACTACTTCAATTAAAGTCACAGTGTATTAATTTCCACTAAGTTGTGGTCCGAGGACCTGACATTACTTAGTTTCTGTTTAATACTTCAATAGATTTAAGTGTATTAATTTCCACTAAGCTGTGGTCTGAAGACCTAACATGACTTAGTTTCTGTTTAATACTTCAATAGATTTAAGTGTATTAATTTCCACTAAACTGTGGTCCAAGGACATGACATGACTTAGTTTCTGTTTAATACTTCAATAGATTTAAGTGTATTAATTTTCACTAAGCTGTGGTCCGAGGACCTGACATGACTTAGTTTCTGTTTAATACTTCAATAGATATAAGTGTATTAATTTCCACTAAGCTGTGGTCCGAGGACCTGACATGACTTAGTTTCTGTTTAATACTTCAACAGATATAAGTGTATTAATTTCCACTAAGCTGTGGTCCGAGGACCTGACATGACTTAGTTTCTGTTTAATACTTCAATAGATATAAAAGCACACATTGCAGAAATAAGATAAACTATAAAAGGAAGTAAAACAGAACTTGTTAATAATAATACCTCTTTAGGTTGCTTACATTCCAAGGATGGAGTACAGTTTTTTCATCTAAATCTTCTAAGTAATAAGCCCCTATTCCTGCTACAGATGTGATACGATATGACCCTTCCCAATTAGGCCCCAACTTTCCCCAGGTTGGGTTTTTGGTGGTTCCCAAGACTTTCCTCAACACCAAATCCCCTGGAGCTAACGGTCTCAACCTAACATTCGCATCATAACCTTGCGTTAGCTTGTGCTGGTAGTAGGCCAATTGAACCATCGCATTTTCTCGTCGTTCGTCTATCAAGTCCAGACTCTTCTTCAATAGTTCATCATTTCCATCCGAGGTGAATGAGCTGGTCCTTAGTGTTGGAAAACCCGTTTCAAGAGGAATCACAGCCTTAGCCCCATACGTCATTGAGAATGGGGTTTCCCCTGTTGACCGCCGAGGTGTAGTTCGATACGTCCATAGGACATGTGGCAACTCCTCCACCCATCTTCCTTTTGCGTCATCCAGCCTTTTCTTAAGCCCACCTACTATAACTTTGTTGACAGCCTCGGCTTGTCCATTTCCTTGCGGATAGGCAGGAGTGAAATATCTATTCTTTATCCCCAAATCAGAACAATACTTTCTAAAAGCCTTGCTGTCGAACTGAAGACCATTATTCGAGATGAGAGCTTAAGGAACTCCAAACCGAGTAACAATATTTTTCCAAACAAACCTCTTGGCATCCACATCCCTGATATTGGCCAAAGGCTCAGCTTCTACCCACTTCGTAAAATAGTCTGTGCCGACTAGCAAATATTTTTTATTTCCTACTGCTTTAGGGAAAGGGCCAACGATGTCTAAACCCCATTGAGCAAAAGGCCAAGGGCCAGAAAGAGGATTGAGAACTCCCCCCGGCTGATGGATGTTTGGTGCGAACTTCTGGCACTGATCACACTTCCTAACATACTCCTGCGCTTCTTTTTGCATGTCTGGCCACCAATACCCCTGAGTAATTGCCCGGTGAGATAAAGATCTTCCTCCAGTGTGACTACCACAGATCTCTTCATGTAGCTCTTCCAAAACTGCCTCTGATGCTTCGGGATGTACACAGAGTAGATATAGCCCAGAATAAGAGCGTTTGTACAACTTTTTGTCCTCGGACAGCCAAAACCGAGGAGCTTTTCTCCGTATCTTCTCTGCCACTGACTTGTCCTCAGGCAGTATATCTTTCTCAATGAATAACACTATAGGATCCATCCAGCTAAGCGCCGACCTGATTTGATTGACCTGAAGCGAGTTCCCCGTTATTGGGGTAGGCGTGTTTAAGTCTTCAACTATTATCATCCGGGGTAAGTTTTGTGCCGAGGAGGTAGCAAGGGTAGCCAAAGAATTTGCGTGGGCATTTTCGCTCCTAGGGACATGGGTCACTTCAAAAGATTCAAAATTTACTTGCAGACACCTAACCTGGCCCAAATACTCCTGCATCCTGGTGTCCCGAGCTTCCAATTCTCCTCTAACCTGGCCCACGACCAGCCGAGAATCCGAAAACATCTCCAGAGTTTTTCCACTCAGTTTCTTAACCATCGTCATCCCCATTAACAAAGTTTCATACTCTGCCTCATTATTAGTGGCTGAGAACCCCAACCTTAGAGACTTCTCGATAACGACCTTTTTTGGAGATATCAGAACCAGCCCCACTCCTGACCCCCTCTAATTTGCTGCTCCATCCACATACACTTTCCAGGGTGAGATATGTTTCGCGGAGATAAAGCCAACTGATTTTTCATCCATGCCACGCGGGCTTGTCTCTATTTCTTCAGGGCCTTCAGCAAATTCAGCCACCAGGTTGGCAAGAACCTGACCCTTCACAGAGGTACGGGGCATGTACTTAATATCAAAAGCCCCTAAAATTGTGCCCCACTTGGCAATCCTACCAGTGTAGTCTGCACTCCGAAGTACTGCCTTGAGCGGATATTGAGTTAGGACGACCACAGTATGTGCCTGGAAATAATGGGGGAGTTTCCTTGTAGCGTGCACCACCGCCAAAATAGCCTTTTCCAACGGCAGATAACGTACTTCAACCTCATGAAGCGACTTGCTCACGTAGTAGACTGGCCGCTGCACGCCATTGTCTACTCGTATCAGAACAAAACTGATCGCATAAGTGGCTATCTCCAGGTAGGAAAAAAGGACCTCATCCACCTCAGGACTAGACATAATGGGTGGCCGAGATAGATACTCTTTAAGCTGCTGGAATGCCAGGGCGCACTCCTCTGTCCATTCAAATCTTTTCCACTTGTGGAGTAGCAGGAAAAAAGGTCTGCACCTGTCCGCCGACCGGGATATGAATCTGTTCAAAGCAGTGATCATCCCAGTCAACCTCTGGACCTCCTTGGGATTCCGGGGTGGTTGCAAGCTGCTTATGGCTCTAATTTGATCAGGGTTCACCTCAATTCCTCGGTGAGTCACCATGTAGCCCAAAAACTTCCCTGAGCTTACCCCGAATGAGCACTTGGATGCGTTCAGTCGCAATTTGTGTTTCCTTAAAATCTCAAAAGTGTTGGTGAGGTCTGTCACATGCTCGGCCACTACCTTGCTCTTCACAACCATATTATCAATATAGACCTTAATGCTCCTGCCCAGCTGTGGCTCAAACATCTTCGTCATCATCCGCTGGTAAGTAGACCCCGCGTTCTTCAAGCCAAAGGGCATTACCTTGTAGTGATAATTTCCAGTAGGAGTGAGAAAAGCGGTCTTCTCCTGATCATCCAATGCCAGTGGGATCTGATGATAGCCCTGAAAGGCATCTAGGAAGCTCATCCGAGGATGGCCCACTGTTGCATCCACCAGCTGATCTATACGGGGCATAGGAAAAGGGTCTTTTGGACAAGCTCTATTAAGATTCGTGAAATCAATACAAACGCGCCATTTTCCATTTTTCTTTTTCACCACGATCGTATTGGCCAACCACTGAAGGTAAAACACCTCCTTGATAGCCCATGCCTGCTTGAGCTTGGTAACCTCGTCTTTGATAGCCTCGGCATGTACTCTGGACGGACGCCGAGGTGGCTATTTCTTTGGAGTAACAGAAGGATTGACGTTCAAATGATGACAAATGAACTCTGGATCCACCCATGGGGCTTCGTAGAAATTCCTTGCAAACACATCAACGTTTCTCCTGAGGACCTCAACCAACTGCTCCTTCTCTAACAAAGGTAACTGTGCTCCAACCTGAAAGTACTTTCCTGGATCATCCCCAACACTCACCCTCTCCAAATTCTCACACTTCGTTTCCCCGGCGGACGTGCTGAAGTGGGTTCCCTGAGTCTTTGATTGCTATAAGTCATTCTCGGCTGTGGCCGAAGTATCTGTCCCTGGCCGATGTTGAATGGCCATTATCAAGCACTGCCTAGCCATGGCTTGATTTCTCAAAATTTCTAAGACCTGGCCTCCTGATGGATACTTCACCTTCTGATGAAGAATGGAAGAAATGGCCCCCAAGGCATGCAACCAGGGCCTACCCAAAATAGCCGTATACGGAGAAAAAGCATCCACCACAATAAAATCCACTTCCACCACATCTGAACCAGTCTGCACAGGTAATCTAATCATCCCTACCGGAACGACCGATCTACCCTCGAAACCCACCAGTGGGGAGCTATAGGCTGTCAGATCCTCGGGTTTCAAATTCAGCCCCCTAAATAGGTCAGGATACATTACCTCGACTGCACTCCCCTCATCAACCATCACCCTTCTCACATCATACCCTCCAATCCTAATCGTAACCACCAAAGCGTCATCATGTGGTTGTATGGTTCCTCTCTTATCTTCCTCTGAAAAGCCTAACACCAGTGAGGTGTCCAGTCTGGCTCTCTTCGGCCTTGAACTGGAGCCCTCATCCAAGCACTGAGACACCGACATTACCCTGGAAGGGCAAGACCCGGTTCTCCCTAGGGCAGCAAATATAACGTTTATCGTGCCTATAGTGGGCCCTGAAGAAGCATTCCCCTGAAATGTTGAGCTTGCCTGGCCTTCTCGGCCGCTGGAATGGTGTAGAAGCTGGGTCAACATCCCTTCTCGGACCAGCTGTTCCAAGTGGTCTCACAAGTTTTTGCAATCTTCAGTAGTATGTCCATGGTCTTGGTGGTATTGGTAGTAAAGGTTCCGGTTGCGCTTCGCAGGATCCCCTGCCATCCTATTGGGCCATCTGAAGAATGGCTCATCCTTTATTTTCTCCAGAACCCGTTGCACTGGTTCTCGGAATACAGCATTAACTGCCTGGGAGTTAGCAGATCCTGATTACCCTCTAAATTCCCTCCGAGGTCGGTTATTATTGTACCGGTCCGACCTGAAATCCCTCCTCTCCTGAGGGACTGCCTCAGATTTTCCTCTACCTTGTATCTGATCTTCTTCTACTCTTCTATACTTGTTTATCCAATCCATAAGCTGACGCACGCTAGTAACAAGTTTACCAATCAAAGATTTCCTCAGGCCATGCCCTGTTGGAAGGCCTTCCTTAAAGGTATTAATGGCCACGTCATCATGAGCTCCGTCTACCTCATTGAACATTTCCCAATATCTATCAGAATAGGCCTTAAGGGTTTCCCCTTCCCGCATAGACATGGATAGTAACGATCCCAAGGGTTGAACAACTCTCCTGCAGGTGACAAAGCGAGCACCAAAGGCCTAGGTGAGCTTCTTGAAAGAGTCAATAGTATCGGCTGTTAAGCCGTTGAACCATCTCATCACCACTGGACCCAGGCTTGGTGGGAAAACCTTGCACATTAAGGCCTCATCCCTAGCATGAATGGCCATTCTCTGACTGTAGTGGCTAACATGTTCTACTGGATCTGTTCTACCATTATAAATGGTGAACACAGGCTGATGGAACCGCTGAGGAAGATTCGCGTCCTCAATGCGTCTCGTGAAGGGCGATTTGGAAACTTGACTCAGCGCTTTATTCAGAGTGTCATTTCCCAAGCCCTGACGAGGTGGGCTCTTATGCTTTCGCTCACGGTGATACTCCTCATCATACGAAAAAGACTCACTGGGTGGAGTTCTTGACCTTTGTCTGTAGCTGGTGTCATCTGACTCCTCAGAGGATCACCCGGAGTTGCGAGCCATACGCCTTCGTCTCTCATATCGCAATGCTCTCTTCAACTTGTTAATCTCACGCTGCATGTCCCCTTCGTTCTGTACGTGGGAAGCATGGCCTTTCCCCCTAGAATGACTTCTATCTGTGTGGGTTGTTCGTGTACTTCCCTCACGATCCCCCCTATGACCATGGACTACCAACAGATTACTATGCTGAGAGCTCCTAGACTCTGCTTGGTGTGGATTAGCGTCCACCTGCTGTGGGCCAGCCACTAGTTGCTGCGGTGTTCCCCCTTCCATCACAAACACTGCACTTGTCTTTCCTTGTGAGTAGATCAAGTTCTTCCCACAGACGGCGCCAATTGTAGGGACTCAATTTGGATTGGACCCAGAAAAATAATGGGTTTCTAGCCCAACAAGCCCAAACAATAAATTTTTAGAGCGTGGGTGCAAGAACTAGTTCTACGTGGTAGAAAAGGCCATGGTTATAGTGCAGCAAAAGACCTTTCAAGCTAACTGTATGATAAAAACTCTCCTCGGCTAGGTTTCAGGGGGTATCTTTCTGAGTTCTATCGTTCTTCTCCCTTTTTTCTTCAAAAGTCCTCTTTAATGTCATCCACTCTCAGGTTATATACTACGTCCGTCCCCTTCTTTTCACCGTACACGTGTAGGTTTTATCCTTAGGACTCCTTTCTGTCCCATCCAGCACCTCCCAGAATCTTCGTTTAACAGCCATAAGGCTGCTTGGTTATTGTTCAGATATCACCTCCATATTAATGCGGTCAGAGAGTTAGCTGGGAAGCATTTAATGTGGAGGTAGCAGCTCCAGAAGATATTTGTTACCACTCCTGGTTCCTTCCTTGTTCTATATTCAACTTCCAGTTCTAGTACAACTTTGCGGAGTACCCCGAATAGTAAGATAGTTACATCCACCTCGGACCATAGTATCCGAGGTGAGTTTCATCCTCGGACGTGTCTTGGGCCACTATACATGACTTCCATCCCTTTTTCGTATATTAGTCTCACAATATCCCTCTCAAACTATCCTCGGATAAGTGAGTGTCCTCGGACTGGGCCGTTGGGCCACAAGCCCAATCCCTGCAATTTCTACATCATTCTTTTGGATATCCGGCCCCACAATTAATATTATTATAGATACGGTAGATTTAATTGTGTAGCGTCTACTACAAGATGATTACTGTATCATTTGGTTATTAAGATATCATTTGAATTTTTGGATAGATAGAATTCAAACATAATTAATCTCTTATTCAACAATAATAAACTTTATTAATTAATCTAACTAAAATCCATAGCCCTACAATAATTAATGTCGAAGCCAAGACTTGAGGTCAGAAGGGGAAAATTTATCAGTGATGCACAAATAAACATACATGCACATCAATACTTGAGACTAATTTAAATAATAAAAATCCATTCATGTGAGGTCTAAGCAATATTCCTAATATAGGAAATCTATTAAATAAGAATATATTTCTTATATCGTGTTTATCCATTAAGAGTTACCTTGAATATACAATTGTGTACTTGTGTTTTTATTTATTTATTGAAAATTTCACTTATGAAAAGATTTTTAGTAATTATACAAACTTCAAATTGTATATTATTTTATTGCTTATATACAAATTTTTGTGGAGAAGAATAAATTATTACAGTAGAATTTGAGCTTTTTTTTTTTTTTTTTTTAATATTGGACCAAACTTAGGTATAATTATTTAAGTACAATTATACTTCTTAAATAAATAAGAACATATGGCTGTATACTTGCACTTTAAATGTAATAATAATGTTATTTTGTTTTGTTTTTTTTGTTTTTTTTTTTTTTTGGGGGGGTTCTATTTTGATTAGAACTCTTGCTAATTTTTTTTTTCAACCTTTTACTTTCTTTTTATAGGTTTTGGTCTTTTAAAAGGCATGGGTAAAATATGATTTTTTTTTTCTTTTATAAATTGCAATATAAATGGAACAAATACAGAAAGCAAATCAATGAAAAAAATTTAATAGGAAAAATTCAAAGTTTAACATGGGAAGGTGGGAAAATAGATTAACAAACCATATTTTTTAAAAGTAAAAGTTAGGAAAAAAAAAACATTATTATTGTTAAATGAGTGCACTGTGCACATGTGCTTATCAAAGCCCGAAACCAATGGGCAAAACACACGTCATAAAATACATAGCATATAGCAACAATCATGCATATCACTCTTTAAGAATTACTAGTTTTGAAGCACGTGTTAGTCAGTAAAAAAATTACAACTATTAATAGAAATAGAATTTATTTATAATTATTTAATTATTGAATTGCCTAGAAATTATACTATTAAATGTTTTAAAATATTCAGATATCAATACTTTAGCCCTATTCTTGTCACTTTTCTCGTAAATGCTATTTTTTATATTTTACTATCAAAGATCACATACATAAAAAAAAAAATGTAGTATTTGTTGTATTAAGTAGATAATATAATTTTTTATGCTATATTTTATGTCAAATATAGGGAAATTTTTTTAAATAAATTAACTATAATAATAATAATAATAATGTAAATCGTATCAGACTTTATACAAAAAAGAGCTTCACTATCACAAGCGTAGTTTATAAATATGAGTATATATTGTGTACAAAAAGAGGTCTAAAAAAACGAATGCATTCATATCTACACTTTCTTCTCTTTCTCTATCGATTGTCACACAGCTGAATTTTTTTTTTTTTTCTCATCTCTATATCTCACCCTTTTCTCTATTTGCGGTTGTGAAGAACTTGAGCAGCTGAACAAAATGACAAGGCACACACGGCAAGATTGAAGAAGCATCTACATTCTAGGGTTAATAGGCGAAAAGACAGAAATACCCCCATACAATTTTAGCCTACCCACAGAGTTGAGAATAAAAAGACTAAAAAGCCCCCCACTTTTTCTCTACGTAACAAATAAAGTTACAAGCAAAAAAGTAATTTCCACCAGGTGTGTCAGTAGAAGATTATAGAGTGGAAGACCAAAAAGTGGTTCAAGCTTCAATGTTTTTTTCTCAACTCACGTATATCTATAGGGGCAGCAAATCAGATACAATCAAAGGAAAGATTAATGGATTCAATGAATTGTTAAGAAAGAGAGAAGAATTTTGTTTTGGAAAAAAAAAAGATGGAAGAGTTTATGAAATGCATTTACATGGGCAAGAATCATGCATCTTTTCTCTCTGACTTCTTCTTTTCCTTCTTTCTTTTCTTTTTCTATCAATTTGGTCATAGCTGATTTTTTTTTTTTTTTTTTTTTTTCCTTATCTCTAACCTAGATCCTATGTTTGTGTTCATCCATAGAGAGAAGTCTAACTGTTGTGTTCATGTCCATCAATAGAGTAAGTGGCTGACCAAAAAGGTCAACAAAGAGATAAGATCAAATAAAATAGGAGTAAAAGACAAAACAAACCCTTTCAACCTCCTTGTATATTAAGTTAAAAAAGTTAAGAAAGTGCTGGACAAAGTTGGTAAAAAAAAAAAAAAAAAAAGTGCTGAAACAATAAACAAATAACAGACAAGGTGCTCGACAAAAGTACTATTACAGGTGCATTCGCACTTTTTAATATAGGTAATAGATATATGGGAGGCCTGAGGGGCAACTACCCCCTCTTCAACCTCCCTGGCTCTGCCCTTAAATGATTTTATCCCATTATTTTTTTTATTTTTTTATTTTTTTTTTAGAAAAACCCATTAGTTTTTCTTATATTCCTTAGTTAGAACTTTTTAATAATTTTTTACTAGGTCTTATAATTTTAGCATAAAGTCTACTTTTGTATTGAATGTTATCAGTGTCCTTTAAAATTGTTTGGAGTCTTCATATTTGGAGATCTGGATTAGGTTTCCATTAAAATAACTAAAAAAATGTTAATTCAAATTGTAGTCAAACGTAGAAGAAAGTAATAACACTTTTTAAAAAGTAACTTCCTAATAAGCTTTCACCTGTGATTTCTAATAAAATATTTCATCACATCTGCATGTCCCAATCAATATATTCTCACATATAACGAATACTATAATATAATATTGTAAATTCATCAATCCATCTCAAATTTGATAAATTTATTGACTTTCTGTTATATATATATATATATATATATATATATATATTGTTAACTTTTTTGTTAACATTATGTTATATAAACTTTTGAAATCTCACATTTCTATGTCATTATTATAATTTTTTTTTTTTTTTGGTTACAAATAATATTATTTTAATCTAATTAAATTCCTACAAAAACTAACTAAAATGGCCCTTCTTTTTATTAAGTTACCCAACATTAAAAGAAATCAATTAACTACATTGGGAGAACCATGTCAGTAGTAACCATGTCAGGAGAACCCAAATATAGCATCTAGCATTCCAGCTTACACAACACCTTCTTCTCCAAAAAAAAAAAAGCTTACACAACACCTACATCAAATTTTGACCTCTTTTTTTTTTCTTTTTTTCTTTTTTTCTTTTTTTTCTGGTGATTTGGTGTATGGACCTAAGTTTTGGAACTCTATTTAAGAATCTTGGGTTCACTTTTGTAAGACAGAGTTTGATTGATAAATAAAGTTCCTTTTGGTTTTATGGTCTTTAACATGAACTATCTATTGCAAGCCGCTCATTCCCACACGCTCATGTCTATATTGATTATGTTGTGAGTTGTGTGATATTAAACCCGGGTTCTCACTCCCCTGTGTGTGGGTTGACCATATCTATATATTTGAGAACTGAAATTCATCAATACATAAAGTTTAATTTAGTTTTGCACCATCTGTTTTTAGAGCAGAATTTTTCTTGGGATATTCATAACAGGGTAAATGTTGTTGCACTTAAGTTAATTCACACAATTTGCACACGCACCTCGAAATAACAGCACTCGTGATTAGAGTGTGTATAATAAACATCACTCTAGATATTAGTTGTAAAAAGTAATTAAATAGTCCAATTAACTGGTGTCCATAAGGAATTTGTTAATAGATTATTTTAAGAAAATTTTAATATCACTTTCATAAGAAATATAAAAAACTGTAAAATAAAAAATTTTAAAAATAAAAATAAAAAGTTAACTTTTCCCAAAAGTAAATATGACAGTCATCAAGTAGTGAGAAATCAATGCATATTTCAAGATTTACTTTCAGTGTGTATGAAAAGAAATAAGAAAAATGTTAAAACTACCATATATTTTATTACAAAATGTTTACAAATTAATGTAACAAAAATGTGGTTGATGGCCTTTGACAACATAGTAAAATAATGTCAAAGTTTCTTTTGATGATTGATGACACATTAATTTATAAAACTAATGTAATATAGTTATATATATATATATATATATAGATGTAGTATATACTTTATAGTGTTCTTAGAACCACTCAACAATAATGTCAAATGAAAGCTACAAAAATGAAAATATATCGCTGGTTTGCAAGATAATTGAATGACGTATTTCACTGTAATATAGCAACAAAAAAAAAAAAAAAAAAAAAGATTTGGCTTACCTTCAATGCTTTTTCAACTGGAAATTTCTTTTGTTTTAGTGAGAAAATGTCATATCACCCACTAACTAAATAAAATGTGGAGATTAAAACTCACTATCACTTGTCATTATATATTTAAAACAAAAGGATATGTCCAGTTAAAAAAGTACTAAAAATAAGTCCAAAAAAAAAAATTCACTGTATTTGTTGGTATTCTAGTTATGTGCAGATCTTGTGGACTTAGAATTTTTTGTTGCATTTCTAGTGCTAAAAATATAAATATAACTATGGGAAAATTTGAAAAATATAGATATTGGGAATGATTAAAGAAAGAATATTTAAATGGAAATGAGAAAAAAAAATGAAAAGGTTTTATTTTTTGAACCTAAGTAGGTAGGGACCAGGATTGGACTAGATCCCAAAATTGGGATTGGGTTGGGCAAATCCACTAAATAGTTTTTTTATTAAAAAAAAAAGGAAAAATTATACTTTATTACCCTAAACTATACACCAAATTACACTTTGCACCCTACACTATTCGAATGCACATTTTGTACTCTAAACTAGCTATCACACTTATTACACTTTGCACCCCAATGTTAGTTTTACTATTAAGTTAAACATAAATTAATAGCACATGATTTATACATGATTTTTGTTTAGGTGGCACATTGCTTAAAGACAAAAAAATCCGTTCACAAACTATTAAAAACAAAAGCTTATTTCATTTTTATTTTTATTTGGGTTGAAGATTTCTCTCACCCTAAGCTTTGTATTTTTACTTGCTTTTTAATGAAAGTTGCAGTTTTACTCAAATAGGAACGGCGGTAAAAAGCTGCAATTATAGAGTGACTTTTGTTACCTGGGTATAAGTATCTGTATGATTTTATCAAACTGATTTGAGTTTGCACCTGGTATATGATGTAGTCTCCACCATTTTGTATATGATGCAGTCACCATTTTGAAGTTATTAGGTTAAAAAATATTTGCGTTTTATCAATTATGCCTGAGGGAGATCAGAGAGCAGGGAAAAAAAAAAGGAAAAGTTTTTGTTTTAATTGATTGTGAAGACGGGTGTTTTTGTCTTTTAATTTTGTTCCATCTAAAAAAAATTATGTGCAAGTCATTTGCTATTATTTTCCATCTAATTTAACAGTGAAACTAATGTTAGGATGCAAAGTGTCATAAGTGTGATATTTTTATTTGGGGAAATTACTTTAGATTACACTTTGCACCAGATTACATTTTACATCATTAAAAATATGTCTTCTTTCTAAATAAAGCAAGACTGCAGAACCAATGGAGCTCTTTTTTTCTAAATTTAAGGGACTAAAATTGCTCATTTGACATTGTAGACTAAAAGTACTCAAAAGTTTAGGAGTGTTTAGATTTTACATTCTAAAGTTTTAGAATTTAGATTTAATCTTCTAAAGGTCTATTCCATTTGCATTAGCATCATCTTCATTCATATTTTCCGTTAAGGGCCACATAAACTTGCCACACTTGTTTAGTTCATCAAATAAAATGATGTCATGTCTTTTTTATTATGTTATGTCATATTTAATTTAATTTTTTTTTAATCTTTTTAGGTTACAAAAATGATGTGACATCCTTTTATTGGACAAACTAAACATATGTGGCAAGTATACAGAGCACTTAATGAAAAATATAGATGGAAGGATTGCTAATGCAAACATAATATATAAAACTTCGGGGTAAAATTCAAATTATGAAATTTCAGGGTGTAAAATCTGTAGTTTGCAATTTAACCTTTTGTTTACTAATTGCATCCATTAATAAATCAATAGTACTAAAAGTTTCGTGTGTTGCATGACTTTAATTATGAATTTTCTTTATATATATTTTTTGAGAAATAATAACTAAATGAGTTTTTATTACATAATTTTAGAACTCATTTCTAAATAAATGAATGATTATTATTATATAAAATGCATATTTTTCTATATTTTTGTTTATATATAATATCTCTAACTAAAATTATCAATAAAAACTTTTCTAATTATTTGTTTACAATTCCTTATTTATTAATGAAGATGGTGATTTGAACTCAAAAGTTAAATTTTTTTTTGACTCTTGCATAAATAAGATTATCCTAAAATAATCGATTCAAAAATTAGGATTAAAAAATCTATTATATTTGTACACCAAAAAAAAATTTCATTTTTATGTATTATTTTGATATTTAAATCATTTGTTTTAGTGTTACTTTTATTCAAATGGTTTACACCCTAACTTATACAACTCGAGTAATGTCTCTAATTATATTGTTCTTTAGCCTTTAAGAACACATATGTTAATGTTACACATGAAAAACAATCCAAATTTCTAAATTTAAAAAAAAAAATGAAAAAGAAGTTAAGTAAAGATGGACATACATAGGAATTTAGACAGATAGATCTAATTTAGCCAAATATTATCTATATCTAAAATGATATAGTAGAAATTCTAAATTGAATTTAGTTATACTTTCGAAGAAATATGGTAGGAATTTTGCATACAAAGAAATTAACACAAAGCACAAACAGAATTTTGAGATATAAAAATTGATTAAAAAAAATGATAAATTTTTAACAATCAATAAGTAAAAGTAACTTGGAACCAAATTGCACTACAGCACATGGAAGACGTGTTTTGAACCAAAGAAGTTTTTGTAGTGATAGCCAATTGAAAAAAATCAAAACACTTACAAACTAAATACATAGAATAACAAAAACCTAAAACACACAAAATAATTCGAAAGTTGAGAAATATTTAAAAATAAAATAAAAAACTTACCTAAGAGAAACTAAGAACTTAAATGGGCGTCTCTTGTTTTGCTTTTTTTTATAGTAGACTTCCTTTGACATAATATCTGTACGGCACCTCGCACCTTGGCCCATTTTGACCTAGGACTTTGGTATGGATGTACGGCCCATAAACACGATCTCTTTCTATCCAGCGGCCCATCCCAAAGCCACACAAGCTGCGGGCCCAAACTTTGCCACTTCATCATTGCTCGGCAATACTTTAATTCCTGGGCAATGATGAAGAAGCAACGTTCGAAACACCCCGTCCTTTACAGATTCGGCCGTGCCTCAGGAGGCGCCGCTGCCGAGAATACCTGCGGAAGTGGGAACCAAGTTCCAAAGCCATTCTCACCATTTTCCACTCCCACCTAACCATCCACTTATGATCGATAATACTGGACCGCTTGTTGCACTAACCAGAAAGTAATCATAACCTCTCCACTAACTTAGAACTATAAATATGAGAAGTCTGGGGAAGATTGGGGGTTGGAAAATTTACTAAAAAAGAGGGAGAGATAGACAGGGAGCAGAAGGAAAAGAAGGTGATTTAGGCAGTTGAGGAGAGAAAAGTGATCTCATTGAGTCTCTGTGCCGAGAATGACCTAGTGTGGAAAATCCAAACCCATCATACAAGTAAGTTGTGAGTCCGAGTGAGGCCCAACCCAGTAACCTCATTTCTGGGCGCGCACAATATCCATACATGAAAATTTAGAAACAAATAACAATAAATAAGATGAATTTATATAATCAAAATTATCATATACAAATACATAAGTGTAGGGGACTAGAGTTACAGCCCGACCCCAATTCAATGGGTATGGACTGTATGGTGGCCCAGTACAATTAATTTGTAGAGATAAGTTATCAAGGCCAACCTTTCAAGCCTTGCTGATTTCATTAAACAATTTAAAGAGGGACCAATTTTTTAGGTATTAGCTTTATGAGAGAATAATAATAAGAAAGACAAACATTTTTGTATCAATTCTTCCTCACGTCTGTCCGAGGATCATTAGTGCATATCATATTCCCTTCTTGGTTACTAAGTTCTAGATTACATTTTATGCTTCTCTCTCTAATTTTTTTTCTATATCCTTTTGTGGAGGAGTCCCTTTTCCTTATATAGCTACCTGAATTGCATCTCTGCCCTCCACTTAGATAGCCACTAATTTTCACTTAGATGCTTGTCCCATCAGGGCCTTGCTGGAGGTGGTAGAATACACTACAAGTTGTGAGGGCATTGTTCCGGGATTATTCTGCTATTAATGAGGTCAATTGAGTTGGTGCAATGCATTGAATGCAAAGGTGATGAGTACTTTATCTAGAAACTTCCTCCTTTCTTCACTTGCATGTCTCTCCTTCCCTCCTTAGCTCTTGGCCTTGTTAACTTGATGGTCAATCTCCGGTCCCCCGAGGAGCACTTGTCCCTCAAGCTCCTTGGGCGTACTATTCTTGATTTCTCAAACAACCTTATCTGGGTTGATCTGGGCCTATCCTAACATATAGTTGGGACGTACTGCCCCTTGGGCAAGTTTTATTCTCCCTCTTCGATTCCTCACCCCCCCCCCCCCCCCCTCTCACAATATGCATAAGTTGTAACTTGAAAAACACAAAAAATAAAACAAAAATGTGGGGTGCAAGAAAGATTCTATAGAAAGACCATTAGTAAATATATATAATTTTTGAGATTTTGATAATAGACTTTTAGTTGGAGTGAGATTTAAATTTCTGAAACTTAGATGCATGTTGCATGTTTTGTTAAAACAAGTATTGTTATTTTATATAAAATGCATGTTGCATATTTTGTTAAAACAATTATTGTTACTGATGGTGAATTGAAAACTTTAACTCCTATTTGTCCATAAGGGTCGTCCAAGCCAAGAAGGCAAGAAGGGTTTGTACTTAACAAGACAGTCGTCCAAAGGAATGTGGGCCATCCATAAGGCAAACGCCTGGACAACCCCCAGCACTTGGAAAACTCTGTGGAAATCTATTTACAAAAGCCAATAAAATTGGATCACGTGTCATTATTTCCAAGGCATGAGTAGAATCCTGGTTCGTCACCATAACTTCCTACTTGATACTTAACTTCCAACGACAGTTATTCTAACTCCTACAGCGATTGTGAAAGTTAACTTTGAACCCTCTGACCTCTTCAAATATAGGGGAAGTTACAAAACAAGTAACCGCTCTAAGAGCACACTATATAAACAGTCATTCACAACAAGTAAAGGGAAGTTTTGAGACAACTCCCAAATTGGAATTCTAGAATTTGAGAGAGAAACTAACTTAAGCATCGAAGGGTTCTTGGCCAATGAGCCCTAATCACCTTTGATTGTTTGTTTTTCTTTTCAGGCCTTCCAGATCACTGAAGCCCGAAGCATTCAGCCTACTGATTTTCTGTGCATCATCGGTTACTTTATCTAAAAAAATTGATAAGAACAAATAAGTTATTGTCTCTATCAATTGAAACTTAGATACACGTTGCATATTTTTTAAAAAAATACTTATTGTTATTTTATCCAACAAATCAATAAGAATAAATAAATTATTGTCTCTGTCTAAAAAAAAAAAAAAAAATTATCCAAAATATTGATATAATTTGGTAAAGCCACTTAGCACAACTTCAATTTCTAAGACCAACTTAGAGCATTTCCAGCAGTCTTTCCAAATTTTTGTACTGTTTGGAGTATGAACAATGATTTTTACCTTTTACCTACTTACTTTTTCAAATACACTTTCCAACAAACTCTCTTTCTTTTTTCTATCCCATTAAAATATTATTTCTTAATTCTTTTTTTAATCTTTTTTTAATCTTCCTTCATCCATTCATAATGGTTATATTTTTTAAATTCTTTTTTTTTTTTTTGAGAAACATATTTTTTAAATTCTCAATATCTATATTTTTTAACCTTCCAACAGTAATATTTTTAAATTTTTCAATAATGTTTTTTAACAAATATTAGTGAGCAGTTGTTACAACGATATACTGAGTTATAAGATCATCTAATTTTAATGAGAAGTGTTAAGTTTACAATATTTTTGCAATAATTTCACAAAAGAATTATATGTGGTAAGTTATTACTAGTTTTAATTTGAATCCACTACTGAAATTATTTTTTTACTCACCAATATTAGCTAATAACAATTCGTCATTTAAAATTTATTGCGAAAATATTGTGGTAACATTTCTCAATTTTGATTTCTTTTTCTTTGTTTTATTTTTCCTTTTTCTGTTTATTTTTTTCATCCATACATTTCTTCTTTCTTCTTTTTTTTCTTTTTCTTTTTTTTTTCTCTTGTTTTTTCTCCTCCACACACATATACCCACTCTCCTCTTTATCTTCAACTTTTTCACTTTCATTTTTATTTTTCTACTTCACTCTAGAACACCCAGCAACTCTCTCTCTTTCTCTTTCTCCTCTCTCTATCTTCACTTTTGTTCTTGTTTTTCTACTTCTTGTACTCATGACAGTACATAGTTAATTTCTCACCACATACCTCTTGCATAATTTTACAACTCCATTGACCATCACAGACCAAAGTTCATAATGTGAAAAATCTCATTTGAGAGAGAGAGAGAGAGAGAGAGAGAGCCGGTGGAGAACAAAAACCATATGGGTCTCTCTCTCTTTTCTCTTTTTTCTTTTATTTTTCTTTTATTTTTCTCATTTCATCTGGTTTATGAGAAAAATTGTTTTTGTGTTTGGATTGTGTTCTGCATTTTGTAGCCGTTGAAATAAAGAAGAGAGAAAGAGAGTGAGGAAGAAAGAGAAATGGAGGAAAGAGGAAAAAAATCATTTTTTATTCAATCGGGTGATTAATTTAGGGAATAATAATGTTTAGAGTTGTTACATTAATTGCTACAGTGTTCTCTTCTTAAAGAGAGCTACTGTAGCAACCCTAAAAAAAAAAATTTAGAGTTAGAAAGGCTGTCAGAGACATTTTTTATGTGTTTACTCTCTACAACTGACTTTAAAAAACTTATTGGAGATGCTCATAGAGAATTTAGTAAAATTTTTAAAAATGTTAGAAAAAGTTTTTATGAAAAATAATAGAGGGAGCCGTACAACTGTACAAGAGTGCGTGTCACCCTTGCCTCTCGCCTTCGAAGAAATAAAAAACTAATCATCACGACGATGACTTTGTCTATTTCCATAATTTAAAAAATAATAATTATAATTATTAATCTTATTGAGATTTTCAATTTTAGTACAAGTAGGTGAGCATTTTGCACTTAAGCAATATTATAAGACCAATTAACAATCCCCATATGGCAACTTGAAATATACATACTAAAAAGCTGCAAACATAAACATTCACCAGATACATCCCAAAACTACAAAAGTGTTTCCTTCATTAAATTAACAACACCACCAAAGTCTCTCACGCATTGTCCTTTTTCAACCCCAAATATAATCCCCACTCTTCCATTTCATTTTAGATTCTAACAATGTCTTCAAATAATCTAAGTGTGTTTACATATCCCATTATACTCTTGGTTTTCCTGCTTGTCTTGATCATGATTGTAGCATTGCTTCGCTATTGCACTGTCGCGCCATCCAACCAAATTGACACCTTCACAACAGCACAACAAGATGCAATCAACATCGAACTAGGCCTCGACAAAGCCACTCTAGAAAACTACCCAAAACTCATCTACAGCCAAGCAAAGCTCCACAAAGGCATGGGCAACTCTACCACATCATGCTGCTCAATATGCTTGGCGGATTATAGAGACACAGACGTGTTGCGGTTTTTACCTTCTTGTGGTCATCTCTTTCATGTTGAATGTGTGGACTCGTGGTTACTGCTGCATGCTACATGTCCGGTGTGTCGGGACTCGCCTCTGGCCAAGGCGGTGCCTTTGGAGGAGCAACGTGTTTGACCTGAAAAAAATGGAAACATTGGGGTCTCATTAACGCATGTTTTGTAATTTAGAGGTATTTAAATTTATTATAAATTTAATTTTGTACAGATTCATGTATGTGGTTTGGTTAGGTAGGTTGGATTTTCTCTGTTACTAAACATTGATGTCTTGCATTGTTGGTCATGAATTGATTGATATCGATAAACGTAAAAGAGTTTTTTGTTCCTTTAAACAAGAAAGGGTTTAACTCAAAAAATGGACATTAGCAACTTTCAATTACCAGTCTTTTAAACAAGCTAATTGTTTATATCAAGCACACTTACCGTGAAAGGAACCATTGTACGAATCTTTTGGCCAAGAGAAGCACACTTAAAAGCGTTTAGCTAATGCTTAAGGTTCTATGTATCTTAGACTTTGCATTGTTTATGTTTGATTTTTAATGAATGTACCCTTTTCTACCAAAATAAAGTTGTTCATAACTCTTTTTCGGTGGACTTCATGTTTAGGCCATCTGTTGTCCACAAACTTTTTTTTATTTATTATATAATTTTAGATTTTAAAAACTTGAAATTTAAATATTTCATGTATGAAAAAAGTAATCTATTGATTATTAATCTTTTGGAAATTTTGCAAGTATGAAATATATAAGAAAAAAAAAATGTAATCTAATAATAGATTTGTTGAATGACAAAATTTAGTTACAAAATTGATTGTAACTTAAGGTTATAACCTTACTCAATAAAATAAATATTATTACATATTTTGAAAATTTAATCGTTAAATTGTATATTCTTTATGCTTTTAATATACATGTCAAATTTTGCGTCAATCGAATATTATTTACTATATGATCTATAAGTTTATATTTTATAAACAACTTTAAAGTACAAAAACTTGCAATTTAAACAATTTATTGATGACATAGTTATTGATCTTTAATTTTCTAGAAATTTTGCAAGCATAGAGGATATAAGAAGAAGAGGTAATCCAATGGTAGATTTGTCAAAATTCATCTCCAATAAAAAAATATTGAGTAAGGTTGTAGCCTTATACTACAACCAATTTTGTAAATAAATTTTGTCATTTGTCAATATTCACATCTAATGAAAAGATATTGTGTGCAATTGTAGCCATTAATTATAAATTAGTTTGTAATTAAACTTTGTCCTATAAGAAAAAACCATTGCGATTTGCGACTGACCAAGTGCAACATAAAATGCCTAAAACACAAACAGCCTTGAAGATGGCCTAGCTAGCTAGGAAACCCCAAACTTGCAACAAACAGTGAAAAGATTGTGAAACATGTGCCTTACTTGGAAATCAACACATGATCCCCCCGTTCAACCTATCAAAATGTAACCCAAGGAGGATTAGTTTGAGACTTGAGAGGATTAAGGCAAATTCGAAGTGGCTGGTTATTTACCACACCTTTTTTTTTTTTCCCCTTCCCGTTAAATGCACAACTGGCTCCCTGGAGAATTATTTTCCCCCAAACTAACTACCCTCATCTCTCTAAGGGGTTCTTCTTGGCACTTATTTCAAGAGGGAAGTGCAAATCGGCACTTCCTCTAGGCTTTGACCAGTTGATTCTTTTTCCTCCAGTTTGAATTTTACATGATTTTAACTCTCTCTCTCTCTCTCTCTCTCTCTCTCTCTCTCTCTCTCTCTATATATATATATATTAATTTGTTTGAGGATAATTTTTTATTTTTAAAACATTTATAAGCCACTAAATGATTTGATACTTGATAGTTCCCCAAGAAATTTATGGATTTTTTAATTTAATCTCTCCCCCTTTTTCCAAGATGACTGCATAAAATTCAAAAACCATAATTATCTTCAAGTATTATTCAATAAAACTTTAAATACACACTTGTAGTAAACTTTAAACCAATGAGATATGACATATATTAATTCTATTTTATCAATTCAATGACAAATCAATTAATTAATCATAGTCAGATAGTTTAAACCCTAATTTGCAATAATGCATATTAACTGTTAAAATTTGATGTGCTTGATCTTTTAATTTGATGGTTTGATTTTCGCAGCTCTAATGTATTTTGGAATTGATTTCATGTTCATTGAATAGTTCAAATAACATTTTTTACCCATCCAATTATCCAAGGTGGAAATTATGGTTTTTCCATGAATCGAAGTTTGGTTCCAAAATGGTTTGTACACTTAAGTGGTCTAGTTAAATAAACAACTGGACCAACTTAGGTATTGCTTCATGGGGTTATCAATCGAACTATCTAGATTTAGTAACTATGCAAAAAACTGTTGAAAGAGAAATAAAATCAATTTTGTAAGCTCTCTTTAATGGGTTTCTATCTCTTAAGTATTTTTAAAACTATGGTTGCTTCTTAATCAACTTTTAGCATTGGAGATAATTTTTTTTTTCTAAATATCAATCTTTTTCTTTTGCTAAATAATATGGAAACTTTTTTTTGCACTTGAAGTATGTTAATATATGGATTTGTATTATGTAATCCATTTATAAAACAATTATAGTTATAAAATTTTAATTCTTTATTGACCTATTTTCATTGTATACTAAAGTTATAATGAAATTTTGTGTTGTAGATAAAAATTCTAGCAAAATTATTATCCAACTTGAGATGCAATTCTCAAGTATGAATACTTCCACTATTAGATCTACTACTAACATTGAGTATATTGGCGTCCAATTCATATTAAATATTTACTTATTTTGCTTTACGTAGCATATTATGTTTTATTTTTCATACTTTATACGATAAATACACCTAAGAAGGTTGAGAACTTGATAGGATCCATGACATCTAGCTCTTTTTTTTTTCTTTTTTTGCCCATTCTTTTACTATGTAAATTTAAGAATTTATGTATTATTTAACTTTTATATTTGAGTGTTTATGGTTTTTGTTCTTTTATTTGTTTTGAAATGAAGACAAAGATATAATAATCATGTTTCTTTTTTTATTTATATTTTTTTGGTATGAGAAAAAATACAGGTCATATTAAGTTGACCTAACCCTCAAAAGACTAGGTAAGGATCATAGGATTTGCAACCGTTTAGGATGATATATTTCTAACCAAAACTCCACCGGGTCAAACCAATCGACTTGAACTGTTTGCCACGTTTATATAAGATGCATGAGAGACATTCAGGCAACAAAGGAAAATGTTGGGTGAGGTAAAACATATTCTCTTAAGTTATTGGGGGTGTCAACAACATATTAAAAGGGATGATAGGTTGAATTGTGTAGGATCAATGCTGATGCAGGAACATAGTGGCAACTGTTGTGTCATATATTTATCAGTATAGTTGTTTTTTATTTATCTTTATTATTCAATCAAAGATAATCATAAGTCTTGTTGGTAGTTGTTCCAACCTAATAAAATTGATCATAGGGTGATGTAAAGTCAATCTAGAGAGTTGTCATCTGTATTGGAAGTTGTCAAGTATTTAGTGGAAAATATTTATTTCACATGCAATGTATTTACCTATAATTATCAATAAGAAATCAAAAAAAGGGAGAAAAGTTTTTATTCATAAAATTATTTGCAAGTAGCATTGTTTTGGAGTTGAGTGATTCCTCCTAAAAATCAAGTGTGTGACTTGGTCACGTTGAGTGACATCTGTGATTAGTAGTGTTAAGTGACATCTGCTACCTCCGGTTTAGTGGCATCCTGAAACCATTCATCCTATCATTAGGTTAAATCTTTGATTTAGCCTATCTAGTACGTCTTGGCCTGCATCAAATGCATTTTGTGCATGTTTTGTAATGCTCGGTGGTTGATTTTAAACAAATGCAGGATCTCTACTGAGTATTTGTGAGAGGTAGCCTTAATTGTCTATTGTAGTTCGTTGTAAAATAATAAAGGTTAATTGGAAGTATTTTTCTATATGTTATATTGTATATATAACTAGTCGCTAACCTGTACAATGTACAGGATAGTTAAATTCAAAATCACATATATTTAAAAGAAAACAAATAGAGGGTCTTGTATGAAAAAACTATTAATTAAAAGTTAATAGAAAAATTATTTTATAATTTAAAATAATTTCCCATAAGTATTGTATAGGTATCAATCAAGTAGGAAGCATTTTTTAAATAAATAAAAAAAAGACTGTAATAGTGGGTGGTGGCTGCTTTTGTTTTATTATTTATCCAAAAAAAGAAGAAGAATTTGATAGGATATGAACAAATAAATTGTAGTAGAATTTGAATTGTTTTCTATAGGTATTGTGCAGGTATCAACAAAGTAGGATGCATATTTTAAATAAATAAAACTTTGTCTTCTAACTCTCACATGCACCAACGCTACAACACCACCATATGTATAGAGGATATTACACGTTCTTGTTTAGTTTCTTATCAATGTGAATTGCCACTTTTAATATGAATAATGCACCTCCTCACTCCATATTATTCTACTAATCAATCTGAGATTCCAAAATCAAGTAGGAAACATCTAAACCATTCCCATATGGACTATACTTCTCCTTTTTTTTTTTTTTTTTAAATACCTATGGACTATATCACATCATTAATATAAAATTGATTATTGATGATAGGAAATTTGTGGTTTTGATGGTCAGGAATAAGCTCTTCTTCTTGTTATTGATGACAAATTTTTTTATAGAGTGGTTTTTCCAAGATCATATGAGGGTTCTATATATAACATACATAGTAGTACAAATTACACCAACGTTAGAGAAAATTTGATTGATGAAATTGTTAATTATTAAATCAAAATTACGATTAAATCTAATATTTAATCGTAAAAACAAATTTTTACAATTAAAATTTTCACATGTAGATTTTTCATACTAATAAACTCACTCACAAGTCACAACAACAACAATATTATAAAGTAGTAATCATAGAGAGTTAGAGCATGAAAGATGGCAATATGTCCTTATCTCTGCATTACTCTGAGCAACTTCATGGATACAACGTTACAAAGTGGTCTCATGAAGTCCCGTACCCTCTTTGCAAAATCTTCAATTTGCTATGTGTGTCTTCTTTGTGAAAATTTGAGTAAGTATGAAGGGTTTCGATCTTGGCTGGGGTTTATATTTGTTGAAATTTTTGTTATATAATTTTAGATGAAGTAGAATTTTCAAGCTCTTGAAACATATATTTAATAGAGTTTTATTTAAACTAAACTATTATAACACTTGATAAGATAATTACATGTTGAAGAGAAATAATAAATATATAAGATATAAAACCTAAAATAAAAAGAATCTAAAAATAAATAAAATAGTGGTAACGTGAAAAATTGTGAAAGTTCTAGAGGCTTCGGTTATATATATATAATGCATATTCTTGTGTGTGTATATATATATATATATAATGCATATTCTTGTTTAACACAAATTGATAGATAGTTTTATGCTTCTAATTGGTCGTTGCTAAGAAGAAAAACCAGACACTTTGATTGGCTTGCTGAACTAAGCAATGATGCACATGACCTTAAAACTTATGGACTATGGAGAGAGGAAATTCAGCTTTTCTTTCTATTTTCTAATCGTTTTTTTTTTTTTTTTCTCAATTTAGTTACTCACTGCTCTACAAGAACAAGAAACTTCAGTCTTAAAATCCTTAATGCGCACCTGTAGTGTTTTAAGTGAGATAAGCTTGCGCTTTCATCTATATTTCATTCAAATAAAAATAAATAAAAAATCGATGACGAATTTTCCTTCTAACTAATCATTATACTTTCAAGAATTTTAGGTGTTAGTTACGTGGAAAACTTGGATTTTATAAGTGACCCCGCATGCTCCCCCTGTCGTTTGCGATAATTTAGAGAGCAAGACTAGTCCTCGGGACAACCAGGGACGGACCTATGTGGGCCCGCTCCTGGTCCAATTTTTTCTTAATTATTATATATTTTATTTTTGTAGTTGGGTCCTCCTTCCAAAATCATAGGCCTCTTTTCTCCTTAATAAACCTAATTAGCCTCAACCAAATAGCAATTATCCAACCCAAAAACTTAACAAAAACAATAAAAACATTCACAATGATAATTGTATTTTAGTAAAAAAAAAAACTATTTTACCACCAAAGAACAAAAAAATCATGCGTATTGAAGAAGCTAAAACTAAATTTTTTTCAACTACAATAAATAGGTATTAATTTAGTTGACTATACCAATTGACTGTAGTAAGTTGTTAAAAATAAAATAAAATATGTTATTAAGATTATATCTCTTCCTTCAATTAAAAAACTCAAATTTTCTCGCTTTCTTTATTATTTTAATGAGTTGTTTGTATTATTTTAGATAAAGTGATAAAAAAAAAATAGAACATTTGATATTAGGTGTATTGTAAAGTGAGATGGTAAAATAAATTTTTGAGGTATTAAAAGCTAAAATTTTAGCACCACCACTGTAATGCATAACTTCAACAACAACAAAAAAATTCCTAGCCAGCCTATTATTAATAAAAAAACATTATTTTGTTTTTGTCTTTATTGGTAAATAATTACATCTTAATGTATTTAGAAATAACCTTGAATATTTATAATTTTTTAATACTATAAAAATGTTTATTTGGAGTTTTTTTCTTTATACTTAGGCCCTTGCTAGCTTAAAATTTTGGGTCCGTTCCTGAGGACATCCCAAATGCAAAATAGACAAAATAATAAATTAATAATCCATTGGAAGGTTTAAATTTAGTTATAAAATTAGAGAGAATTTGTACTCAGCGATAGTATTGAAACAACAGTTAAGAATCCCCATATAGCAACTCCAAATATGCACCAAACAAACAATCACCAGGTACTCATACCCAAAACTAGCAAGCACTTTCTTCGTTAAATTAACAACATCAAAATCTCTCACGTATTGTCCTTTTTCATCCCAAAAATACAGCCCCCAAACTTTTTTCCTCTATGCAACCCACTCTTCCATTTCATTTTAGATTCTAACGATGGCTTCAAAAAATCTATATGGGCTTGTATATATGATTATGCTCTTCTCTTTCATCACTATCATGATCGTTATTTTACTAATTTTTTGCTATTGCATTGTCCAGCCATCCCTCCAAAATGGTAATCTCACAACTGCAGAACAAAATGCAATCACCATCGAACTAGGCCTCGATGAAGCCACTCTAGACAAGTACCCAAAACTCATCTATGCTCAAGCAAAGCTCCACAAGGACATGGCCAACTCTACCACATCATGTTGCTCAATATGCTTGGCTGATTACAAAGACACAGACGTGTTGCGGGATTTACCAGATTGTGGTCATCTCTTTCATCTTGAATGTGTGGACTCATGGTTAAAGCTGCATGCTACATGTCCGGTGTGTCGGAACTCACCTCTAGCGAAGCCGGTGCCTTTGGAGGTGTCTCATTAACGCATTTTTTGTGGGTATTTATTATAAAGTACTATAAATTTGTTTTGCACAGATTCATGTATGTGGTTTGGTACTTTTTGGCTGGATTTTGTGTGTCACATTTTTTATTCGAATTCTTCTCTGTTACATAACAATTATGTCTTGCTTTGTTGGTCATGTATTAAATTATATCATGACCTGATTTGACATCGATATATGTATAAGAGTTTTTCTTTCCTTTGAACAAGAAAGGGTTTATCTAATGAAGCTTGCCTGGTTTTTTTTTTTTTTTTTCAAAACAAGAAAGCGTTTAACTCAAGAAAAGTTGACAAGAACAACTTACAACTATCAGTCTCCTAAAATAGTTCTGTTCATAACTCATTTTTGGTGGACTTCATGTTTAGGCCATAAAAGGCTCACAAATGCAGACAAGCACGATTGGTCCAACAAGGCCCCAAACCTTATCACATATAAAGAAAGCCCCCATTGCGATTTTTGGCTGATTGAGAGCTACATAAAATGCCCAAAACACCAAAACGGGCTAATGGATGGCCTAGGAACCCCAAATATATATGCCACAAACAATGAAAAGATTACGAAGTATGTGCCTTACTTGGTAATCAACATGATGCCCCTAAAGGGTGGTCCAACTTATGGCTCAAGCTCATAACAGGTTCAACCTATCAAAATTTATGCATTTAAGAACGGCGTCGATCTCGAGAAGTTGGCGAATGCGGAAGATCCATTTGGGGAAGAATTGCGGAGGAGGACTGTGGGCATCAGAAGGCACGATGGCCGCTCCTCCATTTACTGCCGCAGATATATAAGGTGTCTCTTTGGTTGATTTCTATTGGAATTGTCTTCCTTGTTTACTACTAAAGTTTTCTCCAAAAAAAAAAAAAATACAACTACTAAAGTTATAATGAAACTTTTTGTTGTAGATAAAAATACTAGCAAAATTACTATCCAACTTGAGTTGCAATTTTCAAGTATGAATACTTCCATTATTGGATTTACTACTGACGTTGAGTATATTGATGTCCAATTCATATTAAATATTTACTTATTTTACTTTACCAAGCATATTATGTTTTATTTTTAATACTTTATATGATAGAGACAGTTGAGGACTTGATAGGATCCATGACATCTAGCTCTTTGTTTCCCATTCTTTATTGGTGAAGATAAGATTATTGAACCTTGGACTACGTAAACTTAAGAATTTATGTAATATTTAAATTTTATATTTGAATGTTTATGTTTCTTTGTTCTCTTATATGTTTTGAAAGGAAGACAACATTGGCGGCTCCATGAATTTTTTCAGAATGGTCATTAAGAAACTTAAATATAAAAAGAGAACTTCGTATATTGATAAAAAAATAAAAAATAAATAAAAATAAAACACACACACACACACACAAATACATAAAGTTTTACATTGCATGACAGTCTCATTATCAATATTGTACGCTATATCTCTCTCAAAATTTTAGTTAAATAAAAAATATTTTGGGCTTTTTCTTTTCCTTTGGACCTAATGTATTGTTAAAGTGATCAAAGTTTAAGGACAAAGTTTGATTACAAACTTAGTTATAACCTAAGACTACAATTTTGACTAAACAAATTAACAGGACTACATATTTTGAAAATCTAACAGTTGAATTACATGCTCTTTATATTCTTAAAACACATGTCAAATTTCATTACCAATCAGATTCTATTTACTATTCAATCTAAAAACTTATTTTTATGTATAATTATAGATTATAAAAACTAGAAATTCAAAAATTTGATTGATGAACATAGCTATTGATTTTTAATCTTCCTGAAATTTTGCAAATATGGAGGATATAAGATAAAAATATAATCAAATGATGCTGAATGTTCAAATAGCGTGTAAAACACTATGAACGTTTAGACCCCCAATTTACAAATTACCAATTCACGCTTAATATCAAACAATGTATGTGCAGAAAATGAACATAAGCTTATAACAGAATTGATAAACAATTTAAACCAAATAAAATCACATCCATAGCAGAAATTAAATGGCAAAGATTAAGGGAAGAGAGATGCAAACACAAGGACAACACAACGATGTGTTATCGAAAAGGAAACCGAAGTCCTCGGCGTAAAACCTCTCCACTGCCCTCCAAGCGGTCAATAATCCACTAAAGAATGAAGTTGGGATACATGAACAGTAGAAGACCCTCCAAGCCTAATCTACTCAGTGTACCTAAGCCCTCCAAACTTCTTGCTGCAACGAGGTTGCGCCAAGCCTTTGTCTTCTTTAACTTACCGGATTCCGCTATAGCCCATAGCATCAACCAACAACCATTGGTCTCTTCCTAACTGCTCCCCAAAGCACCAAATAGCTTTCTCACAGATGTGGATATGGTGAGAAAATGATTTGGGTAAGAACCTCTCAAGAATGTAACAATGGAGAGGAAGAGAGTAGAGGAATTTGAAGAGTCTCTATGTGAAGATTGGGGATGAGTCAATCTTATTTTTCTCTAGGGTTTTTCTCTCAAAATTCTCTCTGGAAGCTCTCTACATTTCATAGGTATAAGGGGTATTTATACTAGGATGAGATTGGAATGCGAAGAGTCAGATTTTTCAAAACAGAGCTGGCTGGCGGCTTGGCCTCGTGACTTGACTGAGTTGCGAGCTAACAGAACAACCAGGCTGGACTTTTTGTCCTGTCGTTCTCCAGCTGGCATGACTGTTCATTCTCTGCACGCTTCACTCATGTGCTGCAGTTGGTATTGTGAAATTTTAAAGTACTCGCAAGTGTACGAAATATACCGAAGTATAGTTGGACAAGAACGAGGTCGAACCCATAAGGACTTGAATGAACGTAGAAAAATTAATTAAACCTTAACCAAATTAATCCTTATCTAGTTTAATAAAAATTGGTTGTTTGCAATTAAATAAACTAAGCAAATAATAAAATTAAGCAAATAGTTAAACTAAGCAAAAGATATAAAGCAATAAAGAGATGTAAACAATCAAGGGAAAGGAATTAAGGTTTTGGAATCCGCCTTGTAAGTCATATCAGCATATATTTATGATCATTAATTTTTCCCAACCACTACATGATAATCTAGAAATCAATCTTGCTATCATGGAAAATATCATCATTAAAACTTATGTTTAAAAATCTCAAGCATGCTCTTCTTCGTTTCTTAAGTATAAAACCAAATCATCAATTGTAACCGTAGCCAAACAAATCACAAGATATATCCAATTCTAAAAATCAAATCATAAATTGTATCCATTGACAGACAAATCACAAACGATATCCAATTTTATAATCAAGAATTAATAAACCAAGCATTCAATTAATTAAGACAAATCCTAAATCATGAGAAAAATATGATTGAACTCATATCTAGAATCCCATCTTAGTCAATTGATATGAAGCAAGAACAATTTAAATCATTAAAGAACAACTATTGTGGGAAAAATCAAATCACATAAATATTACTAACAATCCTTAACAAGGTTTCATTCTCAACCCTAATTATAAATTTAGCTACTCATGGTAATTGAAAGAAAACACAAGAATAAAATACTAAACATTAAACTAGACAAATAAAATAAAACTAACTGTCATGGAAGAGGTAGCCGTAGCTCTCTATACATTCAGCCCTCAGTCTTAGCACTAGCCTCCCTTGAATTTTGCCCTAAAGAGCCTTTAAATAGGTTAAGGAATCCTATTACAAGTTGAATTCCCGTTTGGAGAAAATCCCATATTTTTAGGCTTTATTTAACCGACTATTTTGGCCCACGTAACATCATAATTTGGACTTTTGGTAAACTACAAAGTTGTAGCCATTTAAGTTAAATTTCCAGCCTAATTTGAATCATCTTGATTGGACATCTGAGCCAAAAGTTATATCAAAAATACTAACTGATGTGCAATCTGGAATCCTAATCAGAATTGGACTTGGATTTGGTGCAAATTTCCTTTGATTCCTCGATCCAATTGGACTTAAATTTAATTAGATTGGTCTTCTCTTGAATTCATGCCTGGCTGGATGTAAGTTGGCTTGATTCAATTGGCCCAGCCCCACTTTGCATGTAAAGCCTTTGTTACCTGCAACACAAAAATATTATATAATCAGTCACAAAATAATATAAAAGTAAGGCTAAATATGTAGATATAAGAGTACTTTATTGTATATATTTCTTGCATATCAGTTGGCGGCTTGCCAGTCGCGAGTCACCTGCGAGTCCCAGCCGTGAGTCTCTGCATCCTTGCACAATCTTAAGCATTTCTTCACACTCTCTCACTCACTACCCTTACATAATTCCCACCTAAATACAGGGTTACTAATTGCTAAATTACAAGCAAATTTGGTACGAAATAAAGCCAACAAGATGGTTGATTAAATTCAACATTACAATCTCCCCCTTTGGCTATTCCGTGACAAAACCCTACAACAGACTCTAGACTTAACATGTGAGTTGGGAACAGTTGAAAAAAACTCACTCACACCTAACTCTAGAATCTGAGAAGCTCTTGAACCATAAGAACAAGTATCTCCTGAAACACAACAACACAATATGATAATTGTATGCAGAAAACTTGTAATGCATATGGAGCAAGCACAATGCGATCAAGCAAAATGGAAATAAGTAATAAGCCAAGGCTTGACCAAAAACGAACAATCACTATAAAAAGTTATCACAATGCTCATTCACACAAGGAATGAACATCTGGACATGCAAGCTAATAAGCTCAAATGCAAAGTATCATTTGCATGTCCAGCACTCAACCAATGCAATAACTCTAGGAAATTGCATTAAGGATATAAAATCCAACAAAGGGCATAAGAGTGATGTACTTAAAGAAAATGCATGACATTTAACAACAAGTACTAAAGCTACAAAGCATGGGTACATAAACCTTAAAAGTTTATGAAAGCAGCAAGTACAAACAGTAGATTAAAACTGAATAACAAAACATAAAGACTAAAAAAATGCTAATATGAAGTAAAATATTAAACATAGGCCTACTTGCTGTTTCTCCCCCTATCATTTTACTCCCCCTATCAACATCGTCTCCTCCTTTTTGTCATGGAATAGCTAGTCCTCATCTTCCTCTAGCTTTCTTTGAATCTGATCCAATTGAGTTTGGATAGAAGTGAACTTCAAATCCCACCGAATGTTGAGATGGGGCACGATAGATGTTAGTCCAGACATCTTGGTGCTCAACTCGTGGACAGATGCCACAATGTTGTCTAGTTTCTCATCAAATGAGGAAGAGCTAGAGCGTGAACCACTGTGAGATGCTGAAGTTTTTGTTTTGACGCCCTTCTGACTATGACCAATGCTAGCATTGAACGTACGCATGTTGATTGGAGCAGTTTTGTATAGGGAGACTCATCTGATGATGGATGAACTCCTTTGAGCTTCAATATCCTAGAAATGAGGCAACAAAAAGGAATGCATATCCTTGATTCAGTTCGAAGAACCGTTTTGCGCAGAACATGAAAGATATGTGCACAAATGTCAATCTCTACATCAGAGATCAGATCGTGAAGAAACAAGGCACGTCCGAGGTTCATATACCCGGTGCTAGATAATGGGTACAAGTTGTGAAACATGATGATTGAAAGCACCCTCAATTTTGGAGGAAGAGAGGAAACACTGACTGAGTTCCCATTTGACGAGAATTCCAAATCTTTTTGAAGAGCATCTTGGAGTAGGTCCTCATCTGGACATAGATCATTATAAACTGGTGAGTTTTTAATCATTGGCTAGTTGATGTGAAGAATCTCAGCCAGATATGTGGGAGAGACAAAGAAACTTTTTCTTCTAACCCAGCATTTGAGTTCTTCGCCTTCAACAATTGCATTGGCATAAAACTCTTTTACCAAACTCTCATATGCTTCATCAAGGTCGGAGAGAAGGTAATTCCAATCTTTGTGAGCAAACCATTTAGGAATGTCGGTGTCAAAAAGAGAAGGTTGATCAACGACCCTTTCGACCAATGGTGTAGCGGCTCTGAAGTAATTCTCATGAGTCTGAAAAGCAGCATAAGATCTGAACTTGTTGGGATCAAACACTCCTGATGGTGAACGAGTCCTCTTCGCTCTAGGTGAGGGTTCATCAACATCAATGACAGGCTCTTTCCCTTTGCTGCTACCCCCTTTCACAGCTGCTCTCTTGAATGGAGACATTTTCACCCTGCATCATGTTTTATCAAAAACAAGAGAAGCCACACAAGACACCAAACACTATTAGCATTGGGTTAGATCCAAAACATGGATAATGAAGAAAACCCTAAAAACATTGAGATTTAGGTCCCAAACATGAAAATGAGTGTGTGTGTGTGTGTGTGCGCGCCACTAACAACACAATGTTTACTTAAGATAGAGTAGATCAGTACATAACCACCAACAAATATACACCAATTTTAGCATAAGATCATATACTCATATTCAATCAAGAGATATACAAATATCAGCAAAACACACAGTCCAAAAAATATATGCAATAAATGTGAAATATAATGTGTGAAAAACAAAACCCATACCTTTCCTTGAAGATTGAAGCAGAAATGATGAACAACGATGGTGGTTTATGTGAGAAATACGGCGAGTTTGAGAGAGGTTCAAATGGGGAAGACAATGAATAGTCACAAAAGATCGAAGGAAAACTGAAAAGTTTTAAAAACAGACCAATTTTCTCAACACACGCGATTTTCGCAACTGAGGTAAGCCGCGTGCAAGTCGCCAGGGCCAGCAGCCAAAACACTTTAGAACCGAAATTTTGAAAAAAATTTTAAGTGTTTTTCACGACTGGAAAGTCTACCCGCGAGGAAGTCGCGAGGTAAGCCGCGAAAATCTCTGTGTACCTCTCCCGACTTGACCTTCCACCCGCGAACAAGTCGCCATACTAAGCTGCGAGAAACATAAAAAACCAAAATTTGAAAAATATTCTAAGTATTTTTCGCGACTGGGATATTGACCCACCAGTGAGCCTCAAAAAATCTCTATATGGGCTCGCAACTGGAACATGCGACTAGACCAACTTGCGACTGAGTCGCCAGAATAGGGCAACACTGTTTTTGAATTTTGAATAATTTTTGTAAACACAAAATACTTTCCAAAAACAAACTAAAAAACTCAAAAATCTTTTTGTGTTTGATCAACAAAGATTGAGCATGTGAAAACACATTTAATCAAGTACAATCACACAAATAAATATGACATTCATTGAACATAGACATGTGTGATGTGTGTGGATATCATAAACGAGATAGTCCTTAGTCTAATGTGAAGCTTCAATGATCAATTCAACCAAGACATACACAATTAGCACTAGATAATGTGACCCATCTCAATAATAGAAATATGCATATATGACCTCCCACATAAACTTGATTTCATTTCTTTGAAGCTTTTCATTTCGCTCCATGAACACCATATCATTTGATCTTTTTGAATCAATACATCTCATTGTGATATCAATGCTTGAAATTTTATATATTTAAATTTGATGAGCTAGCCTTTGGCTTTTTGGGCATCATACATTTTAATTTTTGGTCGCTTTCCCTTTTTCCTAGTTAAATACTAGTATGTGCGACAGGCTTTTACAGCTCAATATCTCTTTTCATTTGGAGATTTACATTTGGTGAGCTCTTTAAGTAAAAGCAATAAAATAAAATAGTGGGAAGATATATAGGCACAAGTCTGTGCATGTCTCAAGATCGACAAAACCATTCACTAATCATTCATGACAAGGTTGAAGATTTATTTACAACAGCCACATAGATTTCAAGATTGCTTCCACAGTGATATAAGTGTATAGGAAACAAGCTAAGCTTGTAGATGCATAAAGCCATTAGTACAAAGGTACAAGGCAAACATGTTTTGAGACAAAACTCAACAATGTCAATCAAACTTTTTGGATTTTCTACTTTTTATCTGTTTTTGGATTTTTGATACAAAAGCAAGAAAAGATTGATCAAAAAAGCAATGTAAAAAAATTTTAAGTAAAGGAATGCAAATACACAGAACATGTATAAAAAACTGCCTAAATGAACACAAAAAATGGAAGATAGAGTTTAAGGAATGATATCGACACCAATGGTCTTACGCAAAGATTCAAACCTCAGACCATCAAGAGGTTTAGTGAATATGTCTGCCTTTTGATTGTCAGTGTTGATGAACTCTAGACACACAATCTTGTCCTCCACCAAGTCCCAAATGAAGTGATACCAAATCTCTATATGCTTGGATTTCGAGTGCTGAATTGGATTCTTTGACAGATATATGGTACTAGTGTTACCACAGAACACACACATAGTGTCTTGAGAGATTCCATAGTCATGTAGTAGCTTTCTCATCCATAGTAGTTGTGCACAACAACTTCCTGCTGCTATATATTCAGCTTCAGCCGTTGAAAGGTTGACTGAATTCTGCTTTTTGCTCATCCATGAAACCAAGTTATTCCCAAGATAAAAGCAATCACCGGAAGTGTTTTTCCTATCATCAATGCACTCGGCCCAGTCAGCATCTAAATGTCCAACCAAGCACTCATTTGAATCTTTTGAATACCAAATCCCGTAGTCAGATGTGCCATTGATATAGCGAATAATTCGCTTGACTACTGTCAAGTGGGACTCTTTAGGCGCTGCTTGGAAACATGCACACACCCCGACACTAAAAGCAATGTCTGGCCTACTTGCTGTGAAGTAGAGAAGACTACCAATCATGCTTCAATAAAGTGTTGGATCTACGTCGACACCGGCTGCATCTATGCTTAGTTTTGCGAGGAACTCATGGGAGTGGAAGTGTGTTTCTTAGAGTCTAGACCAAATCATTTGACAAGATTTTTGGCATATTTCTCTTGAGAGATAAATATTCCCATCTTTCCATTGTTTCACTTGAAGCCCTAGAAAGTAGTTCAACTCCCCCACCATGCTTATCTCAAATTCCCCTTTCATTTCTTCCGAAAATTCATAAGATAGTTGATTAATTGTGGATCCAAAAACAATATCATTCACATACACTTGTGCAGCAAGGAGATATTTCTCATCTCTTTTGACAAACAATGTTCAATCGGCTTGACCTCTCTTGAAACCATGATCCAACAAGTATGTGGTGAGGCGATCATACCACGCTCTTGGTGCTTGCTTCAACTCGTACAATGCTTTCTTCAACCTTAACACATGATCTGGAAACTGAGGGTCTTGAAAACCCTTTGGTTGCTCAACAAACACTTCTTCATTTAGAAAACCATTCAAGAAGGCACTCTTCACGTCCATTTGGTACAGCTTGAAATCCATAATACATGCTATGGAGAGAAGAATTCGGATTGACACTAGTCGTGCTGCTGGTGCAAATGATTCATCGAAATCTATACCTTAAACTTGAGTATATCCTTGAGCCACCAATCTAGACTTTTTCCAGAAAACTTCACCATCTTCATTAGTTTTGTTCTTAAAAATTCACTTGGTGCCGATTACATGTGTATCCTTGGGCCTTGGAACCAACTCCCATACATCATTTCTACCAAATTGATGTAGCTCTTGGTGCATAGACTCTATCCAATTCTCGTCTTTGAGAGCTTCCTCTACCTTCTTGGGTTCAAATTGAGCAAGATAACAATTGTACTTGACATGATTCACACTATATCTTGGTCTTCTCAACTGCAGTCCTTCATTCACATCACCAATGATATTGCTTGGTGGGTGGTTGAGAGTTACTCTTGATGATGGTCTCTTGGAAGTTGGAGGTTCCTCATCACGAGAGATTGGAGGTTGAACTTCCGGAGGTGTGAGTGGGCTTGAAAGTCCTTATGTTGATCTAGTCTCTCTTCTTCATATAGGAGGTGTAGACTCCTTTTCAGGTGATTCTTTCTCAGCATCATCACCTAGAAACATATCATCATTGTCCTCATTGTTCATAAGATTCAGCCCCTTGCCATCATCATCAATGTTCTTTTCTGAGATGGTGTCATCTATGACCACATTTATTGACTCCCTCGCCATCTTAGTGCGCTTGTTGTACACTATATGCTCGGCTATTTGTGGAGTATCCTAGGAAAATCCCTTCATCACTTTTAGCATTAAATTTTCTAGGATTTTTCCTATCATTTAGAATGTAACACTTACTTCCAAATATTCTGAAATATTTCACCTTCGGTTTCTTTTCTCTCCAAATTTCATATGACGTCTTCTTTGTCCCTGCTCGAAAATAAATTATGTTTCCAATGTGACATGATGTATTCACAGTTTTAGCCCAAAATTTTTGTGGAATGTTCTTGTTGAGCAACATGACTCTTGCCATCTCTTGGATCACCCGATTCTTTCTTTCAACTACCCCATTCTGTTGTGGAGTCTTTGGAGCTGAAAATTCCTTCTTGATGCCGTGCTCATTGCAGAAAGCTTCAAATTTAGCATTTTCAAATTCCTTTCCATGATCGCTTCTGATTTTGACTATGGGAACCCCTTTTTCATTTTGTAGCCTCTTGCATAACCTTTCCATTTTATCACATGCTTCCGACTTCTCTCTAAGGAATTCCACCCAAGAGTACCTTGAGAAATCATCAACTACCACCATAATATAGCATTTTCCGCCCATGCTTTCAGTTCTTGTTGGACCCATTAAATCCACATGAAGTAACTCCAAAGGTCTTGAAGTAGCAACTACATTCACCTTAGGATGAGCTGATTTTGTTTGTTTTCCCATTTGACATGGACCACAAACACTTTTCTCAATTTTCCCAAACTTTGGCAAACCAACCACTGCTTCTAGCTTTGAGACTTTAGCCACTTGCTTGTAATTAGCATGCCCAAGTCATTGATGCCATAGCTCCAAAAGATTCACTCGAGCATTTTGACATGATATGCTTGGTTTGGGAATGATACCATAGCAATTGTCAATGATCCTAAGTCCCTTCAACACTTGAACACCCTCGTCATTTTGGATTTGACACCCTTTCTTCGAAAATTGGACTAAGAAGTCTTCATCACATATTTGAGTGATGCTCAGCAAATTCACTTTCAATCCTTTGATGTACAACATATCAGTCAACACGGGCAATCCTGGAATCTCAATGGTTCCATTTCCAAGAACTTGTGAGTGACTACCGTCTCCAAATGTCTCATAACCATCTTCCTTCTCTTTGAGAGTTTTGAATAAAGACTTATCTCCAGTCATATGCCTTGAACACCCACTGTCAAGATACCACAAACATGAATTAAACATTTTCAATGCAGTGTGAACAAAAAGACAAGCATGTGATAGGCATTCTTGACCATCAAAGCAAGACTCATCTTGATTTTTTTTCATTCATAGAAGAATATAGCTTTCTTTTCAGACTATCAAGTTCATCACATAATCGTCTATTCCTTTTCTTATATTTTTCAACCAAGGAAATCGACTCACACAAGCTATTATGAACATCATGATTTCTATGAACTAATGATTTCAGCATATGTATAAAAATTCTAGCATGTTTCTTTGACTTAAACAACTCTAAAAGTTCATTACTAGGACAATCTCCAAACATGCTCGTAGAATCATTATCACAAACACCTCTAGTTCACTTCATATTGGCCTTTGCCAAAGCACTTTCCATAGCAAGCCAAAGGGTCTAAGATCACACTCAGGTAATAAAACCACAGCGAGTGTACCCACTCTAATACCAATTGAATGTTCAAATAGCGTGTAAAACAATATGAATGTTTAGACCCCCAATTACAAATAACCAATTCAAGCTTATTATCAAACAATGTATGTGCGAAAAATGAACATAAGCTTATAACAGAATTAATAAACAATCTAAACCAAATAAAATCACATCCACAGCAGAAATTAAATGGCAAAGATTAAGGGAAGAGAGATGCAAACACAATGACAACACAACGATATGTTATCGAAGAGGAAACCGAAGCCCTTGGCGTAAAACCTCTCCGCCGCCCTCCAAGCGGTCAATAATCTACTAAAGAATGAAGTTGGGATACATGAACAGCAGAAGACCCTCTAAGCCTAATCTACCCAATGTACCTAAGCCCTCCAAGCTTCTTGCTGCAACGAGGTTGCGCCGAACCTTTGTCTTCTTTAGCTTACTGGATTCCGCTATAGCCCATAGCATCAACCAATAACCATTGGTCCCTTCCTAACTGCTTCCTAAAGCACCAAATAGCCTTCTCACAGATGTGGGTATGGTGAGAAAAGGATTTGGGTAAGAACCTCTCAAGGATGTAACAATGGAGAGGAAGATGAACGGTTTTAGACCCCTTAAAACAACCAGATTGGTTAGCCTAGATTAATTAGCCAAGTTGTTACTTAGTCAAATTATGCGATTCTAGGTTAAAGCAATCAAATAATCATATCAAAAGAATAAAGCGGCGGAATAATAAAAGACACAATGATATGATCACCCAGGAAACCACATGGTAAAAACCTGGGGAGGATTTGACCCATCGATCCTCAAGGCAAACCTGAATCCACTATGAAAGAATCGAAGTTTATACAAAAGGACTACAAGCTCCCCGCTCGACTTCCTAATGCTACCTACCAGTAGAACTTTCTGACACGACCACGTGCAAGCTCCGAATCCACGGATTCCTTCTTTCTTGAATTCTTCAATCAGCTACAAGCACCCACGCTTGATATTCTTTAAGCTTTAATGGTAGCAACCGAGTTGATCATCAAGATGTTGAAGTAATCTCTACCTTGAAAACCCTAAGCTTTGTGTAAAGGAAAGCTCATCTAGATCTCACAAGAGATTTACACAAAACAGCAATGTATGAGCAACAACTCAACTGGAGCAACTCTAAAAACGTGGCTAGGGTTTTTCTTTATATACCTAGGGTAAAAACAGAAAACCTAAAACGTTTAATGAGCTAGGGCTGAGTTGGAAAAACTACAGAAAACGCATCTGGTCCGTGATTCGATCGATCGAGCCTTTCCTTCGATCGATCGAGACAGACCGAAATGCCCCAATGCATCTATAGTCACTCGATTCCAACTTTACAATATTTTATCAACTTTGAGCAAGCCTAAACAAGACTAAGCACATTGTTTTGATCATGGTTTGCCAACATTACACATTAGAGTTCTAAATACATAAAATCCTAAATCTTTAGAACCTAACAAACTCCCCCTTTGGCAATCCGTGACAAAACACAAACAATAAGCTCAAAGTTTACAATTAAAAAGCCCTTTACAAAACAAATGCTCATAAAGACTAAAATTCAATCCTAACTACTATCCATCAGTTGCAAGTGTAGACAGCAGCTCAATTGAATCAACCTGCATATTCCTGAAATACTCAACAAACGCATAAACGCATGTGTGACAGAAAATAGTATATAAACAGGTATAACATTCTTGTAAGATTCACAAAACACAAAATAAAGACATATATTAATGAACAACTCATAAATATAAATCAATAAGCAGTGAATCACAAAGCAACAAGAATCAAATATAAATCATGTATATCAATATATCAATCAATGTTACTCCCCCTAACATGAATATTCTCAAAAATGATAAACAAAGTGAAGCACCTAGATACAATCTATAAAACTCCACAAGCTCCTCAAAAAAACAAGAAAAATCTCCCCCTAACTACAAAAGCCCCTCTACAAGTCAAAACTATACTCCCCCTTTTTGTGACGGAATGCCAAAGGGCAATCATAACTCATCATCAAAGGGAGGTGGTGAAGGCGAATGAAGATGCGCAAAATCGGCTCGCAAAGCACGAATCTCCTCAAGCAAGTCCACCAAAATCTGACCAGGAGCCGCCTGAACGGTCATGACAGTCTCCAAGGTACGACGAACATCAAAGTCGGTCGAAGGAGGTGGAGGAACATCAGCAGCAGCAGCATCAGGATCAGGAACAGCCTCACCAGCAGGACCTGTAGAAGAAGAGGGAGGAGGTGCGGACCCAGAAGGCTCAGACCTAGGGTGTTTAGAGCCAGCTCGAAGATGAGCAGCTCTTTGTCAAAGAAAAGACGCACCTATAGGAGCAATCACATGAACAGGCTCAGAGGAAGGGAAGCCACCAAGATCAAGATAAAGTAAAATCCTATGAATGAAAATAGGATGTACAAGAGCATGAGCAGAAGATGAACTCCTATAAACATCGTTCAAAGAACGAAGAAAAAGATGGGGAAAACTAATAGGAGCATCAGTAACCAGAGCGTACAGAAATACACACCTCTCGAGAGGAATGGTGTGAACATGAGATATGGGCCAGATAGAATGACAGGCTATCCTAAAGAAAAGATAGTGCAACCTAGAAAGCTCAGCAGAGGTGATCCTAGGATCAGAACCCCACTGGATAGATGATCCAGTGATGTAAGACAAGACATCACTAATCTCGGGAGACACATCATAAGGATAGACAGGATTCTGGACCAAAGGTACCTCTAGAGCATCAGCCACTACCTTGGGAGTAATGGTGTACTCTACGCCTCGTATCCAACTCTTGACTAAAGTGTTGGAATCATAGATGCGGATAGAGATGTTCGAAAAGAACTCTCTAATCAAGGCAGAAGGTGGAGGAGGATCAGAAATATCCACCAAGGGTAACCAGCCCCTACGCTCAAAGTTTGCCCTAATGGCAGGATCAAGTTCATCTAAGAGAACAGAACGCTCAGCCCAAATCTTTCTCCTAATGTTTAGCTTCTCATAAATCTCTTGGTTTTTCTCACTCGAAAACTTCTCACGGTCAAAGGAGAGAGGGGGTGGAGAAGGTGAGGAAAAAATCCTACGGGCTCTAGTCTTCCTAGGCATAGTGCTAAGGAAAGGACAGAGACACAAAGTGAAAACCAAAAGAACAAAAGAAAACAAAACCAAGGGCAGACTGCAAGTTAGCACAATAAAAAATATAGAACAAAAATCTATATGATGCATGAACAATAACAATGTTGTGATGCATGAACTAATGCAGTAAACACAGTTCAAATTAAGTTCAATTACATAAAATTGGCTCGAACATAGAGTTTCTAACAAAAACCCTAAAAAAAATTTGAAAAAACCACTTGAAAATTTTGCATCAAATTGATGAATTGATCATTACACAAGGTTGAAAACAGATTAGAATAACCAATTTTATCAATACAACAAGCCAATTTCATCAATTAAACCTTAATTGAACAAAATCCCCAATTCGGATCAAATAGAAACCCTAGAATTTGAAATTCTTCACAAAACCCAAAATTGATCAAATTAAACTATCAAGATCATGTTTATAGCATGTCCCCACAAAAACCCATTGATCAATTTCACAAAATTAGGTTTGAATCAACACAAATCTTAAAAAGAAAAATTTCCGAAATTTTGAGCAAAAATGCATGAAATATGTAAATAAACTCAAAAAGGAAGGACAAAATAGATTTACCGGCTTGAGGAAAGAGAAATTTTGCAAAAATTTGACTGTGGAGCCTTGCCTCGTCGGAGAGAGAAAGAAAAGTTAAAAAAAAACTTTTGAAAAAGTGTTTGAATTAGTCAAGAACACTGTTTAAAAAACCTGATTCGCGACTTTCAATTGATCAAAAATCACATTCGATCGATCGAATCAATCAGTCATTTTGAGACAAATTAAAGCACTTTTTCGATTGATCGAAAATCAGAATGGATCGATCGAACTGGGCAGAGGCTCACAAAATTTTTGAGAAAAACACATTTTTGAAAATCACAAACCATATTTTGAAAACAACTCCTCAAAGCATTAAACTTATTGAAACAAAATGCATGAGTATGAGATGGAATGCTTTTTCAAAAACCCAAATTTTAATCCTAGTTTCTCCAAAGAAAATTTCAGCCATTCTTCCTTTCAAATTCTCAAGCAAAAAAAATGTTTTGCATAATTCTCAAGGTATTTTCAAACTTGGTTGGTCAGACCAAAAACACACACAATAACATGTACAAAGTTTAGCAAAGAGTAACTTGTGTAGTGTGTGCAACCAGCAAAAACTTGAGATACATGTGAGGTGATATGTGAATAGCAATCAATCACAAAGTCTACAAAATTCATCACATAGAATTCAAAAGAAACTATCACCTAAAGAGTTACATCCTATAACTCCCACATCTCCTAGATCATAAGCTTGCAATCATGTAAATTTCTTGAATTTTGCCCCATTATTAGGTGAAATTTGGCATCAAGCCTAATAGTACACACCAGTTTTAATTATGTGAATTGGCATCAAGCCTAATAGTACACACCAATTTTAAGCATTAAGCATTTAACAGAGGCTACACCTTATGTTCTTTTTGTGCATGTGCTACACTTTCTCGAGCACAAAATCTTATGATATGCACTAAGGTGTTCATGATTGGCTAGTGAACAGTGGTGAGATGGTTATTTATGCCTTTCTCAAAAAGATCAAGTCCGACAGTCAAATAACATGTGACTTCAAGATTAAGACAAAGTGATAAACACCATAAATAACTTTCCCACACAACATGCACTACAAAGTTTCAACTAGTCAAGTGCAATATATAAGCTCATCAAAGCTAAACAAGGTACATAAGACATGTTATGTGTAAATAAATTGACCATCCTTGGTTTCAAAAACCAAGAAACATAATGTCAAACATATTTTTGCTTTCTCCTTTTCTCCTTTTTATTTTATTTTATTTTATTAAAAGAGAAAACAAATAAATCCTAGAATGAAATGCATGAATGTAATGCAATGCAAATCCTAGAAAAAAAACAAAAACACAAATATCAAAGAACAATGGTCACAAAGGATAGAGCAGTGAAGCACAAGGACCAAGAAAGCCAAAAACAACTTAGGGACACCGAAGAACACCAATCACTTGATGAAGTGTCTCAAACTTACTTCCATCAAGAGGTTTGGTAAAGATGTCAGCGTTTTGACGATCAGTAGGGATATACTCAAGAACAACAATTTTCTTTTCAACCAAATCCCTAATGAAGTGATATCTAAGTTCAATGTGTTTGGTCTTAGAGTGCTGAACAAGATTTTTAGATATATCTATAGCACTAGAATTATCACAATAGACAACCATGGTGTCTTAAGGAATCCCATAATCACTCAAAAGCTTTTTCATCCAAAGGAGTTAAGAACAGCAACTCCCAGCAGCAATATATTCTGCCTCAGCAGTGGATAAAGAAACAGAATTTTGTTTCTTACTCATTCAAGCCACAAGATTGGCTCCAACATAAAAACACCCCCCAGTGGTGCTTTTTTTATCATCAGCATTTAAATGAGAAACCTTAGGATTAGACTGAAATCTAGAGCAAACACCAACACTAAAAGAGATATCAGGCCGACTAGCAGTTAAATACAAAAGACATCCAATCATGCTTCTATACAAAGTAATATCAACAGACTCACCTGATGGATCTATTGTTAATTTTGCATTTGCAGCCATTGGTGTTCTAGCATGAGTAGCTTTGTCCAGTCCAAATCTTTTGACTAAATTCCTTGCATATTTAGCTTGATTGATGTAGATTCCGGACTCTGTTTGCTTCACCTGCAATCCCAAAAAGTAAGTTAGTTCACCAACCATGCTCATTTCAAACATCGCCTTCATTTCATCTGCAAAAGAATGAGCAAGAGAATCATTAGTAGCACCAAAAACAATGTCATCAACATAAATTTGAGCTACAACAAAACCAGTCTTATCCTTTCTTATGAAGAGAGTTGTATCTGCAGATCCCCTTTTGAATCCATGCTCAGTGAGATATGCAGTCAATCTATCATACCAAGCCCTAGGAGCTTGCTTCAAACCATAGAGGGCTCTCTTCAACTTGTAGACATCATCCGGTCTGTGAGGATCCACAAATCCCTTAGGTTGCTCAACATACACCTCTTCTTGTAACATCCCATTTAAGAAAGCACTTTTGACATCCATTTGATACAACTTGAAATTTAGATGACTTGCTATTGCCAACAGTATCCGAATGGATTCCAACCTTGCAACTGGTGCAAAGGTCTCATCAAAGTCAATTCCTTCCACCTGTGTGTACCCTTGTGCAACAAGTCTTGATTTGTTTCTGATCACAGTGCCATGTTCATCTGACTTGTTCTTAAAGATCCATTTAGTTCCAATCACATTTACACTTTCCGGCCTAGGAACTAATTCCCACACATCATTCCGAACGAATTGATGAAGTTCTTCATGCATGGAATTTACCCAATCAGCATCTTGAAGTGCTTCATCTACCTTCTTCGGTTCAAATTGGGACAGATAACATGAGTGAGTGATCACATTCAAGGCTTTTGATCTCAATCTTATGTTATCATTCAGACTACCCAATATATTTGTGGAAGGATGATTCAATCTCACTCTAGAGGATGGACGTTTAACAAGAGATGTTGTGGTACCTTTCTGTTCAGATGGAGGACTGAGCTCATTTTGTACCTGTCGAGTGTCATGAACCGGAGTGGATGGTTCTGAACTCGATGGTACTGAGACTGTATCATTCAATACCAACAGCTCTTCCTCACTATGTTTCACAACATACTCAGTAGGAAGAGAATCATCAACTTCTAAAGACTTATCTTGAGCAGGAACAGTGCTTTCTGAAGATGCTTCTGAACACACTTCATCATTTATCACAACATTTGAAGATTCCATGACTGTTTTGGTTCTTAGATTGTACACTCTATAAGCTCTACTGGTGGAAGAGTATCCTAGAAAGTATCATTTGTCACTTTTTGCATCAAACTTTTCTAGGTTCTCTCTATCACGTAGAATGTAACAGTCACTGCCAAATATCCTAAAATATTTGACAACAGGTTTCTTCCCTCTCCAGAGTTCATAGGGAGTTTTCTTGGAGTCAGATCTAAAATACACCCGATTGAGTGTGTGGCAATCAGTGTTGACTGCTTCTCCCCAGAAGGACTTTGGTAACTTTTTGTTGTGTAGCATGACTCGTGCCATCTCCTGAACAACCCTATTTTTCCTTTCCACAATCCCATTTTGTTGAGGTGTCTTGGGTGATGAGAACTCTTGGTGAGTGCCTTGATCATTGCAGAAGGTAGCCAGCTTGGTATTCTTAAATTCTCTTCCATGATCACTTCTGATTCTAGCTATCACAGTATCTTTCTCAACCTGCAATTTCTTGCACAAATGTATCATCTTCTCAGGAGCCTCAGCTTTATCCTTCAAAAGCACAACCCAAGTATATCTAGTAAAGTCATCCACAACAACTAGAATATACTTCTTTCCACCCAAACTTTGAACTCTAGCAGGACCCATGAGATCAATGTGTAATAACTCTAAAGGTCTTGAAGTTTGAACACTAGTCACAGACAGATGCTTGGATTTTACTTGTTTACCTATTTGACATGGTCCACAAATGCATTTATCTATCTTCTCAAACTTAGGTAAACCGATAACTGCCTCACACTTGGAAATCTTCTCCAACTGCTTATGACTGGCATGCCCCAACCGTTGATGCCACAAATCAACTTGATCAATCTTTGCACTAAAGCACTTGTTGTTTACACTTGGTGTTATGCCATAACAGTTGTCAGCTGTCCTTACACCAACACACATACAATCACCTCCTCCATCAAGTATCTCACATTCATACTTGGTGAAAAGAACATTTAATCCATTGTCGCAAATCTGACTTATGCTGAGTAAATTGGCCTTTAATCCATCAACATACCAAACATCTTCAAACACTAGCAATCCTGGAATGTCCACAGTACCAATGCCTCTGATCACAGATTTACTTCCATCTCCAAAAGTGACTGTCCCAATCTTTCCTTCAAAGAGTGTTTTGAATAAACCTTTATTTCCTGTCATGTGCCTGGAACAACCACTATCCAAATACCAAAGACAAGAATCACGTGCCTTTAAGGCGGTTAAAGCAGTATAACATACATAATTCTTATCACATGTGATTATGCCAAGATACTTAAGGAAAGATTTAACAAAAACAACAAAAGGCAAAGACAACAAGTAGACAAGTTGACAAATAAGCAAAAAGATTTTCCAAGAATCCATGACAACAGGGGTCAAGGATCAGCTCAGAGATAAAAAATCTCTAACAAGAGAGCTACCTGCTCTGATACCACTTGAACGGTTTTAGACCCCTTAAAAACAACCAGATTGGTTAGCCTAGATTAATTAGCCAAGTTGTTACTTAGTCAAATTATGCAATTCTAGGTTAAAGCAATCAAATAATCATATCAAAAGAATAAAGCAGCGGAATAATAAAAGACACAATGATATGATCACCCAGGAAACCACACGGTAAAAACCTGGAGAGGATTTGACCCACCGATCCTCAAGGCAAACCTGAATCCACTATGAAAGAATCGAAGTTCATACAAAAGGACTACAAGCTCCCCGCTCGACTTCCTAATGCTACCCACCAGTAGAACTTACTGACACGACCACGTGCAAGCTCCGAATCCACGGACTCCTTCTTTCTTGAATTCTTCAATCAGCTACAAGCACCCACGCTTGATATTCTTTAAGCTTCAATGGTAGCAACGGAGTTGATCATCAAGATGTTGATACTATCTCTATCTCGAAAACCCTAAGCTTTGTGTAAAGGAAAGCTCATCTAGATCTCACAAGAGATTTACACAAAACAGCAATGTATGAGCAACAACTCAACTAGAGCAACTCTAAAAACGTGGCTAGGGTTTTTCTTTATATACCTAGGGTAAAAACAGAAAACCCAAAACGTTTAATGAGTTAGGGCTGAGTTGGAAAAACTGCAGAAAACGCATCTGGTCCATGATTCGATCGATCGAGCCTTTTCTTCGATCGATCGAGACAGACCGAAATGCCCCAATGCATCTACAGTCACTCGATTCCAACTTTACAATATTTTATCAACTTTGAGCAAGCCTAAACAAGACTAAGCACATTGATTTGATCATGGTTTGCCAACATTACACATTAGAGTTCTAAATACATAAAATCCTAAATCTTTAGAACCTAACAGAAGAGAGTAGAGGAATTTGAAGAGTCTCTATGTGAAGATTGGGGATGAGTCAATCTTGTTTTTCTCTAGGGTTTCTCTCTCAAAATTCTCTCTGGAAGCTCTCTACATTTCGTGGGTATAAGGGGTATTTATACTAGGGTGAGATTGGAATGCGAAAAGTCAGGTTTTTCAAAACAGAGCTAGCTGGCGGCTTGGCCTCGCGACTTGACTGAGTCGCGAGTTCAAGTCGCGAGCTAACAGAACGGCCAGGCTGGACTTTTTGTCCTGTAGTGCTCCAGCTGGCGTGACTGTTCATCTTCTTTGCACGCTTCACTCGTGTGCTGCAGTTGGTGGCTTGCCAGTCGCGAGTCACCCGCGAGTCTCTGCATCCTTGCACAATCTTGAGCATTTCTTCACACTCTCTCACTCACTACCCTTACATGAATCCCACCTAAATACAAGGTTACTAAATAAATTTGGCACGGAATAAAGCCAACAAGATGGTTGATTAAATTCAACCTTACAGATGCATTTGCTAAAATTCACATTCTATAAAAAAATATTAACTACCCTAGTCTACAACCAAATTTGTTGTCAAACTTTGTCCAAAGTGTAATTATGTTAGACCTAAAAAAAAAAATTTGGGTGGACACAAATTTTATTTAAGGATAAAAAATTATAATTTAAAAGAAATTATATATAATAATAATAATTTTTTCTTGGTCAAGGTAGTCTTGTACAGTGACTACCCTGGACCCAACGTAGAACCGCCATTGGAAGACAGAGACATAATAATCATGTTTCTTTTTTATTTATATGTTTTTTGGCATAAGAAAATATATGGGTCATACCAACTCCAAGTTGACCTAACCCTCAAAATACTAGGTAAGGATCATAGGATTTGCAACCTATTTAGGATGATATATTTTTTACCAGAACTCAGCCGGGTCAAACCCAATCAACTTGAATTGTTTGCCACGTTTATATAAGATGCATGAGAGACATTCAGGCAACAAAGGAAAATGTTGTGTGAGGTAAAACATATTCCCTAAAGTATTTGGGGATGTCAGCAACATAGATTAAAGGGGATAATAGATTGAGTTGTGTAGGATCAATGAGTTCTGTGCATGTTTTGTAACGCTCGATGGTTGATTTTAAACGAAGGCAGAATCTCTAGTGGGTATTTGTGAGAGGAAAGCCTTAATTGTCTTTTGCAGTTCGCCGCAAAATAATAATAAATAATAAAGGTTGGAAGTATTTTTCTATATGTTGTATTGGTAGATGGTTTTATGCTTCTAATTGGTCGTTGGTAAGAAGAAAAACCAGACACTTTCAGGGACGGAACCAGGATTCATACTTGCGGGAGGCCAAAGCTTAAAACCAAAAAAAAATTATGAAAAAAAAAAATAACATCTATTTCATATTCAACAAAATACTACATACAAAATAAATATTTTTTAAACATTTCATATTATAAAGCACATCAACAAAGTATAACATACAAAATAAGTGTTTCTTATTTTGTCTGCGATTTTTGTTTAGTCTATATTTATTTTTTTATTTTATTTTTGTAGTTAAAGGGGCATGAATTTTATTTATTTATTTATTCTCTTGTAGGTCAATATCTAAATATTTTAGAGGAAGAGAAACAAATATATATATATATATATATATAAAAGGGCAAATCTTAATTTTTTTTATACTAGTTTTTTTTTTTAATTTGGGAGGGGGGGGGGGGGGCAATGGCCCCCTCTGCCCTAGTGTGGGTCCGTCCCTGGACACTTTGATTGGCTTACTGAACTAAGCAATGATGTCATACCATGACCTTAAAACTTATGGACTATGGAGAGGGGAAATTCAGCTTTGCTTTGTATTTTCTAATCAATTTTTTTTTTTAAGTTTTTTACTTACTACTCTACAATAACAAGAAATTCCAGTCTTAAAATCTATATGCATGCACATATGTTTTAAGTGAGATATGCTTGCGCTTTCATCTTTATTTCATTAAAAAAAAAAATCGATGAAGATTTTCCTTCTAACTAATCATTATACTTTCAAGAATTTTAGGCGTTAGTTAAGTGGAAAACTTGGTTTTATAAGTACATAAATTATCTTCGGAGTTGTATTCCTTTTGAGATAAGTTTTGGGACCTACACCTATAACATCTTCATTTTCTCTTCTCCTTCTCCTTAGTAAAAAAATAAATAAAAGTTGGGGATTTGAAAGTCTTTGGACATTTGTCCACGCACAAAGAGAAGCAACAACCAAAGCTAAGAAGCAAGTAAAGTGGATTTTCAGAAATATTATTTCACTATACTCCAAAAGTACATAAATATTTTTTAATCTTAAAATGATTTAACTACGATTTACTGTCTTCACAAGAGAGAAAATTTGAAATGACAAAAATTATCATATCCATGTGACATTTACATATATAATAAAGTGAGCCCGCGTGGAGCATGCTACCTTTGTGGTTTGCGATAATCTAAAGAGCAAAACTAGTCATCAGGACAATCCATATGCAAAATAGATAAAATAATAATCCATTGGAAGTTTGGAACGTTTAAATTTAGTTATAAAATTAGAGAGAATTTTGTACTTAGCAATAACATTGAAAGAGCAATTAAGGATCCCCATATAGCAACTCCAAATATGCACCTAATAAGTGGCGGTTATAGGAATTGTTTTTAGGGTAGATACTAAGAAATTTAAATTATACAAAATTTAATAAAGAGATCATTTGAATATATCAAAAAAAAAAAAACGTGCAAATACATGAAATATTACAATTTTTTTGTACTAACAAAGAGAATAAGAAAAAGATATATATATATATATATATACTAATAAAAGACAAAGTGCAAATTGAAAATGCCGATATAAAAATAATAAAGTGACCACAACAATTTCATAACAACTTTTATGCAACAAGTTGTTAGCTTGAAATTTGTGGGTAAAACATGTCAATATTGAACCCAAATTAGAATTAGTAGTAGCTTACCACATAAGATTTATTGTGAAAATGTTGTGGATGTAGCATTACTTTAATATTTATTGAACTCAAATTCTTATGATTCTTAAGTAAAGGTGTTCAACATTTTTATTAGAATGGTCAAAATAAGTTAATTAGTATATATATATATATATATATAGATATACATTTTTTTTCAAATTAGGATGGTTACAAAAATATACTACCTCCGTCCCAGTTTGTTTGTCCTTTATTCCATTTTGAGATGTCCCAAAATATTGTCTTATTTCTAAAAATAAAAATTATTAATTTACTAATGTTCCTATTATACCCTTACTTTATTTTCAAAACTATTTGAAAATAAAACTAACTAATATTTTAAAAAATCAATTTAATTGGGATACCTTTTTAGTTGCCTCATTAATAATAACTCTTTTTTAAAAAGCTGATAAATTTATTTAAGGGTAGTTTTGTAAACTTATACATTTTTATAAGGTAGGTAAGATAATAAATGATGTTCCTTTAAAAAATATGACATTTCAAACCGAACAAATAAATTGGGACGGAAGAAGTATTAGTTTAAAATGATTATTTATATATATATATATATATATATATATTGGCAATAGAGCCGCCAGTGCACCTAATAACAAACAATCGCCAGGTACTTATTCAATCATTTCCTTAGTTATATATTAACAACACCAAAGTCTCTCACGTTTCGTGACTTTTGTCCTTTTTCAACCCATATAAAATACAGGCCCCCTACGTTTTTTTCTCTATGCATCCCACTCTTCCATTTCATTTTAGATTCTAACCATGTCTGCAAATATTCCATATGGGCTTGTATGTATGATTATACTCTTCTCTTTCATCACTATCATGATCATAGTTATACTACTGCTTTGCTATTGCACTGTTCACCCATCCCTCCAAATTGGCAACCTCGCAACTGCAGAACAAAATGCAATCACCCTCGAACTAGGCCTTGACGAAGCCACTCTAGACAAGTACCCAAAGCTCATCTATGCCCAAGCAAAGCTCCACAAGAACAAGGCCAACTCTACCACATCATGTTGCTCAATATGCTTGGCTGATTATAAAGACACAGACGTGTTGCGGGATTTACCAGATTGTGGTCATCTCTTTCATCTTGAATGTGTGGACTCATGGTTAAAGCTGCATGCTACATGTCCGGTGTGTCGGAACTCGCCTCTAGCGAAGCCGATGCCTTTGGAGGTGTCTCATTAACGCATTTTTGGTAGGTATTTATTATATAGTATTATAAATTTGTTTTGTACAGATTCATGTATGTGGTTTGGTTTTAGGTTGGATTTTCTTTGTCACATTTTTTATTCGAATTCTTCTCTGTTACTTTACAATTATGTCTTGCTTTGTTGGTCATGTATTAAATTATATGACATGATTTGACATCGATATATGTATAAGAGTTTTTCCTTCCTTTAAACAAGAAAGGGTTTAACTCAAGAAAGGGTTTATCTAATAAAGCTTGCCTGGTTTTTTTTTCCCCAAAACAAGAAAGTATTTAACTCAAGAAAATTCGACAATAACTACAAATACAAATTCTCTATATCACTTGTTGTGTACCACTCTATATTTCACCAATCACAACTTGTCATGTATTGATTTTACTTTCTTTATAAAATAATTGAAGTTTAAAATGAAAAAAAAAAAAAAAAAATCATACATTACAAGTTGTGATTGATAGAACATAAAATGATACACAAAAAATAGTACAGAGGATTTATATTCAATAACAACTTACAACTATCAGTCTCCTAAACTAGTTCTGTTCATAACTCATTTTTGGTGGACTTCATGTTTAGGCCATAAAAGCCCCACATATGCAGACGAGCAAGATTGGGCCAACAAGGCCCCAAACCTTATGACATATAAAGAAAGCCCATGCGATTTTTGACTGATTGATAGCTACATATATAAAATGCCCAAAACACGGCCTAAAAGATGGCCTTGGAATCCCAAATATGCCACAAACAATGAAAAGGTTGCGAGGTATGAGCCTGACTTGGTAATCAACACAATTCCCCTAAAGGATGGCCCAACTTATGGCTCAAGCTCATGACAGGTCCAACCCATCAAAATTTAGTCCAAAGAGGATTAGTTTGCTAATTGGAAGGGTGGGAATAGGGATGACAATTTTGCCCTGTCCCGCTTGACCTGTCTTTTCCTACTTTGCCCCGCACGAGTTTTCTCTACCCTGCAAAGGTGGTGGGGCGGCATGGGACGAGATTTTAAACCCGCACCACAGGGTAGGGTGAGGATGGATTTACACTTTTTAGACCCACCCCTCCCTATCCCCACCCCACCCTGCGTTAATAAGAGTTAAATTGTAAATTTTTCATATCCTAAAATCCTACTATTTAAACAAATATATTATCAACTTATTTTATTCTACCAAATGTGGCACTCTACCTCTATTTTCTCTTTAGCAAAGTTGGAAATAAGGTACCAATTTTAACATTTTCTTTTGTCTTTATTAGAAATAAATTTATATATTATTGAACTATTGACTCCATTCAACGTCTTTCTCAACATAGTTTTCATCATGAACATAATAGAATTTTTTCTATTTTTATGAGTTATAGGTCTGAATGTTTGTGTAGTTATTGGAACAACATAATAGCTTGTCCTATGAGGTATATATGGGTTTATACATACATACATACATACATACATACATATATATATATATATGTGTGTGTGTGTGTGTGTGTGTGTGTGTGTTAGAAAAAATAAAAGCTCTAGATTAGTTTCACTCATAAAAATAATATATATATATATATATATATATATGCATATACATATAGATATAGGTATATATATGTTAGAAAAAATAAAGAAAAAAGATGTTATAAAATTAAAAAAAAATAAAAAATAAAAAGACTTCCAAATTAGTTTCTAGAAAGAGATAAAGATGTTATAAAAAATAAAATAAAGACAAAGAAAAAAGACATTATAAAAAAAATTAAAGACAGAAAATGCATTGGGTATTATTAAAAAATAAACAAAATATTTTCTTGAAAGTTAACTCGCTGTACCTGTCAGTGTGTTTGGTTTTGTATCTTGAAGCATTTCTTTTTGGGAATTTGAATATACAAGTTATAGCTTTGGGTGTATTTTAACGTTTTCTTTTTCCTTTATTAGAACAACTACTTCAAATATTCAGCTTGGAAGTTTAAAACTCATTATTTCATTTTATTCATGTATTTTTTTTCTTTCCCATTATTCTATATTATCTTTGTTGGAGAAATATATATAGTTTGTCCATTACTAAGTTGCTAAATTAACATCAGGAAAAAAAAATGACTTCACATGATAACATTGATATTTCCAATCCATCTACACCTATTGGCAGCAATCAATTTCCTTTGATAGTAGATGAAGATAATGCAACCCCGTCATCACCTCTGTTGGATAGGCCAAAAGATATCCAGCATAACAATGAGATAATTGAAGGAGGGGGGAAGTGTAAATCAATTGTTTAGAGTCATCAACAAAGAGAAGGCAGAAGTTTAAAGAGACAACTCCACAAGCACATGTTGAATGTACCAGAGAACTAACCCTTGATTGTAAGACTCACTGGAACTCTACCTATCTCATGCTTTCTATTGCTAGAAAGTATCAAAATGTCTTTTATCAATTAAACATATGTGAGTCATCTTATAAGTGCATTCCAACAGAGGAAGAATGGGAGATGGCAAGTAGTATATGTGAGAGATTGGTAGTGTTTCACAAGGTTACAGAGCTATTCTCAAGTACCTCATACCCTACAGGCTACAGCTAATCAGCACTTTTGAGAGATTTCAATGGGTCCTGTGTATTGTTCACGAGACCTACAAACACATTTTTTTTCAACAAAATTTTTATTAAAAATGGGTCTCACGGTATTATTTACATATTTAAAGATTATTTTACTTCAGTGTTTTCAGTTTTCAGCAAAATAAGCTGTATCCAAATGGACTCTAAGTGTCAATTTTGCTAACTTCATTTTTGGACTTTTAATTTGAACAATTACTCTAAAGACATTAAGCTAGTGAAAGTAAACTTTCTGTAATTATTTTCCATTAAATCCAAATATATTCTATCTTTTCTTTTTTCTTTTTTAAATCCAAATATATATAACATAATATGTACATAATTAATTTCTATCAAACCATCCAATTTTAAAGTACAATTAATATTATTTATAAGAAAAAAAATAGAATTAATATTATAGATTCCAATTAATTCAATTAATAAAATCTTATATCAAGAGTTAATGTAGTAGGTTAAAAATAAAATTTTATATTTAATTATTTGTATCTATTAAAAAGATCAATTTTTATTTATTTATTTAGAAGATATAAAAAAGATCAACTAAACATAGTGTTTTGAGAAATGTCACTAAAAATCTAAAATGGTCTAAGGCAATTTAAGAAAAGAATTTCTAATCACATATGATTTTTTTTTTAATTGTTAAACCCACCCTCAGAGAAACCACAAATCTTTCTTCAAATTCAAAGTTGAAATCCAATTTTTGCTGGCAAATTACACATTCTCCTCCACGCTGAACTCAATCTTCCCTCCTCTCCCAAAATGGCAATGGTGGCCACCACCACCGCACCACCACCACCACCACCGTCTCTACTAAACCAAGACTCCCTATCACACATAGACCTCTCAACACTCTCCCAATCCGAACTCCACTCCCTCTCCCTCTGCTCCTCTTCTCCCTCTCCCTCCACTTTCCCCTCCCCCCTCCTCCCTCCCAAAATCGACCGTTCCCAGTTCAACGAATCCGCCGGCTCCCGTCGCCAAACCTACTCCCGTCCCTCCATCTCCGCCGGCCACCGCCGCCGCGTCGCCGGCCTCCTCCCCGCCCCTAAGCTCCCTCCCATCCCCGCCGACGACCCCGAACGCGTCGAGAATCGCTACATCATCAACCACCTCAAGCAGTTCCTCAACCAAGACCCTCGATTCGATCGCTTCGACCTAACCCTAACCCTTCCTTCCATCGCCTCAATCTCCATCGCCGGAGACAACAACAACGAAAAGGTGAGCTTCGGGAAGAGGAAGAGAGGGAGGAAACCTAAGCTGAAGGTTTTGCATTTGGAGGAGGACTATCGGAAGTTGGAGATTGTGAATAAGAACGGCGTCGTTGTGGACCTCGAGAAGTTGGCGAATGCGGAAGATCCGTTTGGGGAAGAGTTGCGGAGGAGGACTGTGGGGATGGAGAGTGAAGAGGCGTTGCTTGGTTTTATGAGGGAATTGGGTGGGCAGTGGGGGAGTAGGAGGAAGAAGAGGAAGATTGTGGACGCCGCAGCGTTTGGAGATGCATTGCCGGTTGCATGGAAGCTCTTGTTGGGGATCAGAAGGCGCGATGGCCGCGCCTCCATTTACTGCCGCAGATATATAAGGTGTCAATTTGGTTGATTGTCTTCCTTGGCTGCAATTAGTGCTTTAGTTTTGGATTCTTTCGCTTCTTTTAGAATGAAATTTCTTATGAATGTTAGGATGATTTGCAAATGCTTTGATTATTCTCGGAATTACAACTTATACGTGGTGTGAAAACTTGATCATCGGATTGCCCCCAACAAATTAGAACTTTAGAGAACTTAATTAGAATTCAACTAGGAACTTGCCAAGTGACACTTGTAGCTCAAGTGGTTGGCACCTCTTGTCGTCTCCATTGGAGACATTCAGGATTCAAATCCACCTATCCTCGGTTATCAAATTATCAAAAAAACTTGCTAAATATGGAAAATTAAAATTAACACTCGATACGAGCTAAAGTAGCCTATGTTTACAATGATACGTTATGAGTTCCTAACTTAATCATTTGTTTAAGACTAATGTCTCAGACTTTATACGAAGTGATACAAAATAAAGGATGTTATTTAAAATGGAATCTTGCACATGCTACAGTTCCATTTCCCAGAATCCTTTTTTGCTATATAATATGATGTGGAGTCGTGTTAATTCGGTAGAAGGAATGACAATGATTGTTGACATTTCAGCTCTAGTGTAGCTGTTTATTTGTCATATGTGCCATTTGGGTTTAGAGATTAAATTAAAAACCGAAAAAAATTCTGTAACTATTAAGATTGTTAAATTATTTCTTGTTACTCTGTATCTTTGTTCCCTCTTCTTGCTGGGTCTTAGATGTTCTCTTAATTTATTGTTCCAGCCCTACTGGACAACATTTTGTGTCCTGCAAGGAAGCTGCTTCATACTTGCAGTCCTTTTTTGGTCTTAGAGATGCACAATGGCCCAGTAGTCAGATGGTTGAAAATATTCAGCAGGACTACAGACTAACTTCTGAAACTGTAAGTAAATATTTGTGTAGTTCTTTGGCATATTTTAATGTCATTCAATAAGGTTTATGGGGGATGTGCAGCAGCTTGTGGCTGTTACCCAAAAGGATGAAGACCGAAGGCAAGAAGTCATTTCTAGTTCAACTGCAGCAAGAGTTCCGATATCTAGCGAACAGCCGAAGGAAGCAACCTTATTGGGAATGGACAATCTTGCAGATGTCCAAATACGTGATCTATTTGAATGTCACAAGTGTAGCATGACCTTTGATGAGAAGGATACGTATCTGCAGCACCTGTTGTCCTATCACCAGAGGACTACGAGGAGGTACAGACTTGGTTCTTCTGTTGGGGATGGAGTGATAATTAAAGATGGCAAGTATGAATGCCAGTTCTGCCATAAGGTATTTCTGGAAAGGCGTCGTTACAATGGTCATGTGGGGATTCATGTGAGGAATTATGTGAGGAGGGTAGAAGAAGTGCCTGGTACAACTCCTCTTCCAATGAGAATCGAGTCTCCAACTAGGGATGATGTTCCTTCAAGGATCTCAAAAATGGATGCTTTGATAGAAATTGCTCAGAATTCTATTCTAGAGACTTCTACTGTTAGACCTAATAATGAACCCAATGGTGGTTCCACTCCTAATCAACTGAATGTTGTTTCTACTCAAGAAATTCCTGCTTCCAATTTTAATAATGATACAAATCTTGGTTCTCCTCTTAGTGGACCAGAAATGGATGATGACTCGAGTGACAGAACTCTGGATCAAGATTTAAATCAGCTAGATGGTGAGCATATTAGCACTGCTGAAAATATAGAGAAGACTACTGATGAAGTAGTGGATTCTAAGATGGATTGTTGTTTGGGTGCCACGACTGTCTTACCTGCTAAAGATCAAAATGCTAATACAAATGAAGCTTTTTGTAAAAAAGACAGTTTGGCATTTGTCAATAATGAAAATGACATTTCTGGGGTTGAGCAGGAGGGAGTTCCTGAAGGCCATTTAGTTGCTCAGTTTGAAAATCAGATTATTTGTGAGGCTAGGGATAATATTAATTTGAGTTGCACTAGCACTTTAGACCATCCCAAGCCTTGTGAAGTCAATAATAATATTGAGCTAAAAGTTGGTGTTGATGGCATCAATGAAGGGCCATCCAAGAATGTTGTGATGGAAATTGTACAGCAAACTTCTGAAGAAAATATACTCCAGCATGGGGTTTCTGACTCCCCAATGCTCCCAGAACAACTTTTGCAAAAATTTTCAACATTCAATGCAACCTCGGATAAGGTTTGAGGCATTGTTGTTCCAGCAATTAATAATAAAATGAGCATCACCTCTGTGTGTTTTACCTAGCTTTTCTATACCTTTTCTGTTTTGTTAGAAGTCTACTCTAGCATACTTTTTCTATGTGGCTATTGTTAAATATGGTAACCCATATTTTTCCAGTTATTCCGTTAATATGTGAGTCTTGGGAGATGCAGGAATTTATTGGATTGTTCTGTCTGTTTGTATATTGTTGCTTAATTAATTGTGCTTAGATTTTTAGCATGTTGCCTGTGAGACTGTTTTGTCTAAAGGCTTTCCTGTTGTGTTCCCATATTTTTCCAGTTATTCCGTTAATATGTGAGTCTTGGGAAATGCAGGAATTTATTGGATTGTTCTGTCTGTTTGTATATTGTTGCTTAATTAATTGTGCTTAGATTTTTAGCATGTTGCCTGTGAGACTGTTTTGTCTAAAGGCTTTCCTGTTGTGTTCTGATGGTTATATGGTTACAAGGGGTAGTACTATAGATTGGGGGCTATGTATCATTGCAAAGTAATATATCATAATGGATAGTTTTTTACTTATTGAAGTTAGCATTGCTTTTAATTTGAGTGGTTTGCCAAAATTTAGCTGCATATACTTCTTAATGTACATTTAACATTTGTATATTGTAAATTAGGTTATATAACATAGTTGAGTCATGATGTTCATGTTCTGTAGATGTAAATGGTCTAGCTCCTTCATTTTTGGCAAATTGGTTGATACAATGTGTAAGGTTTCAAAGAACTCTTCTTTTTACCTTCCCAATGTTTGTGATGAAGATGTTCAGTTTTTCCAGTTCCATCTTACAAAATTAATTATTTTTTTATTTTTATTTTTTATTGACAGGGAGACCAGTTACACAGTGTTGACCAACGGCATGACAATTTAACTGGGTTTGAGGAGCTGAGGTTGGATGAAATAGAACCTCTTAAGTATAGCACTGCAACTGGGCAAGAATCTCTTTCCTTGCAGGAGGTACCCATGGATTTGACGTATAGCGTAGATATGGAAAGGGAATATGCTTCCTCTGTCCAGTTTGAGTCAGAAGAAGTCATGTTAAATATGGGTGGGAGACATCAGCTTACAACTGTTTGTGTATGGTGCGGAGTAGAGTTCAACCATGAGGCTGTTGATGCTGAATTACAACCAGATTCTGTTGGCTTTATGTGTCCAACCTGCAAGGCAAAAATCTCTGGACAGTACATTAGTGGTTCACCAATGACTTCCCATCGTCTTTGATAAAGTGCTTCAATTTGCCATGGGACAAGCTTTCCTTGATGTGGGGTAATTACTATTTCTCAATATAAAAAAAAAAACTATACCAATTAGTAATTAAGAATGTTTCTGTTATATAAATTTTAGTTGTCACATGACTTATCAAAAAATTAATTAATTAATAAATAACATTTTTGTTGTCATACTTATAAGGTATTTTTTTTAGGTGTTATAAGATTATTAATTTTTTTTTTAGTAATTTATAATTTACCCTCTTGGTTCAGCTTAAATTTGGTTTGGTTCAGCTTAAATTTGGTTTACTAATCTATGGTGGTAAAAGTGACACTTTATCCACTATGATTCACTCAGTTTTCTTTACCTATTAAGTCTCCAATGTGTAGATCAAGAAGTGACACTTTGTCTCCTTGTGGTGTGTCCCTTCACATGTAATTTCTGTCCAACTAAACTGAGGAAGATTGCCACAATGAGGCAGGGTGTCTCTTTCTAAACCACTGGTTGGTAAACTAATTTTGGGCAAACAACAGGAGGGTCTCCTCTTTTTTGATAAGTAGTCACCTTTTTATTTTTATTTATGTTTATAATTCCCTCATTAAGATATTTATTATTATTATTATTATTAAATCATTCTTGGTTTCATAGAGATAAGTTTAGAATAGTTATTATAATGTGTTTTTTTTATTTTATTTTATTTTATATTGATTCACAAGTTGATAGAATTACTTTTGCAATCCTGTTAGTTTCTCATGGAAATGTTACCACTAAGATTGCCATTTTGCTGCCCATTATTGACAATTAAATAGCAGCTACTAGGTATTGAAAAAAATATTTATTGATTTGGGGTTTGTACAAAATTTAGCACTACTTTAGGTTTCTCAATAGATTTTGAATGTTTTTTGTACGTGGCTTGATGTTTAAGGGCTAAATGATGATTAGCTAATAAAAACTGATTGAATCTTAAAAAATAAATAAAAACAGATTGAATCTTGATCTGTTTGGTATGAATACCATGAATTAAAGGAGAAAATAAAAGAAATCACACCTAGGAAGGAGATGGCAATAACATCCTTAAGTCTTTAAGAAAAGCTGTTGGAATCTTATTGAACTCCATTTCTAATCTTGACAGAATGCATAAAAGCTCAAAAATAATTAAAAAAGAACATCTAAACCAAGTAGGGTACTAGTACTACAAATTCAAAATAAAAAGAAGACCCAAAAAATAAGCAATAAAACTCATGGGCCTCTGGAATTGAAAATTACCAGATTACCACTGGCATAGTGAAACTTAAAAAATCTTAATTAAAGGTACTGATAAATCTAGTCAAAAACTATTGAAACAAAATAGAAGAAATGTCAAAAACGTAGAAAAGGACTCATGAGTGTCTGTTACATTGCATTGTAGCAAATCTGCAAATTACCATACTACCCCTAGCATAGTGAAACTTAAGAAAACTATCTATCAAAAAAAAAAAAAAACCTAAGACTCAGTGTTAACTAAAATAGCCTAAGAATGTGCCAATAAGGGCCCATATTGGGACTAAACAATTAAATTGCTGCAACAAGGTATGGTTTGATGCACAACTTCATTGCATGTGGTCTGATATTAGCAGTAGTGGTAACTGGTAAATTAAACTTTCATCTTCATGGTTCTCTCACTTTTAGTATAAATGAAAATGAAAATGTACATGTCACCTATTAAGGTTCACCATTTTGTGTGACCTACATAAAAAGGTTCACTATTTTGTGTTGGGGGAATGTCCTGTTTCTTAGCATAAGTTTTGTTTTACTTGTCAGAAGTATATTCAAAACTAGTGGCTATGTTAACCATCCACTTTTTATCTAGATTGAGGCATGTCAAGAACTTTTGGTTATAGCACAAAAATTGAGTTTGAAAACACAAGTGAAACAGCTACCCTTCCTGCCCATGATTAAATATTGATAACCTTGACCCTGACCTCTTTATTTTTATTTAATTGTATCATATTAATTTATTTTTGAAGCCCATGGCTATACAAAGATTTCACTCTTTACATACATGGGGTTTCATCCCGAGAAATTTTACCAGTGATTTAGAAATGAATGGAGGACAAACCTTAATAGTGGAACTAAGCTTCCTGTGATGAATATTGATTGGGTAATTCAGGAAAGTTATCATAAAGGGTTAAAGGATGAAAGGTTTAATGGTGTTGGTTTTAAATCAAAATATAGTTTGAAATTATAATGGGAATATATTGCTCTAATTTCTGGACAGTGTGGTAGGATTTTAGTGCTAAGCTTACGCACTTGAAGTTGCTAACAGTTTCAGAGGTCAGATTTAAGGAATTAAGTGAGTTTTAAAAAGTGCTGGTTGGTAGTGAGTGAGATACATGCAAATAATGCGATAGAAAAACAGACAAGGAGAGAAAAGTCAAAATATCTTAAAATATCATAAGGCGTCCACTGCCGAGGAGATAATCCATTGTGTCATAATTAATTGTGCCAAGCTTTTAGCCTGGGGCAACTGATATAGTCAGTAAAAAATGCTTTGGTGAGAGGTTCTTCTGGGTCGGGTTTAACAAAGGCATGAAGTGGACTTGTGAGTTTTCAGGCTTTATTACATTGATGTAAGGTATGGTTGTTGGATACAATTGTTTTGGCATGATAGTTGTTACAGTGAGGTTGCTTTGAAAATATTTGTTCAACTTGTTTCCCATCATTGACAATAAGGAAATGACTAAACAACCATATCCTCCAATTTAGGCATAAGTTGAGGATTTAAGTTTGATCCCCATTTTGTACGAGCAATTTGAGGTTTGTCAGTGGTGTTTTGATTGTTCTTCAATCAGGTAACTAGCGAAGGAGAGGACAAAATACATTGAAGGTTAATGAGAAATGTCAGTTTTTATTTGTTTTTATTTTAAGGCAGTTAGAGCGTTGGACTGTGGAGGGACCTTAAAAAGGTCCATTCTCTTTTGGGAACTGTGTTTATAAATCTTTGACAAGTGAATATTTATTAAGGAAAGAAATTATTATATTTTTAGAGAGAGAGAGAGAGAGAAAGAAGGAGAGAGTAATTGTAGATTGGTACGGTATGATTGAAGCAGCAGTAAGATATTGTATTATCTTTTACTACACTGTGCAATTGCAGATATTTTTGGTCACTTGTGTTCTCTCTTTGTGGCATTTAAAGAGTGACAAGTTGAATGGATACACTGTGTGGCTGCTGGAGAAATTTTCAGAGAAAGAGTCCAAGAAAATAATTTCGGCTTATGTGATAGTATGTTAGAAATAGTTGTAAAAGATTTTCAAAATATGTGAAATTCTCAGTTGGACATGGGAGATGCTTCTAACAGAAGTATGTGGCGTGTTGGTGAATCGCTCAAAATTATTTTCCCTAACTTTTTTGAAACTGTGGTTAATAGACAAGCTAGTGTTGCTGAATGTGTGAATATGCTTAATGATATTGACCCATTGGTGTCATACTTTTTCATGGGCCTTGAACGATTGGGAGCTTGAATCTATTGGGGTTTTTTTGTTACTCTTTTCTCATCTCATACTTCTTTGAGAGGCATGGATAGGATGTATTGGACTTAATACAAGAACCATAAATTTGATGTGAAATCCTTCTATAGGGATTTACAAGGAAACTATAGGGTGGTTTTACTTGGTGAGAAATTTGGAGCACCAAAGTTCCAAGGAAGGTGACTTTTTTGTTTGGAAACCTCCCATGGTAATGTACTTACCATGGATAATCTTTGAATCTGAAAGATTACAATTGTTGATTGGGCTGTATGTACAAAAGGGATGGGTAGAATATTAATCACCATCTTCATTGTGCATAGCTAGGGACCTTTGGCCTATGGTTTTTTCTGTGTTTAGTGCCTCTTGGTCATGCCTTTTTTCAGTGAAAGACCTTCTAGCTTGTTGGAGAGGTGCTTTCAAGGGCCATCAAAGTGCTGATGTGTGGAATGCTATTCCTCAATTTCTTATGTGGTACATTTGGGAGGAACAGAATTCTTGGTCTTTTGAAGGGGTTGAATCCCCATAGCTTCAAATGAAGTTTTCTTTCTTAGATCGATGTTCGATTGGTTAAAGGCCTCAGGGAATTTCAATTGTTCTTTTCTGTAATTTATTGATCTTTGTAAATTTAGGTGTTTTCTTGGTGTGTAGCTCTTGTATTACTCCCAGTATGTACCTGGGCTTTGTCCTTTTTCCTTTAATATAATTTTATTACTTGTAAGAAAAATGAAACACCAACTTTACAGAGCAAAGTTACGTGGTCTAGTGATTAGGAACAGGTGTCTCTAGTCTGTTATGCTACAGTCTGACATTGTTCCAACTCAGCCTTTTTAGATTATTGATCAAAGCTGCCTATGGCAATGCTTGAAGATTGAAAGCCCAAAAGCACGGTATATGCCAAGAGCCTTGTGGCTCAATTGGTTGTCACATCTTGGTGTGTCCATGACATCCAGGGTTCCTCCCTCCCCTGTGGTAACTATAATTATCAAAAAAATAAATAGGGATAAAATAAGTTGCATTGCTTGACAATGACATTTCTGTAGATTCCTAACCAATAAAATGTGCCCCTAAGATGTCAAGAGTGTTGCTAACCTGTGCTCTCAGAAATGAATCCATGATTCATGGCTGATCCATATCCTAATTTCCAAATTTTGAAATGACTCCATCCCTTTAGGGTGTGATAAACTGTCTCATAGGTGATGTCCAGGACAGTAAGGTTCACTTGCCTGTGTTGAAAACTTGGGTTTGGTCATTTGACTTTGGGTACTGTAGAGCTTCAACTGAATTATCTTCAGTTTCTACTGATATATTATCCAGTCCAACTCTGTTTTGGTCTTAAGTTATTTTGAATCTTAGACAGTGATTTTTTGGAGGAACTTTTGTATGCTTTCTGTGTCCTTAAAATCTTCCCTCCTTGATAACCATTTTGTGAAAAAAGAAAAAAAGTTGCCTTCCCCTGTCCCCTCTCTATCCAAAATGTTTAATTCGTTATGCACAAAAGAATCAAAAATTGAGTGCAAAAAATTGTAGGAAGTTATATTAAGTTCTTCTCTAGTTGTGTATACACTCCTTATGTGTCATAAGCCTAACTTGCTTAGTGTTCCTAAAGATTATACCCCTACTAAAACTAGGAAGGCACTTTCTGTGAATCAAATATAACTCAAGCTAATATGAGAAGAAATTTCCTATAGCCTAATGCATATCAGCTCTGACACCAATGAACCCTGGGATTTTACTTTTCTCCAAATTTGACATGAAGATATTTTTTTACCGTATCCAACAAAGGATGTTTATGGGCACACTTGTTGGAAATTTTACCACAATTCATAATGCTAACTTAAGCATTGATTAACTGAATTCAGAAAATCCTCTGGAAACTAAAATCTGTTTCCTTGCTTTATCTTTGGTAGAAATTTCTTCAGCATTAAAGCATGCTCACAACTCAAGCTTTGCACAAAAATACTCAGACCTTACATACTATGATACTATGCTGTCGAATTATAAACTGGCTCTGTTGAAATGAAGCAAATGCTAACATGAGGGCGTCATATATATATATGTATCTAATTCCAGTGTTTAAATCTATTTTTGCCACAGCTCTCAAGTTAGTTTAGTGTTATCACTTCTTTAGAATGGTAGGACTACATATCATGTTATTGATACTAATGCTGTTCTTTTTCAATTTTGGCAGCAGACTGGTGGCTGAAACATGCATATATTGGCTCTGATTAAAATTTTGATGGCATTCTGGGTTGCGGTATGTCTGTATGTGGTTTCTAGTTGCTGGGGTTAGCTACAAAATCTTAAGATCGTAGGTTTGATGGATATGTCTTTGTTGCATCATCCTTATGAAGTGAAAAAGAAACGAAGGCCAGCTGAGTATATGTAGTTGATATACCTTTTGTTTTTCTACTCCTTTTTTTTTTGGTCTGGAAAAGGTACTTGTATATTAAAGATTAGAAGCAACAAGTCTATTACAAAAGGTATTAGCTTTATCATGAGCTAACAACGATTCCACTACGAGCGGTGGTTCAACAAAAACAACAAAAGAGAAATTACGCCTAGCCCCTATTCTAGCTAGAGCATCTGCGCACTGATTTGCTTCGCGGTAGGTGTGTTCAATCCGTTTGTTGGGGATCGCTCACAGGAGGGTCCTGCAGTCAGTTAAAAGAGGCTCCATTAGCATATTGATAGAATTGTTATTCATAAGTTGGACAACACTTTTAGCATCCAACTCAACAATGAGGCTATTAAGATTTAGGTCCTTGGCCAGGGTAAGACCATCTCTTAAAGCCCACAACTCTGCCAGGAAACTGTTGGTGCAGCCAATACTTCTAGCAAAGCCCGCAACCCAGTCTCCATTATGGTTCCTAATCAACCCGCCTCCACCAGCCTTTCGAGGGCATCCTAAAGTTGAGCCATCAGTGTTGAGTTTGGTCCAACCCATTGGAGGTTTCTTCCAAGCAACGGGTACTAAAGTCTTCGATGTGTTAAGCTTATTTCTCAATCCAACTGCAAAAAATTCTGCAGCACTAAGTCTGCACTTCTCTACAGCCTTGCTATCAGCTATGCCCGTCCTAAACACACAATTGTTACGCTGCAACCACAGGTGCCAAATTCCCATAGGAAACACAATGCCCCACGGGATTCCCCAACAGCCATAGACTGAATTTATATTGCAATTACCTTCAAGCCATTCTTTAATGGGTTTATTAAATAATTCCCTGAGCATGTGTGGATAATTCAGCTGCTGCCAAAAGGTTTGAGCAAATTCACATGTACGCAGCAGGTGATCAATTGTTTCATTCTCTTTGAGACATAAAGGGCATAGTGGATTGAGGTTTAAACCTCTTGAACCCAGCACTTCACCAACGGGGAGTTGTGCATGCATAACCAAAGAAAGAATTGCACCCGAGGAGAGATTCCAGGAAATTAAGTAACACTAGCATCTATAAAATAAATAAATAAATAAATAAATAACTAAAAAGAGAAAAGCTTATTGCAGTTGTATAATCCATGCTATAAAATTTAACTAGGTAAAACACAGGAAAAGGGAATGTTCTTGGTTTTGTGGCCTGAGCACAGTAAACAATTTAATTAATATTTATATGATAATACAAATAAAAAGAATAAATTTCTAATATTTGACTATATTTACTCTATAAGGTCTAAGCAAACATTCAAGTTAGTTAACAAGAAACAGTTAAAAAAGGTTGCCATTGTGTACATTGGAATTGCTATCTCCTCCGTTTATGGTAGCAGCCATATCAGAAATATGGAAGATCGTTAGTCCTCAAACTACCTGACTCCTTAAGTGAGCCTAAGCAATATGGTAATATGCTTTTCTAAAGTAGTATGGTAGGGACCATTAGAGCATTCATATCAGTTCGTGCATAATAGAAAAAAAAGAAAATATTAATTTACAAAATTTTGTTTAAAAATGACTCACATCAGTCTGTGTATAATTATGTAAATTTACAAGATTGCTAAATTAAGAGCAATTACATCAATCATGCTAAAATGGAAAAAATGATAAAATTTACACAATATGGCATAAAAAAGACTCGTACCAGATTGTCTAAACTTGTGTAAATATACAATTGTATTAGAGTAACAATGTATATTTACAACTTTCTATCATATTATTTTATTAATTTTTACATTTTTTATATTATTTTCACTTTCACTTTTCATTCTCTCACACCACTACTCTCTCCCCTCTCATATCTCTCTCTCTCTCTCTCTCTCTCTCTCTCTCACAGCTTCCCTCCTAGTCATTCTTCTCCATCATAGTCGTTCTCCGATTAGGAACTCAGTTTCATTTTTTCTTGGTAGCGCCACCTGGGCTAGATCTTTGATGAGTGATTTGATTTTCGTTTTTGGGCAGCCTCGATCTTCTCCTCAAGGTGTTGCCTTCCTCGACTGTGTATCTCTATTAGGCAGTGTTGATAGATTTGTATAACCCTGAGTCTATTTTTCAATTTTGGTAGTCCATTTTTTATTGATTTATTGTTGTGATTTTTTTTTTTTTTTGGTTACCGAAACAAATTGGGTTTAATATTGGAGATTGTAAAGAATTGGATATGGTTGGGCGTGATTATCAAATGGGCATCATTGATTTGGTTGTTATGGATAGATTCATTAGCTAATGTTGTTTGATGATGAGTGATGACCGATGTTGTTTGGCGGAGGGGAAGGGAGAATACGAGAGAAAGGAAAATAAAAATAAAAATATAATAAAAATACAACATTTTAATAAATTATAGTGTAGAATACATAATCTAATGTGGGTTCTGATGGGTCCATGAAATGGTAAAGATCGTCCATCTGTGGAAGGACGATCTCATTACCATCACAGCTCGAATGGCGCTGCCTGAACAACCCAACCAAGGACGACCGTTATGGCTAGCTGCAATAAATGCCGACATCGTTGAAGGCGCGCCGGTCAATTCAACACCTGGCACATGCGTTACAAAATCAAGCAATAATAACCTCATAATGACGAGGCCAACGGCTAGAAGGACATCGAAATAGCCTATATATATCCCTAAACAAGATCCAGAAAGGGTATGAAAAATCACTTGACCTTACTCTCACTTTGGTTTTCTCTGTTTTTTACTTGCTTGTTAAAACTGTCTCTGACTTAATCATCGGAGGCGTTGTGGGAAGCACCCCACCAGCGATTCTTCCATTTTGGCTATTCTTCAGGGTTAGCGCAAGCAGTGGACGGTCTTTTTTCTGGACGAACATATCGGCTGACGATTTCAGCATCATCAGTTTGGCGCCGTCTGTGGGGAACAATACACTTCATCCGATATTCGTTGTTCCAGAGCATTCAGCCTAGGAATATTTTCCTATCCTAACCAGATGGAATCCAGTTCTAACCTGGACCCTGCTGCATTGGCCCTGCAAATTCAAGCACTTGCAGCCACAGTGGAAGAACTCACTAAACAGAACCAAGAGATGAAGCAACAACTACAACAAGGAAATAACAATACAGAAGTCAACAGGGATAAGGACGAAGACAGCCACAGGAAGAGGGCCAATACTCCAGAGGAAGTAAACTCGAGTTTCCTCAAGGAGATGAGGAAAGAGATGGACGAATTAAGAAACACTATTAAAGGAAAAACAGATCAAGGGCTGGAGAGGATTGTCAGGAAAACTGACTCTCCTTTCACTGTGGCAGTTCAAGAATGTCCGGTACCCTCTAAGTTTCGCTTACCGCAGCTTGAACCTTTCGACGGACTGAAAGATCCGCTAGACCATTTAAATACATTCAAGACCACGCTGGGTCTCCAGCAGCCCCCTGATGAGATCCTATGCCGGTCCTTCCCAACTACCCTAAAAGGGGCAGCCCGGGAGTGGTTCACCAAGTTGCCAACGTCGTCCATCGACAACTTCGAGCAACTAAGCAGTTCCTTTATTCGTCACTTTGTGGGTGGTCAACGCCCAAAAAGGACAGCCGATCACTTGCTCACAATCAAGCAAGGGGAGAGGGAAACCTTGAGGTCCTATGTGACACGCTTCACTCGAGGAATGCTGGAAGTGGACGAATCAGACGACAAGGTGCAACTCACGACCTTCAAAGCCGGGTTAAAATCCAGAGACTTCGTGGCCTCACTGGCGAAAAACCCTCCCAAATCAATGGCGGAAGCACTGTTGAAAGCACAGAAGTACATGAACGCTGAAGATGCGCTTGCAGCCATAGATGGGACAGGAAAAACAAAGGAGAAGAAGAAAGAGGGAGAGGACGACAGGAGAGGACAGAAGAGGGACCGAACAGAGCGGCGTAATGACGATGGGAACGGACGAGAAAGACTTTTCTTCCCGGTCTTCTGCCTTTTTGGAGTAGGGACCTCCTCCAAAGAAATTGCGAGAGAAGCTGTCCTCTCTTCGTCCAGAGTTGGGGTGGACGAACCCCTCTCCGTCGTCTCTTTTTCTTTTTCTTTCTCTTTCTCTCTGTTTCTGTCGGTAAACCTCAAAGTCTTTTGCCCGATGCTCGATAAAGGTTCGTTCTTCTTTGACTTTATCTTGGCGTACAGGTCCTTGTTAAATTTGCTCGTCATCTCTGCAAAAATATATAAGGACGAGAAAGAGTTAGGACAATGGGAAAAAGAGAACGACATTGAAGTTCAGAATCACTTACGTTTTCGTTCTTCTCGATCAATCGCCTGAAGGACGTAAAGCGAGGGTTCAGGTCCCAGACAATGACGAGCTAAAGTTCGCGGGTCAACGAGCTCGTTGAAGTCGTCAATCGTCTTAACGTATCTAATGGCCGCTTCAATTCTCCCCTTGAAACAACTCTCCAAGTCAGGACGCTCTTTCACTGCACAAGGAGGAAATCATTCAAAGATGTAAAGTTCTAATAAAAGAAAAAACATTCATAACAATAGAAGAAAAGGAGCATTAAAGACGAACGCACCAAGACGAGGGGTCTCCCACCGTCGCAGCAATCTGGGAATATTCCCCCAAAAATCATCCGACAAAGTCTCCCAACCGTCTCCTGACACAAAAAAGTATCTCGACTTCCAATAACGGAATGACGAAGGAAGATCAACTATTAAACGGGATCTCCTATCCCAAGGAACGAATTCGTAATACCCAAATTCCCTAGACTCTTTCAAGCGATAAAGGTGGGTAAACTCGTTCACGGTTATCATTTCTCCTTCAGCTATGATCATCCAGACCACCATACAACTCACGACGATCCTCCAAGAATTAGGCATAAGTTGCCCGGGAGCAATCTGTAGGCGGTCTAGAAGCTCCATGATAAACGGATGGACGGGAAACCTTAGGCCACACAGGAAGGCCGCCTCATAGAAACAAACTTCACCATAGGAAAAGGAGCAAGCCCTTTCACCTTTCCTGGGAAGACAAACCCTGGTCTCTACAGGAAATTGAAACCTATCCCTAAATTTACTGAAGACATCTACACCCAAATGACACTTTTCCTTGAGGGCATGGAAGGACCGAAGGACGATGACGGAGGTGGAAGGTACCAACGAAGGAGGGGGCACGGAGGTAGCCGTGTCCATCACAGCCCCCTCCGCGACCGCTCCAGAGGACGAACCTCCCTCGGAACTTCTAGATCTTATAACAGAACTCATTCTTTCCCTCCTACGAACCCCACGGGTGGATTTGAACCAAGAAAGGGACTGCTGCAACAGTGGGTACAAATCCCTCAGAGCTAAACCTAAGCCACCCCCCTCTTCCGCGAAATCACCGGATTGTGGGTACCGGTCACCGGAAAGTTCTAGATATCCCCCCAATCGAGCAAAAAAGAAAGTAATAGAAGGGGAGATGCTCTCAAAATCAGTATAATCTACCATTAAAAAAGGGGCATGTACGGTTCGAAAAAGGAAAGCAAACCAAAAAATATAGATTGCAAAAGGAAAGAAGCAAAGAAGAAGGGATACGCACCTTAAAAAGGAAAGGAAGAAAATCGGAGATTGGAAAGGCGAAGCAGCAGCAGCAGAAAACGCAGAAGAAAGAAGAAAACACCAGAAGAAATGAAGATAAAAATTATGAAAAGTAGAAGTTAAAGCTTACCTTGGAAATAGCGGGAAATCAAAAAGACACCCGCCGGAAACAATGCCTCCCCACTGCTGAAAACCTGACACGTGGCCACTGAATACGCCACGCCGCCACAAGGCAGTTAATGCGAAGAACACATTCCCAATCGTCAAAAAAAAAAAAAAAATCGTTTTGTATTCCCAAGATCGTCCAAGTTTACAGACGACCTTGGAATAGGGGGGCAGCTGATGGGTCCATGAAATGGTAAAGATCGTCCATCTGTGGAAGGACGATCTCATTACCATCACAGCTCGAATGGCGCTGCCTGAACAACCCAACCAAGGACGACCGTTATGGCTAGCTGCAATAAATGCCGACATCGTTGAAGGCGCGCCGGTCAATTCAACACCTGTCACATGCGTTACAAAATCAAGCAATAATAACCTCATAATGACGAGGCCAACGGCTAGAAGGACATCAAAATAGCCTATATATATCCCTAAACAAGATCCAGAAAGGGTATGAAAAATCACTTGACCTTACTCTCACTTTGGTTTTCTCTGTTTTTTACTTGCTTGTTAAAACTGTCTTTGACTTAATCATCAGAGGCGTTGTGGGAAGCACCCCACCAGCGATTCTTCCATTTTGGCTATTCTTCAGGGTTAGCGCAAGCAGTGGACGGTCTTTTTTCTGGACGAACATATCGGCTGACGATTTCAGCATCATCAGGTTCTTTGAAAAAGTAGTGTGTTAAATAGAAAAAATAGATTCTTATGCTAAAATAGACAATAATTTTTATACAAATTGATGCGAATGCTTTAACTATGTAAATTTACACTAATACTATTAATTTTGTATTTAGTTGTTTAATCTTTATTTATGTATCTTGAGGATGAAGGAAGAGAGTGAATGGTAGTTGTTATGTGTGAAGAAATTTTTTTTTTTTTTAAATTAAGAAAAATTGATATTTTAATGAAATGTAGTATAAAATAGATAATCTAATGTGGAGCGTTTTGAAAAGTGAGTATTTAAAATAGAAAAAGTAGGTTTTTATACTAAAATAGACAGAAATTTTTGTACAAGCTGATGCAAATGTTCTTAGCTAGAAACAAGTTCAAGTTTTTCAACCAAGCATTTATATATCTTAGAAAAGGTTTGTTCTAAGCTGTAAATGGCCAGAGTATTAGCATTTGGTTTGGGAAACCAAACATGGCTCTAGTTGAAAAGAAAGTTAGATTTTTAGCTGTAAATGATCGAAGTACTAAAAGCTCTCGGATACAATGTATCACAATTTTTAGAAATGTTTCGATACGGGTTTCAATACACACCCGCTTAACACATACAATTTAATCCAATCAAATTCATATAATCTAAGGTTATATAATCTCTCTCATACAAATTCTTGATGTCCTTGTCAAAGTTGACATTATATTGCTAATTGCAATGTTCTCAAGTCATAAAGAGGTTTGATATCAATTCAATCAAATCCATACAATCTAGAGTATCACACCATATCTTCTCAACTTCCTTTTTTGTTGGTATGGTGACAATTTTAAAGTTGCCAACCTCTCAATATTCTTAGCATGGCTATAATGATCTTATGTTATGTTCTCTTTGACAATGAAATTTATAATGTCCATAAGATAGCCTTAAATCCCCATTTTGAAAATATACCCAAAATATCTACAGTATTTTCTCCAAAAAACAACACATCGATCCACATACTGGCAAGACAAATTCCGAAACCGATAGACTGCAATGTCAAAATCATATTGGAATAGTGAACAAACAACAAAAAGGCTTCAAATCAATTTTTTTTATTGCATTTCAAAATATAAGAGTGAATTTGTTGCATCATGTACAAAAGCATTCCATGATTTTCATCATAGTTAGCATAGCATATGATCATAAGAATCATTATAGTTTTTCCACAACAGTGTTCATCAATGGTGTTAGTAGTCAGGGATTGTGCAGAATTTGGTCTTGCCTCTAAATTTTGTGTCTACCTTCATATTCCATCTCTCTGTTGTCACACCTAGGCCGGTGTGGTTTCTTTAAGGAAAATACATATCTATGGGATTCTAGCATTTAGGTATATTTTCAAATTGGGGAAGAGGAGGCAAGAAGGAGGAGGCAAGAAGGAGAGGGCTAGTATCTTAAAGATGGTCTCATGAGATCATCCTCTCACATCATGTGACACCCCTACATATTGTGAGAGAAACGTCTCTTTAGACCTCTTTTGCACAATGGAAGGATGGTTATTTATGTAAACTAGTTCAGTTTTTGTATGATGTGCGATGCAACTTATTATTAGTTTTTTTCCTAATATTCTAATAAGATTTAGCTTAATTGATTGACACCTCAATTTCTAATAAAGACATTTAGGATTCAGATCGCTGCCCTCAACTATCGATGTATAAATTTTTTAAAAATAAATTTCCTTGTAAAAAATGGTAATCTTTAGTTATTTTATGGACAAAATAGAAAGACACTAAGATTAGTATAGCAATTTGATCATCCTATATATATATATTTTTTTTTATAAATTGAAAATTCCATGATGTAGTGGCTCATATAGATAGGCATGTTTCATGCCTACTAAAAAATGAAAATATATATACTTCTTCTTTCTTTTTCTTTTTTTTTTTTCTTTTTTTTTTTTTTTTACATTCTTAATTTTTTGTTACTAATTTTTTTTTCCCCTTTTTGTTGGAAATTTTTTCAATTGTTGCAAAAACAACTAAATTTGAGCAAGAATACCATATTTCAAATCAATTGATCCTTACATTAAAAAAAAAAAAAATCAAAATTTTCTCCTATAAATCTTAGAAAAATGATATTAAAATTTTGTTATGCTTAAAATAATTAATATAACAAAATAAACATATTTATTCTATTAGTTATCTTTCTAATTATATGGAATAAATACTACAATGTCACAAAAAGGAGTTAGAAAATTTAAAGGGATAAGATTAATTTTAGTGTTTGTGTTAATTGTTGACAAAGCAACTAAACATGGGGAAGAATGTCATATTTTAAATCTATTATTATTATTCCAATTTTCTTATATAGAGTTTATAAAAATAATCATATAAATTCATTTAATATAAATAATTAATGCACAACTATAAATAATTAATATATGTATTTACTCTATTGACTAATTCAATGAACTAATTTTTTTTATATATATATATATATATATATATAATTATGAATGGGATATTCTTATCATTTACCCCACTTGTGGTCACATGCAACTGTTATAGTTTACCACCCAAATTGATGGTGGGGTGCTACTTGCAGGGATTGTCACAATTGGCGCCGTAGTTGTAAATTTTGTAGTTTAGGGTAGATTTCTATAATTAACCTTGCTTTCCCCCTAATTTTGACAATTAGATAGATTTGAGTTTACTTTTTTGGAATCTCTACATATTTTTTGGAAAATTTAATAGTTAGGAAAGAGGAAAATTTGAACCTTTGATGCTTTATTTGAAAATGAGAAGAGGTGCTAACTAATTGAACTACAAAACTCTTGGCATGAAATCTCTTCATCCTACTCTCTCCATTTTTGGCCTAATTAATAAATCTCTTTTGCTTAATATTCTAGCTCCTAAGAGCATCCACAGCAGTGGAGTTAAAAATTTAGCTTTTTAGCTCCACCAAAAATTACTTTATCTATTTTACCTACACATATGTTGCAGCAGTGGATCTATTTTAGCTTTCAACACAATAAAATAATATAAATATCACAATAAAATAATATATCTCCTACAATAAAATAATTTACCCCACTACCCAAAAAACATCCACAGCACCAACCGTAACCATCTCTACCATCAGCCATAGCCACAACCACACCCACAACCACCACCACCACCACCACCGGCCATAACCACCACTCTACTTTGGCAACCACAACACAACATAGAAAAAAAAAAAAAAAAAAAAAAAAAAAAAACAAACAAACAAACAAAACAACAACCACAATCACAACCTCATCACCACCAGTCACCACAAACCACCAACCATGACAACCACAACCACAACCCACTGCCATTGCCACAACCACAACCACAAACCACAAAACTCATAGCCAAAATACACAAAACCCATTACCAAAGCCAAAATCATCCACCACCACCACAACCAAAATCCACAAACCCAATGTCAAAATCATCCACCACCACTACCATAGCCAAAATCAACCACCACCACCACCATAGCCACCAAACCCATATGAAAATACATAAAAAAAACACAATCACAGCAAAGAGAAAAGAGAGATGGACGACAGCAGCGGCTTGCGACTTGGGGCTTGGGTCAGAGCAAGGTGGCTCTGTGGCGGCTGGGTGAGCGAGATCGGCGAATAGAGGAAGATGGGCGATCAGCGATGTGGGTTTGCGGTGGCTGGGTCGGTGAGGGTGAAGTGGGTCTGTGGGTCAGTGAGGACGATGTGGGTTTGTGGGTCGGTGAAGGCAATGTGGGCGGTCTGTGGTGGCGAGCTGTGCCGGTGTCGGTGACGTTGAGAGAGTGAGAGGTTGAGAGACTTGAGCTGAATGAGAGAGAGTGAATGAGAGACCGGTGGAAAAAAAAAAAAAGAAGCAAGTTGTACCCGGGGAATAAAAAATTACTTTTTTTTTTTTTAGATGTGAGCTACAGTGCACATCTATCTATAGATGAGACCTGTAGCAATTCAGCTAAAAAATTTAGCTATTGCTTCACTACTGCAAAGGAGTTTTTTGTGTTTTGGCACATCTAAAATAGCTATATAGCTATTTAGCTCCACTACTGCAAGTGCTCTAATGAATTTAGCATGCATCATCTAGTGCTTAATTAGTGAATTTGCCTGTATTGTTATAAACTTATAATCCTTGGGAGACTAGGCTTTAGTTTTATTCCAATGGTAGTGACCTACATCTCACACAACACAACTCTATGTACGTGTAAAAGGAATAATGAAACCGGATTGATATTGTGAACGCTTGTCATTTCAGTTAATTAGCCGTCGATGTATATGGCTATATGCCTTGCATAACCTAGTACTTCATTTGAAAAGACAACTATGGGATGCCTTCACAATATCTATTGATTAGGAAAGACTCATGCTTTAGACTCACCAAGATTTTTTTTTTAATCTTTTATCAAACGGGATTATTATTATATCTTGTTCCAATGTCAAATAAAAAAAAGTTGATAGCAAACATGTGTCACACAAGAACATCTATGCATATATCATATTTATGATTGCATGTCCAACTCTATAGAGCTTATGCCATTGGTTGAAATTCTATTATATTTATATTTAAAAAATTAATTTTTTTTATATTATAAAAACGTAGTCTTACACAATGTCATTCTACTAAAAGTAATTTTTATTCATTTATTTTTACTCTTTATTTTATTATTTAATTTTAACTATAATTTTGAAATATTATTTTTAGTTTACATATGATTTTTAATAAATTGCAAGGAAATAATACTTATTTTATAACAAAAAGTGATGCTTAATTCTAGTAATCTAATGCACTACCCAAAAAAAAAAAAAAAAAAAGGTCTATACTAGTGCTTTCAAAACGACGGTATAATCTAATTGAGACTATTGCGACGGTTCAATACTGATGCTAGAAAGCGTTGATATAGCCCAAATGGACCTAGGGCAACTCTTTCTTGGTTGATCTATCCTAGTGTTTTAAAAGCGCCGCTATATATATAAATTAGCTATAAAAACACCACTATAGGTATTTTTCAGATTTTAAAACACTATTATAGGTTTTTTTTTTTTTTTTTTTTTTTTTGTAGGCTGTAGTGGCGCTTTAAAATAGGTATCTTTTTTTTTTTTTTTAATATATAATGTGGGCTAAATCCAATAAGATCACAAAAAAGGAATATGATAATGGGGGGGGGGGGGGGGAAACAACTAAACAACCAGATCTGCCCTGGACTAGTTTACATTGAGCTTTTTTTTTTTTTTTTTTTTTTTTTAGCTTTTGGTTAAGCAAAAGTGCGAATGAGAATCTAAGCGACCAAGAAGAAAGGGAAAGAAATTGTTAGCCACCGAATAAAGGTAAAGGCATGTGATTCTTGCTTTCCAAATTGAGAGAGAATAAAGTGAAAAGGGAGTTCAATTGGACGCCAACGATTTTGCACCCTTGGTATATAGATTTTCGTGAGCTATGATTACGGCATTTTAAGGAAAATTATATTTTAACCTATTATTTTATAGTTTGAGTGTATTTCAAATTAAAATTTTAGAAGTTACAAACCCTATAATTTGTGGAATTTCAAATTATTCCTTATAATTTCATAAATTACAAATCAAACCATGAACTTTTGAATTTGTTTCAATTCAATTCATCTCTTTGTGTCTCTCCATCACCGATCTCGTTTCTCAAAATTTGAATCGAAATTGATCTAAAGATTCATAATTTTAATTTTTCGTTAGCATTTTCTTACATTTTGGGCTAGTATAATCATTTTTGTGTATATAATAAAATCTGAATTAGTTGGAGAATATTTTACTAAGTATTTCTTAGATTAAATAATAGATAGTGATGACCATGTATTGTTAATATTGGTTATTTTAGTGCACATTGTAATTAATAGTATGTATTTTAATATTGTGTATTTTTTTCTGGTCATAGGCGGCCTTAAGGTCTATTTGTTTAGACTTTTTGGAAGACTAAAATGACGTTTTTAAAATTTGTTTTGTAACCATTACTCTTCAAAGTTTTTTTTTTTTTTTATAAACACTCATTCTAAATTCAAAACACAGTTTTTCAACAGTTTATACAAATGCACCCTTAATGTGACAAACTTGTATTTTGAGTTTTGATAATGGAAAGGTTCCTACTTTTTACCTGTTAAAATATTGGTTTGGCTTATTAAAATTCAATATATTTTGATTATATGTATATGTTGTGTTGGTATGAGGTGTACAAAGTAGGGAATTTGAGAGAGTGCAAGTGTCTTGGTGTTGTTCACCTTCCTCACACAAACTCCATTCTAAATATTCTTGCAGCAACATCGCCTGCTTGTTTTTGTTCTCATGGAGGGCTCTGATCCATCTTTATCATCAGGTGTGTTATGTCGGCGTCCTCATTTATTTGATAAATATAGTGTATGATTCTTGAGAGTTTGGTAAATGCTTCATTCCTTATATTTGTTATGTGGAACTCTGGTACAAATTTTTTCAACTTTATGTGGAAGTTAGTACAAGAATTTCAACTTTTTAAACTTAAAAATTTTATGGTTTAGTTTGAAATTTCTCCTAGACTATTGGGTTTAAATGATAACTTATAAAACTATAAAGTTTAATTTAGAATTTTCATAAATTATAATATGTAAAATGTAATTTCGTCTACATTTTATTTTACTTAAGGGAAAAGGAAAAAAATACAGAAAAAAATTCTTGGCTTCGGGGTTGTAGCTTTGCCCCATAGGAAAACCAACCTTGCAAAGCACTAGCTTTCTTTATATTATTTCTTTAAGAATTAAATTCTTTTCTGTTTCTTAGTACTAATTCATGGCCTTTTAGTTTTTTTTACCCAAACTTTAAGCAATTGTAGCTGTTGTAAATATAAATTTTTTTTAAACAGGTTAAAAAAAAATATAATCACTTTTATATCTTTTTCTTTCCCCCTTTCACATTTAGCAAATAGTCTTTAGAGTCAGCGTTATTAAGTATAAATAAGCATACACAAGGTTTGCATTCTTCAAAGGAGAAGGTGTGAATTCAGGGCCGCCATTCGTACAAGCTTTGAGGTCGGTGTAGGGCTCTGAATATAACTTTTCTACAAAGTTATGCTCTAGCATTTTGAAGGGTGTCAATTTATTAACAGTTATATCAATAAGCATAAGTCAAAAGTTTCTCATTCTATATATCCCCGCCGAAAATAAATTATGCTAGATTTCATACATATTCAATGAATTCGGCTCAGTAAAGAGTGTCTATATAGCTAGCTAGCTAGCTCTTTGGCCAGGAAAATTTATAGGCAAAAATGGAAAAAACAGCTACAAGCAAACGGTGCAATACACAATATTCAGCAACAAAACCGGAGTCAAAATGCAAATGTATTGTCCCAACAGGTGGGCAGTCAGGTGACGACCAAGAACGGCATCATCGGTTTTCACAATTTGTTAGAAATTTTGCTGAGAGGTTCAAGAATAAGTTGTCAAGCAGTGGTGAAAGCACAAATGTTTCTTCAATGAATGTTAAGCCATCTGGTACAGGTTCTGCAGAGACACACCCAAGGAAGAGGGCACTTCTTTGTGGGGTTACTTATAAGAATAAGAAATACAAGCTCAAGGGAACTGTTAATGATGTGAAGTCCATGAGGAAATTTTTGATTGATAAATATGGTTATCTCGAAGAGTGCATTCGCGTCCTCACAGGTAAATACCAATTATTATTTGTCTATATGATCTGAATATTGGTGCTTTTACACACATACAACATATATGCATGTATGCCATCCACAAGTTTCCTAAATTTTAATACAAACATATGGGCTACTATTTCCTCAATTGTTTCCTTTGGATATCTTTCCTTATTGTTATGTGATTGTTCACATGTTTATTGGAGTTTGTACTCCCTTTGAAGTTTTAGGACAATGCAAGAGTACTGAAACCAAGCCAACAAGAACTGCTACAAACACCGAATAAGCCACCCAAAAAAACACACTCTCACATTTCAAATAGGAAATGGAGATTTGGACCATGATTCTCCATAAAGGAAACTAAACAATGACGATGAGTTATAAAACTCTTAATTTGGTAGCATGTTAAGGTACTAGCTAGCTATAAATTGTATTGGTCTGGTATGGTTGCATTGGTTATCTCATGGGCTCAATTGTTAGCTGTAGCTGATGTAAACAGGTTGTAACTAAGAGATTAGGTTGTGTGCACATGCTTAAATAGAAGTAGTTAGTTTGTTAGTTGACGGTTAGAACCTGTTAACAACTAAGCAGTTACTCATAAGCTGTTACTGTGGTTTACTGCAATTGTATCCATATAAGGAGAGTCCTGTACTGGAATGCACCATATATGATGATGACTAATACTGAATTAGCTCTCTTTCGGAGGCTTAACTAGTCTTTAGCTCACCCTTAAGCACTTAAGAATCCCTTTGTTCTTATCATAGGACAATTTTAAAAGCAGTTTGCCTATGGACACACTCAAACCTTAGTTAAACCTAGCTATACTCAATTTTTCAACATGCATGTTTGATTGTCTACTTATAATTGGATTACAAGACTTACAAATAGGGCTACAACAGCTACTTACTGAAGAAATGAATTTTGGTGTGCTAATTACAAAACGACGGTTAAGCATATTATAGATTTGAGTGTGTTGCTAAAATTTTCTTTTGAAAAAGTCGTAAAATGATAAATAAAGAATATGCTTGACTTACCCTAAAATATTTCTAGTATATATATAACAATATCAAGATATCATAAAGTGATAAATATAGAATATGCTTCACTTGTCCTATCAACTTCTCCTAAAATATTTCAAGAAATATATATATATATATATATATATATTATTTTCATGTTATTCTTTAATCTTGTTAGCAACTAAATTTTTATGGGTAACAAAGCATTTTTTTTTCTTTTTTTTTTCCCCCTCAACTAGTTTAGCTTTTAGAGTTAATCTAAGGACAAAATGAAAGACAATTTTTTGAAAATAAAAGAAAAAAAGACGAAGGATTTTTAAAAGTTTTATGATATGATATCATATATTTAATGCTTTTACATTGATTACTTTCCAGTTTCCAGTAATGTATTTGTATCATTGAAATATTTATATATAAAATTCCACTAATATATATATATATATATATAAAGCTGTTTTAATGTTTTTTTTTTTACATAAAATATTTTCTTGAAAAAAAGTTTTTAATGTAAATTATTTTCTAAAAATGAGTTGTTTTTCTTGTGTTTGGCTATGACTCTAAAAAGGATTATAAAAGCGATTTATGTCGTTTGACGTGTACCAAAAATTATCAATATTTCATGCATGTACGGTGGTGATGGCAGCATTGACAAGAGTGTGTGATGACAGTGGTGTTGTAAAATAGCGAAAACTCAAATTACTAAGATTGATTGTGAAAATATTTTAGACTTGTGAAAGATCTTCAAACTGACAATAAGAATAAAGAAAATTAATCTAAAAGAAAATAGACACAAAACACCAAGATTTACATGGTTTGGCAATAGTCTACACCCACGGGCGACGATGAACAAATTTTACTATAACAAATTTTGGGATAATACAAATTGGTGTAGAGACACTCTCACAAACCCAAATCCTAAATACACTCAAATAACTCTCTCTCACAAATACAAAACCAAAGAACCAAAGGTTCACAAATACCTAATGCGAATTGCGCACAAACTAAAGAGAGAGCCACAAAGCAAATCTAAAAGTTGCAATGCATCAAGAGAGAGCAAATCATCAAACTGCAGAACCAAGTAGCAACAAACTTCTCTCACTATTCCAAATTGCAACCCACAAATATCAAAGAACTAAAATAAAAGAGAGCCTCTTTTTCTCACACCCACACAACCTTCTCTTTCTCTCTAATTTTTTGTAGCAACACTATGCTTATATAGGAGACTTGAGTCGGTTAGTATATCCAAAACCAAGGACTAGACTTCTTTTCCACACACAAAATGAGAATTACTCCTATTCCAAATAAAACTCAAAATCAAGTGGTAAAAAAGACTTCTAATAGAGCTTGGTAACTTCAAACAACAATAACTCAAAAGGAATAAAATTCATTTCTTATCCAAATCCAACAAGGAGTCGAACTCCTAATTCAAGCCATATTCTACTGACGGTGGTGACCGATGACTATGTCAAAGATAGTGGGGTGGTGGGTAGCAATGATATATGGTGTGCTAGTGGCAAAGTTGGTATGGTAGTGACGGTGGTGATTACAATATATAGTATGGTGGCGTTGGGTGTGAAAGTAGTGGAACATGGTGATGACATGGGTGTTGTAACAGTGGTGTTGTGGGTGAGGTGGGGGTGGCAGTAAAGGGGTTGTTGTGATGGGGCTGGTAGTATAGCACCATTGTGGTGGTGGTGGTGGTGGCAACAATAGCAATAAAAGTATGGTGGTATCCACATTCTGCAATAGCATGGCTTTAGTGGCAGTGGTTGTAGTGGGAGGAACTGATGGCGATTAAGGTAATATTAGTGGTGAAAACATGGTGGAGATAATGACAATGGTGGTGGTGTGGTGGTGGTTATAATGCCAAAATGAATGAAGGTGGTGACTAGTGAGTACACAAAGGAAGTAATAGAAAATGTTATTTATTTATTTATTTTTCTAAAAAGCGGTTTTTTTCCCCCCTAGTTCTCAAAATTAGAAAACTTTTATTCCCCTATTTTGGGTTATTTTTTATTGACTTTGAAAATATTTTCGAAGGATTTTTTTGTTGCATTAAACACTATAAAAATGTTTTCCATGTAAAAAAAAAATGGAGTGTTGTAATAAAATAAATTTTTTTTTTGATATGATGTAATAAAACAATTTATTCTAGATGATTCTAATCACCTTAAATATTGAACTTTGTTTGTTCTTAGGATTAGTAAGGTTATCATCTCCAGTTAATTATTATTATTATTATTATTATTATTATTATTATTATGCATTCCATTTTATATTAATTTGTGCTTATCAAGTTAGTAATATTTCATTCATTAATTTAATTTTCCTTTCATTCATTAAGTAAAAATTCTATTTAGACCCTTGTGCAATTTATTTAATAGAATTATTTATTTATGTTAAATCACCCAATTGCTAAGTTTTTGAAGTAGAAAATTATAGAAAGAATCTTTTCAAAGGAAAAACTACTCCGAGAATCCAATCCTGTAAAAAACTCACTAAGGAAAGAAAGTTACAACAGCCTCTTAATTATGATAAGCAAATCTTAAGTAAATTATCAATAAGACATTAAAAGTTTTTTAAGCGAACCTCAAATAGGTAAAACGATATTTTTAAATTACAATTTTTTAAGCGAACCACACATAGGCAAAGCGACATTTTTCAAATTACAGATAAGTTATTCAAACCTAAATATAAGTGGGTTTATTGTAATTACCCCTTAAAAAGATGTGCATATAATGTTTTTGCTTCAATTTTTGCCTCTAAGCTAGAATTTCAACACTTCTCTCATTAATTTATTTAGAGAAAATAGTCTAGAAGATTAAGCCTATCAAGCTGGTTCTGGGATCATGAATTGGGAAAGCACTAATCACAATTGTATTATATCTCTGAAAGACTATTCACAATTAAAACTTCATCTGCTAACCTCCATGCAAAGCCTTCTTTGTTGGCTTCATTTTTTGGTTCATGCAGCCAAGTTGTATCTCCCTTGATAACTAGTTGATGTGTTTCTTTCTTTCTTTTTTCTTTTTTTTGCCCCCTCAACATATAATCCACAATTTTTCATTGGTAAAAACATTAATACCATAATACAGAAGAAGAAGAAGAAAATTTTAGTCCAACGAAGAAAAACATACAAGAATCTTTGAAATGGCTTGTGGAGGGTTCAGAATCTGGAGACTCATTGGTGTTCTACTTCTCTGGACATGGCTTACGGCAACCTGATTTCAATGGCGACGAGCGTGATGGGTTCGATGAAACTATTTGTCCTGTTGATTTTATGCAAGAGGGCATGATTCTTGATAATGAAATAAATTCCACCATTGTTTGGCCACTCAAGAAGGGTGTCACACTTCATGCAATCGTCGATGCTTGTCATAGTGGAACTATTCTTGATTTGGAACACATCTACAACCGAGAAAGGTGTGTAATTTTATTTATATATCATTTCTACACTTTAATTAGTAAAAGTAAAATATCACATGTAAATAAATTAATAATAAAGATCAATTATTATCAAATAAATATATAAATTTAATTCCTACTCCATCTATATAAAAAATTGTAAAGCATCGACGATTATGAAATTTTGAGTACTAATTTATAATTAGTAGTTGGAAAAAACATCATGACATTGTTTGTATACAGTACAAATTGTAATTGTTACTTTTGTCGCAGAAATGAATGGGACGATAACAGCGCTCCGTCAAAAGCTAGAAAAAGTACAAGCGGTGGAATTGCAATTTGTCTCAGTGCTTGTGATGATGATAAAATGGCTGCCGATACCACTGTAAGAAAATTTCGTAATTCAGTATTCCAAGTTTCTTTTCTTATTTTTTATTTATGGTAAATCACTTTCACATATACGATTAAGAATAACCATAATTATTTCTCAAAAACAGGAAGAACCATAATTAGATACATATACAGTAACAATAACAAATAAAGTCTCATTTCCAAAATTTTGGGGTCGGCTATAGATCATCAATAGGTTAGTTAGGATTGACCATATGTATTATTTTTCTCCATTCTACTCTATTTATAATCATATTCTCTTTTACTTTCTTAATTACCATGTTTTTTTTTTATATATCATTTCCATTAGTGTGATTTTCGGTTTTCCTCTATCTCTTTTTTGTTCCCTTATCTTGGATAAACTTGCTCTTTTTTATTGATGCATTAGTTACTATTCTTTGAACTCATCGAACTATCTTTAGTGACTCTCTCTCATCTTTTCATCAATAGCGACTACTCTTAACTTTTTTTTTGAGAAAAAAAAATGGGGGTTTGCTAGGCTACGCTAGCCCCCGGGCAGAGCACACAGACTTAGCGATGTGATGCCCACCAACGGGCTCCTGCTGATAGCGGGAATTGAACCTGAGCGTGTTAGGCAGAGCGAACGAACCATATCCAGCTGAACCAAGCCCCTGTTGGCTAACTACTCTTAACTTTAAGCAATTTTTTTCATATAAAACCTTATATTTCCCTATTTTTTCACTTATTCATCTTAACATTCTCATTTCAGCTACACTCATTTCATAAGTTTGTTGTTTTTTAACAGCGCAACATTCGGTACCATAGAGCATAGCTAGTCTTATAAAATTTTTCATTTAACTTAATAGGCATTCTACAATTGCACAACACTCTAGATGCTCTTTTCCACTTAATTCACTATGCTCTTATCCTATAATTCACATCATTTTCAATCTCTCCATTTTTTTATAAATTATTTATCCAAGATGTTGAAAACTATCGCTTTTTAGTATCTCTTAACCATCAAGTCATATTGCCCTTTTCCATTTCTATTTTAATTTAGTCATACTTAATTGGCGCTTTTAGATTTTAAAGCGTCTCACCAATTTCTAACTTGGCATCAACTTCATTTTTAGTTTCATCTACTAAAACTATATCCTTTGCGAAAGCATACACCAAGAAACTTCCTCTTGCATCGATTTAGTGAGTTCATTCATCACTACTGCAAAGAGATATGGACTTAATGATGACCCTAAATGCAAACTTATAGCAATAGGAAACTTACTCGTGGTTCCTTCACTTATTCTTATGCTAGTTACCACTTCATCGTGCATATCCATAATCAGTTTAATATACTTTAGAGGAACTCCTTTTTTTTTAGCCAAAACCCACTACATAACCTCTTTAGGAACCCTATCATATGATTTCTCTAAATCAGTTAAAACCTTATAAAGATATTCACAAGTTTCTCTATATTTTTCTGATAGATGTCTAAGTAAAAAATAAAATAAAATAAATAAAATTCCATGATATACAATCCTAGCCTAAAACCAAATTGATTCTCTAATATTGTTGTTTCATGTCTAAAACTATGTTTAATCACCTTTTCCCTAAGTTTCATATGTTGCTTATAAGTTTAATTTCATGGTAATTAGTACAGTTTTAAATATTTGTTCTTATAAATAGGTATTAAAGTATTTCTCCTCCACTCACTAGACATTTTATTAGCACTTAAGATTTTATTGAAAATGTTTGTCAACCAACATACATGTACCCATATCACCCAAGCACTTCCAAACTTCAATGGAGATTTCATCCAGTCCCATGAATTTTCCAATTTTCATCCTTCTTAATGCATCCTTTGCCTCAGTCATCCTAATTCTTCGAATGAATCTATGATTTCTAACCTCCATTGGGTTAGCCAAATATCTCCAATGTCCAATCAATCATATTGTCTGCATAAAAATTGGTTGTCAAAATAACTTTTCCATCTCTCTTTAATTTGGTCTTCTTTCACTAACACTCTTCGATATTCATTTTTATTTCACTGTACACCATTCAGGAATCTTATTTTCATCTTTAATGTACCCAACTTGTTATATAAGTTATCATGAGCATATTTAGCTTCTTGGACAACCTTTTTTGTCTTCCTCTTAATCACTTTATACTTTTCTTAAGCAACATTGTCTCTACATTTAGGTAGCTTCTATAGCTCTTTCTCTTTAATTTAATTACTGCTTGAACCTTTGTACTCCACCACCTAGTCATTTTAGCTGGTCACCCACATCCTCTCTCTCTCTCTCTCTCTCTCTCTCTCTCTCTCTCTCTCTCTCTCTCTATATATATATATATATATATATTTTTTTTTTTTTTGAGAGTCCTCTATATATATATATATATATATATAAAGGGTATATTTTTATTGTATTATATACTAACATAATAAATTTGAATTGAGCCTTTTATATTTTTCAAGTTAAATCAATGAATTTGCATGTAAATATAAATGTTACAAAATTCCCTCCTTCCCCAACCCCGCCAAAAAAAAAAAAAAAATACAAAATTTAATACAAAATCAGATTATAATTAGAAGCCTATTTAATTGATACAAAATCAGAGTGTAATTAGAAGCCTATTTGGTATGAAATTGGAGACTAAACCAAAAGCATATTTGAGTATATGATAAACTCCGTAGGCATGCAAGCAAGTCACGAACATGGTTGTAACAAATTGTTCTATTTTAATTTCATATTAATTTGTTATGAGACTAGGGCAACATTCTATGTGAAAATTTGTCTGTCCCGAAGAAAAGTTTTTTACAGATTATATTACCATTAAAACGTGCAGGCTTTCACGGGAAAAGCAATGGCTGGTGCAATGACTTACCTTATGATCGACACGATCAGGAACAATGCCGAAGTAACATACGGACTCCTACTGGATAAAATGCATGAGATGGTTGAACAGTTTAACAATAAATCATGCCTCGGAAAGTTCTTACCAGGAGTTTTATATCACAGAAAAATACAGGTTGGATTCCCTCGTATGCATACAAAATGAGTTTGTTAATTGTTTTAAAAATAAAAAAAAAATTTCTTTTTTTTTAGACGAACTGACTTTTAGGTTTTTGTAGCACATTTAACATAAAAATTATCAAAAATCATATCTTTTGATAAAAAGAGACATAAATTTAAATTTATTTGTCCATTATTTCAATTTGAGCCACCTCAAAATATTTGTCCAATCTCTTTTGATAAACACAATAGAATTTCAATTTATTGTGTCACTTTCATGATAATTGCATTTATAATCAGAGCCAAAAAAAACCAATCAATTTTTTTTGTGTAGGCAGAATTCGAAACTCAAAACTCTTATTTAACGACAAGACAATTTATTAGCTGCGCTAACTAGATTCTACTTGTCCAATTTTAGAAGAAAATGACCAATTAATTCTTTTATAAAAAAGATTCTCAAAAAAAAAAAAAAATTCTTTTATAAATAATAATAATTATGTTACGTACAAATATACCCATCCTTTATTTTATTCGAGGTTTAATACTTGAAAGTTTATAAAGGCAATTTTGAAAGGTTCTATTTTTTTTTTTTTAAGACAAATTATGCAATTATATTCTGTGAAAAAGTTAACAAACAAAATGGAACGGGGAAGTACAATTTCTTTTCTTTTTTTAGTTTAATTTCCTTATTTTTTTAGTATTATATTATAATTATGCTAAAATCTACATTGTACCTTTAAAATTTACTCTTTTTTATTGAGAAATAAAATTTACTGGAATTGTCATTTTTATCTTTAAAGTTTAGTTTATCTTATTTCAGTTCTTAAATTTTAATATTCTTGTCAAGTTGGTCATTTTGTCTATTTACATTTATAACACTGATACTTTCACATTTGTGATACATCGTCATTTTAACGGCAATTTTATAGATAAAAATAGACAAAAGGACCAGTTTGACCCCCCAGAAAAAATTAAAGTTAAAAGACTAAAATAAATTTGTATAAATAAGGACTAAAATAAATTAAACTTAAGGACCAAATAGATAATTTACTCAAATTTGAAGAAAGTAATTTGGATTTTGGACTATAATAACTATTTCCGAAAACTAACCAACTATAAATGCTTCATATAATTTTATTAGTCCTAAAGCATTGTTTCTATGCATATGGGTTTTATGGAGGAGTGCAGAATGCTCTGCTATCATCGTCGGAAACGTTTGATGTTTACGAGAAGAAATTTCTGCTGTAAATCCTATGCGATGGAAGGGTGTAAATCACGAAGACATCTCTGCTGCAAATCTTGTGCAGAGTGGGAAGTGAGAATCAAAACAAGCTGTAATTGTTAAGACGAGTGTTCTTTCTAATAAGTAAAATGAATAAATTTTGAAAATTAATACGCAGTTGGCACTATGGCTAATGCATGCCCTTTACAACTTTTATGCTGAATTTTAGAATTAGGGTGTAAAGAAGGAAAGACGCACTAAAAAAAAAAGACTATCCTAGCACAAGTGATTACATGATCTCATTTAACTTTTTTTTTTCCTCCTATTTTTACTATCTATTTTATTATCCAATTTTAATTATATTATTAAAATATTTTTTAATTTACATATAATTCATAATAAAATTGTGCATCATACGGACATAATACTAATTTTATAAGTAAGAGTTATGCTTAATTTATTTAATATTTTATTTTAGATAGATAGTGAATTAAGGAGGGAGTGGTGGGGTGTGAACTATAGAGATGAAACACCACGTAACACTAATGTGATTACCACTTGCCAATAACTCTTTTTTTTTTTTTTTTTTTGATAGGCTTGCCAATAACTTTGAACCCCATAGTGATGCTTAATTGGAGTAATCTAACGAAATGTTTGAAAATAAAATGTGCGCTAAATATGGTCCATCACTTTTTTCTTTTTTGAGAATCAAATATGGTCTACCACTAAATTTGTATCACTTTGAAAATATTTATTTATATTGAGCTTTTGGTTATGAAAATGTGCAAATGGGAATCCATGAAACCAAAAAACAAAGGAAAAGCAGCTATGCTGTCCATCGTCGGCCACCGAATAAAGCATAGGGCATCACATTCTTTACAAAGTGATAGAATAAATTGAAAAGGGATCATATGGGTTCAATTGGTCGCTAATCATCGCAACCTTTTTGTGATATAAATTTCGATAAACTATGGTATAAGTGTAGAACATTTGAGGAAAAATTACACTTTGAACATTATTATTTGTGAGGGTTTCAAATTAATCCTTGTAGTTTTGTGTGTGTGTGTATATATATATTAAATGGAGAAGAGGGATTCAGACCCTAAACCTCTTTATTAAAAACTCCAAAATAAATATCATTGACTCATAAGTTACAAATAAAGCACAATAATATAGGGAGTTTCAAATTAAATGTCATAGTTTCACAAATTAGACATTAAACCATGAATTTTTAAATTCATTTCAATTTAAACAATCTCTTCTCTCTCTCCACCACTAATCGCATGGTTCAGGATTTTAATTAATTCAAACATAATTAAAAATTCATAATTTTATTTTTAAGTTATATAAAATTATATGGTTAAATAAGAAATCTCCCCAGACTATTGGGTTTAATTTAAAACTTAGAAAATTTAAATTTAAATTATAAATTATAACGTTTAAAATGTAATTCTTCAACATTTTATTTTACTTAATAAGAAAAAGGGAAAAACTTGTGGATTTGGCACTTTGCCCATAGAAAGAAATACAAATTCTCTATACCACTCATTGTATTTCGTTTTATGTTCCGCCAATTATGTCATGCCATGTGTTTGATTTTTTTTTTTTTCATTTAAACTTTGATTATTTTATAAGAAAATTCAAACAAATATGTAGTAAATTTTGATTGATATAACATAAAATAAAATACAAAAAATAGTACAGAGAATTTATATTTTATAAGAAGTCCAACCTATTCATTCTTTTTAAGCATAAAAGTTTTAATTAAAAAAAAAAAAAAAAAAAGTGCATAGGTTGAGGCACTCTAAAAATGGAAGCAAGAGTCACATGCAAAAAAAAAAAAAAAATGAAGCAAGAGTAGTACATGCAATCAGTGCAGCACGGTAACAAAAATGGAGACAACAATTCATTGTACAAAATGCAAATATAAGGTCTTGGTCCGGATATTCAAGTACCAACCAAGGACAGGATCAGCGGTTGCCACAATCAAGTCATTTTGCTCAGAGGTTGAAGAATGAGAAGGGAAAACAGATGGGGCTACATCAATATCCTATTCCAGTCCTCAGCCCTCATTCAAGCAGTGAAAGCCAAACGTTTTTTCTATGAATGTAAAGCTATCTCGAACAGGTTTTTGTGAGACACACCCAAGGAAGAGTGCACTTCTTTATGGGGTTACTTATCAGAAACGGAAATACGAGCTTAAAGGAAACAAGTCCGTGAGAGATATGTTGATTATTAACTTTTTGGTTATCCAGAAAAATGCATTCGCGTCCTCACAGGTAATTTCTAATTATTAATTATTAGTAGCTGTCATATGATCCGAATAGTACATAAAAACAAAGATATATGTGGTTTTTTATGCTGAGTTTCTAAATTCTAAGAGCATCCCCAGCCAGCCTTGGAAATATCAAATGCAAGCAACATTTGGCATTTAGGCCCAGAATATGCTCAGCAGCTGGAAGGCTAAAAGTGGAAAAGTGCAAATTTTTTTGGTAAGATGGCACTGTAGCACTATGCCAAAAATAATATTAATATTTTATTCATACTTTTCTCTCTCATCTCTCATCTCTCTCTGTCTTTCTCTATCTCTCACTCCCTTTCCTCTCTTTCTCCCTCTTCTCTATCACACTTTCTCAAATACTACATGGCGTTGAGCATCATGCACCAGATCGAAGCTCACGTCGGATCGGAGCTCACACTTTCTCAGATATGAACTTAGCCGAGACAACCGGGACGGTGAGCACAGCGTCTGTGTGGAAATCTCTGGTGTCGAGTCTCTGATGCAAGGTCCAAAAACCAGACATGGATTTCGGTCCATCGCTGCCGTTGAGTCCGTGCAGATCGCTGGTGCTTGGAGCGACATGAGCCAATCTCTCAGTGGCGTGCAGAGCCTTCGCGATGGAGCCAATCTCTCCGTGGCGTGTTGTGGGTGCTGATTGGGTTTGTTTAGATCAGCAGGTGGCTGATGTGGTGGTTTTGCCATGGGGGTTATGGTGTGGTTTTGTCGTGGGGGTTACGATGGTGGTGATGTGTTAGACTCAGAGAGACCTTGCTGGTTTTTTTTTTTTTTTCCTTATATGTTCTTATGCCAGAGGTTGAGGGAGAGAGATGAAAAGGAAGAGAGAGAGAGAGAGAGAGAAATAGTAAAAAAATAATAAAAAAGAATATTTAAATAAATTGGGAAAAAAGAGTTTTGGGATGTTGGGTGTATTGAAAAATGATATGTTATAATTGATAAAGTATTTTTTTGGAATGGTAAAATAGGATGAGATGAGATTTCCGGCTGTGGATGCTCTAATACAAATATATTGGGAAAATTTTCCTCCATTCTTTAGTTTAGATAGTATGTAGGAGACAATCATGATGTCTTTATTTATTTTTATGGGTAAATTGCAAATTATACCCCTAAAGTTTGGAAATATTTAGATTTTACACCTTAAAGTTTTAGAATTTGGATTTTACCCCCTGAAGTTTGAGAGTGTTTGGATTTTACACCTTAACGTTTCAAAAATTGGATTTTAACCCCTAAAGTTTGATAGTTTTTGAATATTAAACTCCTAATTCTGAAATTTTATGGTGCAAAATCCAAACATCCTCAAACGTTAGGGAGTAAAATCCAAACATAAAATCCAAAATTTGAAAAGTCATGGTGTAAAATCCAAACATCTACAAACTTCAAGAGGAAAAATCCAAATTATGAAATTTAAGGGTATAAAATCAAAATACCCCAAAACTTTAGGGGTATAATTTGCAATTTATCATATTTTTATTTGATTATTCACACAATAATCGGAGTTTGCATTCTCTTTGAAATTTGGAACAAAACATAGCATACAAAGCTTTAAGATCATAAAGGATTTTCTCTAATTGAGTTCTCCATTTAACTGATGAGGTAGAGGTAGGAGGATTGAGAGGGATAATTACACCCTACCCCCTTGGAAATAGTTAAAAAGAAATGTGAAAATAGCATTTTGGTTCATACATTTTGAAGTTACAGTTAATCGCATTCCTGTTACTTTAACTTACCATCAATTTGGTTCCTATCATCAACTCATTAACGAAAAATGTATACACGGTTAATGGATTGCACCATTGCCATACTTTAGGCCTACGTGACTTCTAAAATATTAATAATTTTAATTTTTTTTTTGTTGAATATTTTTTATATGTTAAATAAATTTTTAGTCATGTAGGTATTTTTTGTTAATGCATTAACAATTGAAATCAAATTAACTGCAAGTTGAAAATAATAGGAACCAAATTAACTGGTACCAAATTGTTGATACCAAATTGACTATGACCCTAAAATGTACGGACCAAAATGGTATTTTTACTAAAAAAAATTGTTTGTCATGGATTCAAATTAGTTCAACTTATAAAATCACTTGTTATTAGACAAGAGAGAGAGACTCAATCACTTACACCAAAAACTAATTGATATTTTGACATCATCCTGATAATAAAGAGTAATCACACACACACACAAAATTGTTTGTCCCCTCCTCCCTCTGGGAGTGTCCACGGCCTTGGTTGATCAAGTCTAGTTTAGGCTTAACCCAGACTCAACTTGATCCTCTTAGGTGGCAAAATGGAGGCCCGCCATCAACCACAGATCGGATTGAGACTAATTTCCATAAATCAAGTCTGTTGCGGTCAAAACCGAGAGAGGTGGCAATGATTAAGATTCCGACAGATCTTCGTTGTGTGGTGAATCTCCACCAATTCTAGGAAAAGATCATGTGTTGTTCACGATTTGGACGGAGATCACAAGATCTCCACCAAATATGGATGGAAAACTCATTAGAAAAAGGTGGAAGAGAAGTTTTTTGATCTAATCGGCTTTGACGGCTCAAGAGAAGTGAAAACCGAGACTCAAACCAACTTTGTCAAATCTTCATCTCCTAGAAAAGTCATCGACCACCATGGTAATTGGATTGGTTGGAGTTTCGACCGGATGGCTGCAGGTCGAACAATTCCGTCGAGTCCAGTTGGCTTAGGACAGCCGTACCCCTTCCCTTGTAAAAGGTTAATTTAATTTGTAACCCTTTTTTTTTTTTTTTTTTTTTTGAGAAACCTCCCTACAACAAAGCTGAAAATATTTGGAGGCACTTCCTCCATCCAAACTCTTAAAAGGAAATGAAAACCTAGCATCCCTAGCTAGAGCATGGGCTACATTATTGCCCTGCTGCCTTACATAGATGATAGAGGACTAAAAGTATCCCCTTATAGACATAAAGTCTTTTACTAAATGACCTGTCAACGCATTTGATACCGACCCCGACTGCAAGCATTTCACCACTAACTTCGCATCCCCTTCTAAACAAACTCGGCTAAAACCAAGTTCCCTTGCAAACGTAGTCACTCTTTGTGCCGCCAACATCTTGAGGACCTCCACTGTTGCTGGCAGGCTAACCTTTTCTGACAAAGCCGCCAGAACCTGCCCTACATTGTCACGAATCACCACACTGATTCCGACTTCCTGCTCCTCCCCGAATACCGCCCCATCAAAATTAGCTTTAATGGAATTCTCTGCCAGAGGCTGCCATCGCACCAAGCCATCTTGTTTCTCTATAACCCGCCCCTGTTTTCCTTGTTGAAACTCGGCCAACAGGTATAAGGCTAACTGAGCGATCTTCAAACATGGCTAAGTAGTTTCATTTGTGCACAACTTGTTTCTCCGCAGCCAGATAAGCCACGTCGTCATCACAAACACCTCCATGTTTTTACCTTCAGCCTTCATAATGCTCACGAGGTCACACATGTTCTCAACGTTTAGGTACTTGTTCCTCACATCAGCATAAGATTGCTCCCACACCTCATGGACCTGCACACAGTCCCAAATGGCATGGACCTCATCTTCATTCAAGCATCCGCACTGGTCACACACGGAGGTATCTACCACTTTCCTTTTTTTCAGATTAACCTTTGTTGGAAGGGCTCTTGAGCAAGTCCACCAAGTGAACACCTTCACCTTGTTAGGAATCTTCAAGCGCCAAATGAACTTCCAGAAGCTTTTTACCCCATCAAGAGAAAATTGTAACCTATTGGATTACCATCAAGAGAAAATTGTTGGCATAAGAATTTCCAAAAGTCATTAAATGATAAATACAGAATATGCTTCACATGTCATATTAACTTCCTGTAAAATATTTCAAGTACTATTTGCTTTTTATTATTATTATGATTGTCCTTGTTAGCAACTGATCTTGGAAAAACCAGAGCTTTAGAAGGATTTCATATAATACCAAATTAAGCATACCATGACTCAAAAAAATTTGAAGATTTATTGGTGACTCAGGTTATACGTATGGTGTTCAAGCCTGGTGAAAAAAAAAAAAAAAAAGGGTTCTAGTATTGTTTGAATTAAAAAAAAAATATGTAATGATGTTCTTGTAAAGGTGACATAATCCAAATCATTAAGAGCATTAGCATGGAATGGTGGTATTGCACCAAGCTTCACTCCCCAGAGAGGGCTAAGGCAAGGTGACCCAATTTCCCCTTACCTCTTTATTCTTGGCTGTGAAGTGCTAATGAAGTTGATAAACAGGGACATAAGTAATGGGAACTTAAGAGGAGTTAAGGTTGCTAGCTCAACTCCACCTATTACCAAATTATGCTATGCTGATAACATTTTGTTATTTTGCAATGTAAGAATGGATGAGTTGATAGCCCTCATCTGTTACTTGGAAAAATATTGCAATTGGTCTGGCTAAGAAATAAGTATTGAAAAATCAAGAATTTTTGCCTCAAAAGGTGTATCTCACCTCTTTCTAAACCAGGTAAAATGCAGATGGGGTATTAAAAAACTGTCTCAAAACACCAAATACCATGGTGTCCCTATCTTTTTGTCAAATAAAAAATGCTAGGCTCTCTCCCCAACAATAGAAAAGCTTGATAGTAGGTTGGCAGGTTAGAAAAGCAAGAACCTTTCGTGCTCTGGGAGAGCTACTCTCATCATATCAGTGGCACAGACAATACCTACATATGCCATGTCAACCATTCAATTTCCGAAAAGTTTATGTGCTAAAATGGATGCCGCAGTACGCAAATTTTGGTGAAAGCCTAAGGGAGAAAACAAACATTTCCTTACATTGATGGCATGGAATTTTTTGTGCTTGCCTCAAAAGGAGGGAGGGTTGGGATTTAGAAGTTTTTTGGAGTTTAATCAAGCTCTCCTCTCAAAACTTGCTTGGTGGGTCCCGTCAAGTAGGAACTCTCCATGCATAAATTTCATGCGTGCAAAATACAAAGTAAGGGGAAATTGACTCACTCACAAGACTTCAGGAAGCCCATCTTATGTGTGGAAGAGCCTTGAAGGGATTAAAAAACTAATTGCTAAAGCAGCTTGTATAATAGTTGGAAATGGCAACACTATTAGAGTATGGGAGGACCTATGGATCCTGGATTCCCCACATTTCACCCCGTCCCTAAAAGCTGGTGCAAACTTGGACGACGCCATTGTGGTGTCTCAACTCACAACAAACAATGGATCTGCTTGGGAAAAGAATAAACTATTTGCCTTATTCAGTGAGAAGAGTGTTGCTGCTATTATTTGTATCACAATTTCCCAAGTTGTGCAAAGGGATGTATAGGTATGGATCAAAACTAGTTGAGAAAATTTTTTAGTTAAATCAGCCTATTGGATCAATAGATACTCCTCCCCTCCTCAGCACTGGAATAAAGTCTGAGGCCTCATTTGGAAATCTAGAATTCATGAGAGATTAAAGATGCTTTTATGGAGGATAGCAACAAATTGTCTTCCCACAAGAAGCAAGATTGGTAGGTTTGTTGATTTGTCTAAAATTTCTTATCCATTATGTAGTTGCAATGATGAATTTTCTCTCTATCTCTTCTCTAATTGTTCTATGGCTAGAGGTTTATGGATTGGAAGCAACTGGAGGATTATGATGGATTTTTTAAATCTCTCATCTATTTCCCAGTTTATGAAGCTCATTCTATGTCCAGCCAATATCTTGAATTTGGAAGTAAAGGAAAATGTGTTCTTATTGTTTGGCGCCCTCTTGTGCAATCAAATTTGTAAATACAGAAATAAAGTGGTGTTTGAGGGGAGGTCCCCTTGCTTTGTGGAGATCAAATCCTCATTGGAATAAGCTCTTATTGAGCACACTAGTTTGAGGCAGTAGGTAGCTCCAGAGGAGAGAAATGAATCGTTGAGACGTGTTTTAAGCTGGACCAAACCAGTTAGAGGCGCCATCAAAATTAATGTAGATGCAGCAGTGGGCCATTCTTATTCAGTTTTAACTGTGGTGGCTACAAACTCGAGAGGGGACTTGATATTTGCTTGCACAAATAAAGCAAACACCAACTCCCCTCTCCAGACTGAAGCTGAGGCATTGAGATTGACTATATCTCTTGCTGACCAGATGAATTCATTAGCTATTACCATTGAAGGAGATTGTTGAATGTGCCTTAACGTCGTTTCTAAGCATTGCCAAGAGGTCCCGTGGAGGATTAAAACAATCACTCAAGAGACTATTGTAGCATTAGAGTCTCTACCTAATCCAACAATTTGTTTGGCCCCTAAGAAGGCAAATATGGCAACTCATACTCTGGTGAGATGGTCCCTTCTTAATAATTTTGTAGGTTCTTTTGATGTTACAAACTGCCCCCCTTGTTTTGGTAATGTTATCAAGGTGGAGGCTAATTTTCTTTCTGCTCTATAATCTCCTTTCTTTTTACTGTGTTTTCTTTGTTTGGAGTTTTTTTTCTTCATAATAAAAATTTTTTGTTCATAAAAAAAAAAAATTGGAATTACAACTCCAATCAAGTATCTATACTTTCACTTAATTTTGATTTTTTTCAGATGAATTATTATTACGAAGTTTATGGTAGTGTTTTACTGTACACATGTTTTAATTCAAACATATTGTGAGAGACCGGGAACTTTCGGGGTGCTCTCAAAAAGAGATTTGGGTGCTTTAAGGCACCTCTCTTTTGGGTAGTAGTGTGGAGTTGCCACTTATTTTTTTATACAAAAAATTAAGAAAAAAATAAATACAATTACATATTCAAAATACATCAAATGTCATTGATTGAATAAAAAAGTACAATTTGGTAGATTAACCTTACAAGGCTTTGGTCCTAGTTACAATCTACGCCAAAAAAAAAAATACAAAACTTTGCTTCTAGTTACAATCTACCAAAATTAAAGACAAAACACTAATCTGCTTACCAAAATCCTAAGTTCAGGGGCTAGGTTATGGAATGGGAAAGTATTAAGCACCCATTCCGCCCATACAAAGTTTGGTCTTCTAGACTCTAATGACCATTATATACCCTTTTTGTATGTTGTTGAATGATATGTTATAATACACATGACAAACACTTGACAAAAATTAATTTAAATAAATTTGCTTTATGAATAATGTCCTCTTTTTAAAGAAAAATAAGAACTTTTTTGAAAAAAAAAAGGATTTAATTTGTAAAAATCAGATCTGTTTTTGTAAAATAAAAAAAGAAAGATTTCATCAAGAAAAATCAGATATGTTTTGAAAAATTTTAAAAATGAGGTTTGATTTGTAAAAATTAGATCTATTTTTGAAAGCAAAAAAAAAAAAGATTTTTAAAAGAAAATTCATATTCATAAGATGAACTTATTATGCATGTATCACATATTAAAAAAGAAATACTTTAACCTAACTCTTAATTCCTTCTTTGAAATTTCAAATTTTGCAATTTTATATAAAGAAAACTTTCAAAAAAAATTTAAGATCTGTATTTAATGAAAATACGAATCTGTTTTGTAACTAGAAAAATTATTATCTGTATTTAATAAAAATACAGATTAGTTTTGAGACCAAAAAAATCAGTTCTGTATTTAATAAAAATATAGATAAGTTTTGAGACCAGAAAAAATTCAGATCTTTATTTAATGAAAATACATATCAGTTTTGAGCTTTTAAAAAAAGGTTTTGATGATCATTAGCAGATTTTGAAATCAAAGAAAAAATTAAAATAAACAATCAACTAAAGAACATGTCAATGAAAATTTCAACTAAATATCTAAGCATGGCAAACATGAATTAAGAACAAAGCACAATAAATAAATAAATAAATAAATAAAAAACATATTAACCACATTCATGCAACGAACAACCACAACATACTAATTAATGGAAAAGAAAAAAAAAAAAACAGACAGCAAAATATAACTAAATACCTCTTGCATGAGCGTGCTCTTCAAATAAAAGAATATTTTAGAAATCAAAGAATTTTTCACTTCTTTGAGGTCTAAAATACTTTACCTACACGAAAGAAATTCTTAAAGTAAAAGCCTCCAAAACGTCTTTAACAGAAGGGGAGCAAAGAAATCAGAAAAGAAGAACCCTTAATTCTGATCTTTTTCCTTTATTTATAGAGGTTGGGATGCTTAAAAAATAAGCCGAATGAGATCAAATATGAATTGGAACACGTCCTTATCTCTAAAAATCCAAAAAAGATAGGTTTTATCTCAATCAAGAAACTCCCAGGTCGGGTTAAGCATTTGGGCCAATCGGCACTTGCCATGTGCCGATCGGCACTCCAAGAGTACCGACATTCATGTCAATGAAAATTTCAACTAAATATCTAAGCATTGCAAACATGAATTAAGAACAAGGCACAATAAAAAATAAAAATAAAAACATATTAACCACATTCATGCAACGAACAACCACAACATACTAATTAATGGAAAAGGAAAAAAAAAAAAACAGACAAAAAAATATAACTAAATACCTCTTGCATGAGCGTGCTCTTCAAATAAAAGAATATTTTAGAAATCAAAGAAGTTTTCACTTCTTTGAGATCTAAAATACTTTACTTACACGAAAGAAGTTCTTAAAGTAAAAGCCTCCAGAACGTCTTTAACGGAAGGGGAGCAAAGAAGTCAGAAAAAAGAGCCCTTAATTCTGATCTTTTTCCTCTATTTATAGAGGTTGGGATGCTTAAAAAATAAGCTGAATGAGATCAGATATGAATTGGAACGCGTCCTTATCTCTAAAAATCCAAAAAAGATAGGTTTTATCTCAATCAAGAAGTTCCCGGGCCGGGCTGAGAATTTGTTCTAATCGGCACTTGCCATGTGCCGATCAGAACTCCAAGAGTACCGACAGGCTCTCTTGGGTGCTAGGCCCGCATTTGAGTTTTGGTCCAATTTGGACTCCTTTTTTGAGGATTTTTTAGTCGAAAATTGCACCTAGACGCGTTTTTGATTCATATTCTAAAAATTAATCAATTTTTCTTGATACTGTTAGGACATATGTGAATCATGTTAAGAATATATGTCATTTAGAACTGGCTAATCCTTTGACAAAATGCACTTTACTTGTAATTGGATAGATCTAGGATGTGTTTAATACTTCAAGGAATAAGAGTTCAATTCCAAGTGTTAAAAACATGCAAATATGTCCAAGAATCAAGTGAAGAAGTACTGCATTTTAAATCTTGACAGCTAGCTCGACAGATAGCATCTATCGAGGTTTAAAAGGCATGTTTAGCCCGATGCTCGGCAGATTCTCGATAGATAACCTATCTATCGAAATTTATGAAAATCAGTTTTTCAAATTTGATTTCACATATATCCTTGTATACTTGTTTAGGCTTTTTTTTCTCACAACCCTAAACATATATAAAGATTATTTTAAGGGCTGTCACACTTTATGAAACTTGATGCAAAGGTTTTGTTCAAGCAAATTGTGACCGGAGACAAATTTGCTCTAGTTCATCTTTCTCTTGAAGAATCTACTACATTTGTACGCCGTTGGGTTTTGTAACCAAGAAGCCTCGTGATCTTCATCATGTTGATGAACTGAAGAACTTTGTAGCCAACATCCTTCTCAAGTTGGTGGTTAGTCACGTACTTGGATCCATGCGTCGATTGGTTTGTCACGTACTGGGAGCCATGCATTGAAAATGAGAGATTGTCACTACAGAACAAGTCCAATTGTGTATTGTGGTAAGGGTTCAACCGTAGGTTAGTATAAGGTACTAAAATTCCTTTACTTGTAACTGCTTGTTGTGATAATAGTGGATTCTTGGGAGTGGTGACTTTAAAACCACCCGGTGGGGTTTTTGCCTTGAAGATTTTCCCCATTCGTAAATAAATCACTATGTTAACTTTATTTTTTGCTGCATATTAACTTAGTTGGTGATTTGTTTGTGCTGCCACGCGTATTTCATGCTAATTAAATTAATTAATTAACTTGGCTAATTAATTGGTTAATTCATCACAATGGGTCAATACATTCTTGGCCTATCAAGTGATATCAGAGCGAGCACACTTTGATTAGGGTTAATCTTTGCTGTGTGATCCATTGACCCCTGTTGTCATGGCTATAACCGGCATGAAAAGATCTTTTGTTTCAAATACATCTTGTTTTTCTAATCTCTACTTGATTAAGTGTCTCAGAAGATGCAAATCTAAAAGCTATTTGAAATCTATCATGATGACTATTAGAAAAGATCTTAACATGACAAAGAAGAAACTAGACTATCTCAGAATAAAAATGTGCAAAGGAGTTTGTCTGAGAAGAGTGAAAGTTAAAAGCTTTGTTTGTAAATGGCAGATGAGAGAAAACACCATTCCTACTAATTTGTCATCTAAGCATGAGGTGTGCTTTATGATGAAGTCCGCATTTAAGGTTATGGACACATGTTTGTGGTACCTTGACAGTGGCTGCTCAAGACACATGACTGGAGATCGCTCTCTTTTTAAGGATTTTGAGTCAAAGAAAGGTGGTAATGTCACTTTTGGATAGGGGAGCAAATCGCAGATTAAAGGAAAGGGAACCATCTCTCTACCTGGACTACTAGATATTGCAAATGTGCTATATGTAGAAGGTCTGAGAGTGAACCTGTTAAGCATAAGTCAAATGTGTGATCAAGACTTTATGGTGTTGTTCTCAAATGGGAAATGCCTTGTATTGAATGAGTTTGGAAAGAAACTCATAAGTGGTGTTCGCACTTTAGACAATTGTTATGATTTGGTTCTTGATGCTGGTATTGTGTGCAATAGCATTCAGTTGCCAAAATGAAGATCTATGGCACCAAAGGATGGGACATGCTAGTTACAAACATCTTTCAATTGTATCTAAGCATAAATCAGTTTTAGGGACACCAAAGCTCAGTAGAGTGGACAATGTTGTGTGTGGATCGTGTCAGCTTGGGAAACAGACAAATGCTAAACATCTAGAGCATTGGAGCTACTACATTTGGATCTCATGGGTTCAACTAGATCCAAGTCTCTTGGTGGGAAGAGATACATCATGGTTGTGGTAGGTGACTTCACTAGGTACACTTGGGTCATTCTTCTAAGTTCCAAGTTAGATGCTCCTGAGCATATTAAAGCCTTGTGCACAAGATTGCAAAATGAGAAGAGCTTAAAGATTGATCGAATGATCATGGTAAAGAATTCGAGAACTCATACATGGAGTCCTTTTGCACTAGATCAGGTATATCTCAAGAATTCTCTACTCCTATTACTCCTCAGCAAAATGGTGTAGTAGAAAGAAAGAACATGGTTATTCAAGAGATGGCTAAAGCCATGTTGCACAATAAGGATGTGGCTAGAAACTTATGGGGAGAAGCCGTCAACATTGCATGTCATACGGTTAACAGGGTGTATTTCAGACCCGGTATCAAGAAAACTACTTGTTTCATTCTCAAGGACAGAGAGAATGTGGGGAAATTTGACTCCTGAAGCGATGAAGGAATATTTTTGGGATACTCCTCTACAAGCAAGGCTTATCGGGTATACAACAAGAGAACCAAGAAGGTGATGGAAACAGTAAATGTTGTTATTGATGAAGCTTCAAAGTCCAGTTCTGAGAAAATTAGTGAGAAAATCCCTAAAGAAATTCTTCCTCCTGAGCCTAATGACGTTCAAGAAATTGTTGATCAAGAGCCTGCATCTCCATGTACTCCCGGCACTCCAGGTGTTATAGATGGTTTAGCAGAGATACCTACCTCACCTGATTCTGAATCTCAGGAAGAGAAAGGACCTTCCTCTAGGATCAAGTTGAATCATCCTCCTGAAGTTATTGTGAGAAACACGAATGAACTTACTTTAAGGAAGCGTACAGTTGATAAATGTGTTGCTAACTTTATGTCATATTCTTGTTATTTGTTGCGGGTTGAACCCACCAAGGTTAAAGAAGCTCTTCAGGATGAAAGCTGAGTTGAGGCTATGCATGATGAACTACTTCAATTTCAAAAGAATGACGTCTAGACTCTAGTATCTAGACCAGAAGGTGAGCATATTATTGGTACAAAGTAGATATTTCGTAATAAGACTGATAATGAGGGTAATGTGATCCGTAATAAGTCTCGTTTTGTGGCTCAAGGATACTTTCAAATGGAAGGAGTAGACTATGATGAGATATTTACTTTAGTAGCCCGTATGGAGTCCATCATGATTCTCCTAGCCCTGGCATGTCACTTGAAGTTCAAGTTTTACCAAATGGATGTAAAGACTGCTTTCTTGAATAGGTTCCTTAAAGAAGATGTCTATGTGGCTCAATCAAAAGGATTCATTGATCCACACTTTCTGGATCATGTGTTATACCTCAAGAAGGCACTCTATGGTTTAAAGCAAGCCCCAAGAGCTTGGCATGATCGGCTCACACAGTATTTGGTATTACTTAGGTTCACAAGAGGAAAAGCTAATCAAACTCTCTTCATCAAAAGGGAAGACAGCGAGTTGATAGTTGCTCAAGTCTATGTTGATGATATCATCTTCGGGTCGACAAAGGATGAACTTGCTCATAGTTTCTCCAAACTCATGTAGGCCGAGTTCGAGATGAGCATGATTGGAGAGTTGAATCACTTCCTTGGGTTATAGATCTGTTAGCAAGAGTCAGATATATTCATAACTCAATTAAAATATGCTAAAAATCTTGTGAAAAAGTTTGGTTTGGAATCTGCTAGTTTTGTTAGAACCCCTATGAGCCCAAATGTTAATCTTTTTGTTGATTTGTTGGGAAAAAGTGTTGATTTGTCTCTATATAGAAGTATGATAAGTAGTCTTCTTTACCTTACTACTAGTAGGCCTGACATTAGTTACAGTGTGAGAGTGTGTGCTAGATATCAGGCTAATCTCAAAGAGTCTAATATGATTGCTTTGAAAAGAATTATAAAGTATGTCAGAACCATTGCTGATTTTGGTGTGTGGTATAGCAAGGACACAAATGATGTCTTAGTTGGGTATTTTGACGCAGACTAGGCTGGGAATGTTGATGATAGAAAAAGTACTTCGGGGGGTTGTTTTTATGTGGGTAATAATCTTGTCTCCTAGATGAGCAAAAAGCAGAACTCCATCTCATTATCCATTGCAGAGGCTAAATACATCGTTGTCTGTAGCTGTTGCAACAAACTTTTATGGATGCAAAAACTTCTCCTTGATTATGGTATTCATCAAGAACATCTTACCATCTATTGTGACAATACCAGTGCCATTAACATCTCTAAGAATCCTGTTCAACATTCTCGAACTAAACCCATAGAGATTTGACATCACTTCATTTGGGAGCTTGTCAAAGATGGTACTCTCACTCTTGAGTTTATTCACACTGATGATCAGAAGGCTGATTTGTTCACCAAACCTCTTGATAGCGAACGGTTTGAATTCCTTCGCCAAAACATTGGTGTTATCTCCATGGATTGATCTTCTCTTCTTCTTCTCCTTCCTCATGCATTTGCATCTAGTATTATGCTTTGCTTTGTTTTATATGCTTTTGTTTGTTTGTTTTCAATTTTGCTTTATTTTGTTTTTCATAAAAAAAAATACAAAAATAGTGTGTTTTGTGTACATTGGTACTTGTGTACCTTGGATGACCATTGAAACAAAGTTCTTTAAACTTTGTATCATTTGTAGCTTAGATGAGCATTTTTATGCAAAACTAAGCAAGTGAGCTTTGTGGCTCATGGGTGTGATGAGTAAGATTACGTAATCTCTTGTACTTAACACTTGTATCACTCTTTTTGATGGGAATGACTAGAAAATCCTAAGAGAAAGGCATAAATAACCATCTCACCACTATTGCCTGCCAATCATGAAATGGCATCTGTATGTTTCGGCATAGCAAAAGTGCAATATCAAATGCTTAACATCATTGGGTATTTCTTTTCTCTCTCTTATATACCCATGCATGATATGCTTTACAAAAGAAAAATAAAAGCAAAAAGAATCAAAATGATTTATATATGATTGCAAGCGTGTCTTCTAGGAGATGTGGGAGTTATAGGATGTACCTCGAAGATGATAGTCCCCATCAAGCAATTATGATTGTGTGTAAGTTAAAGTGATTTTCTCATATCTCAAATCGTCATAACATGTAGACACTTATGCAATCTTGTGATGTTCTTCACACACAACACACAATATTCTTTGCTACTCTTGATACATGTCTAGGTACAATGTGATTTGGCCATTATGAGGAATACATGTGTTAATGTATGCTCACTAAACTATCTTAACTTGTTTTTGAAATATAAAATTGGTTAGACTTGTTTAGTGTGTGTGTGTGTGTTTTGGATCTAAATACTTAACATTTTTTTCTTGTTAAGAGATGTTTTTAAGAGCTTAAAATGTTGATTGGATTTTTGGTTGAGTAGCATGCTTGATTGCATTCATCTTTGTGTTTTTCTCTTCCTTGAAAAACTATTTTTTTTTTAGCATCTCGACAGCTTCTCAATATCTCTCGACAGCTAGGCTATCTATCGAGCCTCTTGATCTTCCTTTCTCAACAGATGTTATCACAATTTCGATCTATCAAAGTTTTTGAGAATTTGTCTCGATAACTTCTCTATAGATTCTCGATCCATCAAGAAAGTTTTTGTATGCTCGATAAATGCTTGATAGCTTTTTTATCTATCGAGGTCACTTTGTTGTGGACACTTCTCGATAGCACCTCAACAGCTCCATATGTCGAGAATTAGTGCTCGACACCTCTCGACGCCTTTCAATCCATCGAGAATCTTAGTTTCTATATAAAGCCTCAGTGCGATTTTTTTCTCACTTTCTCCGATCTCTCTCGATAGTTTCTGACCCTTTACCTCCCTAAACACTTTTCTCTCTTTCTAAACCTCTTCCCCACTCAATCTTCGGCCTCAAAAGTGTTTTCTTCCTCTAGTATGATCTTCCTTTTCACATTAATCATGCATTTCATTCTTTTTAAACCTAACTTTTGTTTTTTGTTTTTTTTTTTTTTTTGTTGTTGAAAATTTTGGGGCTTTTCAAAGTTGATGAGGTTTTTTTGCAAAATTTTGGGTTGGGTTTTGCTTAAATGATCATGTCTGCTCATGCATTGCATCACATTTGCATTTTAACAAAGTTTCATGCATTTTAGATGTGTATTTTCTCTGTTGAAATCATGTGTGCTGGTAGGTTTCGATTGGGCTGGGCCCATGATGTTTTTAATTGTTGCGTGTCACATGTTCATGCATTTTTCATGCATATGTACCATTCTTTTTTTATTTTATTATTATTATTAATGGTGTTTGGTACTCTTCTGCTTCTCTCTTCCTCTCTCTGTCTTTCTTTCTATTCGGTTAGTCTACTCGTGGTACCAAAGAAGAGCAACTCTACTCCGTCTCAGAACCTTCTTCATTCCGGGGCATCTTCCTCTTTTGATCTTGCTCCCTCTCACGTTCAGTTCCATGATGAGAAAGGCTGAACGAACTTCTCGGAGAACTTTTCTCAACGCGGCATTCATTCGGAACACCAAGTCATCCTTTCAGATTTTTTCGATACTAACCTTCCCATTATCATCTACAGTAGGGGTTGTGAGTCCCTTTGTGGCATCCCGGTCACTTGTCCCTTCATGATTATACAGGAGTTTTACTCCAATATGCATGGATTTGATTACTTTGTACCTAATTTTATCACTTATGTTCGAGGTATGCGCATTGTATTCACTGTGGATCTTATATCCAAGGTGCTACACGTTCCGAGGGTAGAGTTTGCTGACTACCCCTGAATGTGATCGTCTTAGGACTGTGTCCAAAGACGAACTAATGTCTCTATTCTGTGAGACACCCTCATCTTGGGGTGACCGTCAAAACACCCCTTGCTCGGGCTTTGCAAAAGGTCCGAGGTACTTGAATATGGTAATGACATTTATTTTACATCCCTTATCGAGCCTCGTGCTCGATTTTTGCTATCCCTACTTGAGGGACTTACTATTGACTTTCCTTCTCACTTCATACTTTCCCTTATAGATATCTATAAGGATACGACGACCTGTGATAAGCTCATTTTCCCTTCTGCTATCACGTGGATTCTTCGCCATGCGTCTATCTCCTATCCTGAGTATCCACACTTCTCTATCATGTGTGCCATAAACTCAGCGATTGTTAGACGGAGCGAGGCTCAGCTTTGACCAAAGGGGCTACGGACTGAGATGGTGACTCCTCCGGCTTCTTTCGCTTTATCCACCTCCGCTCCTTCTTCTTCCGCGGGTGGAGTGACTCTCGAGGCCATCATGGCACAGCTTGTGCACGTGGATGCTCGCCTTGACCCTCTTAGTGATGAGTTGTGTTAGGTGAACACCCGTGTTGGTCGTATTGCTCGACGACAGGCTGTCATGGGTGGTTTCGCAGCGTCTCTATCTCCATCTCCACAAGCTTCAAAGGATGAAAGTGATGATGGCTCTGGTAGTGATGATGCTGATGAAGATGATGGTGCTAGTTCTTCTGGTGATGAGGAGAAGACTGCTTCTTAGTGATTTACCCTTTGTTATTCGTGACAAAAAGGGGAATTAGTTTTGGGTATGAGAGTAGTCATGTACTTAGAGGGAGAGTTAGTAGAAGATTTTATTTTATTTTTAATTTATTTTATTTTATTTTTTTTATTTATGAGGGATGTAGTGATGACCTTTTTGTATCTTTTCTTTTCATTTTTATTTAGATACATTGTTCTTACATTGTGATAGCAAACCTTGTACTCTTATTGATATATATATATATATATATATGGCGAAAAGCACATTTTAGTCCCTACATTTTCACATGATTCTCACTTTGGTCCCTAACTTTTTTTTTTCACCGATCTTAGTCCCTATCCTGGAAAACGCATCTCGTTTTAGTCACTGACATTACATCAGAGACAGAAATTGCATAGCTGGCAAACAGAAAAATTCTAAAATATTAAAATAATACCCACTGTGTCCACGTGGCTTTCCACGTCAGCCTCTAAATTAAAAAAAATTTAACTAAATAAAAAAATTAAAAACAGAAATAAAAATCAAACCCAGCAAGAACATGATGAACAAAACACAAACCCAGCAAGAACAAGATCAACAAAACACAAACCCAGCAACTTTAAAACTCAAAAAATTAAATTCAAACACATATTTCAAACTCCCACACCACTAAAACATCAAACACAAAAATCAAATCCAGATTTTCGGCCCCAAACTCAAAACTCAAAACCCAAATTTTCTTATACTTTCTGGGAAACCAAACACAAACCTCAGATCCAAACCATAGAGTTGAAACCAAACCACCTCCAACCTCAGATTCAAAACTATCAAACCCAAACGAAATCAACCTCACCTGACAACAAAACCATCTCCTCTCTTAGCCGACGCTGCTTTCCAAAAGCAAAAGCAATTACCAAAATTGACATTCCAAACCCTAACAATTACCAAAATCAGCTCAGCTCAAATATCCAAGGCAATTTCACATTTTGCCCTAATTGCAATCGAAATTGAAGAAAAAATTGACTAACCAATTGCGGCCGAGGACCTCCTTGGCGCGATAGCTGGTGACCAATTCGAAGACGGTGTTGACGTAGATGATAGGGTGGTTGGGCTTGAGAGCGTCGGTGACAACGAACCCACACGGCGCCGTTTGGAGGAGGTTCCCAACCGGAAAAGGCAGTGGGCCCCCATCGTTAAGCTTGAAGAACCTGACCTCGTCTTCTTCGTCTCCGCTTAGATCCGATGAGTGGTGGGCAATGTTTTGTGTTTGGCGATGAGTTTTTTTTTTTTGAGTCGGGTTGGGTGTGGCAGTGGTGTATGTGTTTGAATTTAATGGGTTTGAATTTAATTTTTTGGGTTTTAAAGTTGCTGGGTTTGTGTTTTGTTGATCATGTTTTTGCTGGGTTTGATTTTTATTTCTGTTTTTAATTTTTTTATTTAGTTAAATTTTTTTAATTTAGAGGCTGACGTGGAAAACCACGTGGACACAGTGGGTATTATTTTAATACTTTTAAATTTTTCTGTTTGCCAGCTGTGCAATTTCCGTCTCTGATGTAACGTCAGGGACTAAAACGAGACGCGTTTTCCAGGATAAAGACTAAAATCGGTGAAAAAAAAAGTTAGGGACCAAAGTGAGAATCGTGTGAAAATGTAGGGACTAAAATGTGTTTTTCGCCTGTATATATTGAGGTATGCACATGCTTCTTATTTATTTTATTCAATCTTTTATATTTCTGTTTCACACTAAGATGCCGTGATGAGTTTTGTTTAAAGTGTTTCAGAAATACAGGATGTCAAAGACTTTCTTGCCATGAACTCTCTTCTTGCAAAGTTTTTCAAGAGTTTGTGTTAGGATTAGATTTTATTGTATTCAATAAGTGAGTGTGAGTTGAGTGATTTATGACTTCTCTCATATGCTCATTTTGTTTGTTGTGGTTTTGTCACGGATTGCCAAATGGGGAGATTGTTAGGACATATGTGAATCATGTTAGGAACATATGTCATTTAGAATTGGCTAATCCTTTTGAAGATCCATTAAGATCTACAAGAAAAAAACAAAGTTGATCAAAGAGACCACCGAGTTGTGCTCAGTAGGGGAGCCTCTGTTGCTTAAGTCAATATCAACCTATGTATTTTGTATATAGATGATGTTTTGTAGTTTTTTTTTTCTCATACATTAGAAATTAAGTCAAATTGTCTATTTTATAGGTGATTTGGGTAGTTGTTGTATATAATTGGAGGCGATTATTACTCCATGTGTAATGGTTATTGTATTGATGGGAGTTTAAGGTTGATGAGTAATGGTTGTCTTTTAATGCGTTGTATGTGCTTGAATGGTTACTTCTTTTACTTTGATGGCCTACTAATGAGGCAGTCAACCCGAATGATTTTTCTAGACTCATTAGATAATAATGCTTTTTAGTTGTTAATGTGTAATTGCAAAAATTACACCAAATATAGCCTTGAACTCATCTCACACATATGTGTGTGTGTATATATATATATATTACCATTATAATTGGACATGTAAGTAGGAGTTACAAGTTTTTTTTTTTTTTTTTTTTGAGGTTGAATAGGAGTTACAAGTTAGTTTCATTATAAAATCAACAAAATGGTCTAAAATGTCCTTTCAAAATTTCTCTCAATTAAATAATAACATCAACAAATTAACAAAGACTTTATCCTTCCACTTTTTTATACGATTCTACCAAACAAGATAATAAAGAATTTATCTTATTCTTGGTGCTTCGTTCATTTCTATATTTTATTTTCCACCACTCCATTTTTTAATCCTCCCAAGACCCAACCGAGAACTTGGCGAAGTACTAACCAAGAAGTTTCTCACTTTTCCCTATGTGGGGTACCAACGGCTAATGCTTCATTGATGCAACGAGCATAAGCTTCTCAAATCAACTTTCTTTTCCTACTTTTCCGAATTCCAAGGCCTGATAGAAAAGGAAACGGAGAGCCGATCGATCTCTAACTATTTATGAGTTTCGAACCTCTATAGTCAAAGTCTATAGTAATCAGTAATCACCAACACGACCATCGATAACAGTATATTACTTCTTCAATGACTTTCCAATTCCAAGGACCCTTTTCTTCTTTCTCTTCTTCTAATTCGATCATCACCCATAGATGTACTTACGACGTATTCTTAAGTTTCAGAGGCAAAGATACTCGCTACAACTTCACTGGCGATCTAGACAACGCTCTGCATAAAAAGGGAATCAATACCACCTTCATAGATGTTGATGATGATGAGCTTGAAACTAAAAGAGACGAAGAGCTTTCAGAGACCCTTGTCAAAACCATAGAAGGGTCAAGAACTTCAGTGGTTGTACTCTCTAGAAACTATGCATCATCCACACGGTGCTTAGATCAGCTGGTGAAGATCCTTGAGTGTAAGCAAACAAAGGGACAAGTAGTTCTACCAGTGTTTTGGAAAGTAGATCCATCAGATGTAAGGCATCAAAGAAAGAGTTTTGGGAAAGCATTAGCTCAACTTGAAGACAACACTAAGATGCAGAGTTGGAAGACAGCCTTAAAAAATGTTGCCAATTTGTCTGGCTGGCACATAGCCAGAGGAAAAGGGTACGTGTATCTAATTCTTGTGCTTTCATTTTACTTCACTTTACTATGATCTTTTCTCTCTGTTTACTACAACACATACACAGATGACTATAAAAAGAGATCTGCGTATATACTTGCTGTTTCTTCTATTTGATTCTTCTTAAAATTTTGTTTTTAGACGAGAGTGGGAAATTAAAGAGAAATTTTGAGACAAATGTCCTGGATCTGGAGATGAGCTGCATCTTTGACAAAACTGTTGTGAAAATACACTCACTAACACAAGATTAAAGAAGAGACAAGAGAATAATAGATATATATATATAAAAGGTCCGCTAGTTCAATTCCTAAACCAAGTGGAACTTGGTTTACTAGTCCTTGTTGTTCACGGCAAAACAAGCAACACAATACCAAGTAGGCAAAGTCACCAACTTTGATTTCCAAAAGCCATATTACAACAAATCTCCACCTTGGCTCAAGCCTCACAAACTAACACCTCTGTCGCCACCACCATAGCCGTTAGCGCTATCACAAGCTACGAACACCAATCAAGTACAAGCAATGCTTGAACTTGACCTTTGGAATGGGCTTTGTCAACATATCAGTAGCATTCTTCGAAGTGTGAACCTTTTCAGGAAACTTTTTTTTTTTGGTAACAATCAACTCCCTTTTCTTGTGGAACCTCACAGCAATATGCTTTGTCCTCGCATGATAAACCTGATTCTTTGCCAAATAAATGGCACTCTGACTGTCACAATGCAACTGTATTCCTCCTTCGTTCAAGCCAAGCTCTTCAACTATCCTTTTCAACCACAGTGCTTTCTTTGCAGCTTCACCTACAGCCATGTATTCAACTATAGTAGTAGACATGGCTATTACAGAATTGTAATGTGGATCTCCAACAAATAGGTCTGCCTGAAAATGTGAAAATAAAACCTGTAGTAGACTTACTATCATCCATATTGCCTGCATAATATGCATCCACATACCCGACCATTGAATTATCACCTTGTTGCCCCGCAAACAAGATCTCATGTTCTGAAGTACCTTTCAAGTATCTGAATATCCATTTCACTACATTCTAGTGCTCTTTACCAGGTTTTGCCATGTACATGTTGACAATACTCATTACATGAGCCAAATCTCGCCTGATGCAGACCATCGCATACATCAAACACCCAACAACACTTGCATACTGGACCTTTGACATTTCTTCGAGTTCCTTCTCATCCTTCTAGCACTGACTCTCAGATAATCTAAATGATTCACCAATGGAGTGCTTACAGACTTAGCATCTTGCATGTTAAATCTTTCAAGAACCTTTCTAATATAGTTCTTTTGAGACAACCACAACTTTCTTGCCTCCCTATCCCTACAAATCTCTTTACTCATAATTTTCTTAGTAGCACCCAAGTCTTTCATGTCGAACTATTTGTGCAATAGAGACTTTAGCTTATCATCCTCACACATTCTCTTAGTTGCAATTAACATATCATCAACATACAATAACAAATAAATATAAGATCCATCATCAAGAACTTTAACATATTCACAGCAATCATTCGTATAACCAATCTGAATCATATAGGAATCAAACCTCTTGTTCCATTGTCTAGGTGATTGCTTGAGCCTATAGAGTGACTTCTTCAATTTGCAGACAAGATTTTCTGTACCGAGTTGCCTGAACCCCTCTGGTTGTTCCATGAAGATCTCCTCTTCTGAATTCCCATGAAGGAATGTCATCTTCACATCCATTTGCTCCAATTCTAGATCCTAATGTGCTACCAAGGCCAACACCACCCTGATAGAAGTACGCCTAACCACAGGTGAGAAAATCTCATCATAGTCAATCCCTTGTTTTTATGAGTATCCCCTTGCTACCAACCATGCCTTGAATCGTTCTCCTTCCATATCTGATACTGCTTCCTTCTTATTAAACACTTACTTGCAACCTATCTGTTTCTTACCCTTTATAAGTTGTCTTGTTCTTATTCAAGGGTTCCATATCCTTCACCATAACTTCCATCCACTTGTCCTTTTCAAAGCTGTCAATTGATTCCTGAAATGTGGAAGGATCTCCGCTATTGATTAGTAAACAATAAGAAGCAAGATCCTTGAATCCGTTCCTGACCAGTGGTCTTTTGTTGCGTTTAGGCCTGTCTGATTTTGTACTATGAGCTTCCTTTTCTAGCTGAGACTCCACCTGCACGATTGATTTACCACTATAACTACTGCCTCCCACTACTTGAGATTCATCTTCCTTTTTGAAAGCTTTTATCATGGACTTTTCGTCAAAGACCACATCTCTACTTATCATCACTTTTTCTGCAACCGGATCCCAAAGCTTGTACCATTTTACCCCTTTCTTAAACCCAAGAAAGATGCACTTCTTTGATTTTGAATCAAGCTTTGACCTTTCTTCGCTAGGAATATGCACATAGACAGGACACTCGATGATCCTCATCAAAGAATAATCAACTTCTTTCCCAATCCAAACCTCTTCAACAACTTTCCCATCAAGTGAAAACCTAGGTGATCTATTAATGGTGTAACAAGCCATATTCACAGCTTCAGCCCAGAAGACCTTAGGAAGCCCAGCATTCAGTCTTATGCACCTATCTATTTCTCCAAGTATTTTGTTAATCCTCTCAGCTCTTCCATTTTGTTGAGGTGTTCTTGGTATTGTAAAGTGCCTCCTGATGCCATGCTTTTCACAAAACCTCAAGAACTCCTTATTTGTGTACTCAATGCCATTATTAGCTCTAAGGCACTTGACCTTCCTTCCCATTTAGTTTTCCACTTCGTGAATTTTTCAAAGGCATCAAACTTGTTTTTCAAGAAGTAAACCCAAACTTTCCTAGATTAGTCATCAATTAAACTTATATAATACCAAGATCCATCTTTAGAGACAACGTTTGACGGTCCCCAAATATTAGAATGAACATAATTCAAAATACCTTCTGTCTTGTGTGTGGAAGTTTTGAATTGCACGTTACACTGCTTTCCCATAATATAGTATTTACATAAATCTAATTTGCATGTCTTAACTCTAGCCAACAGATTTCATTTATGCAATTCTCTTATACCATGCTCACCTATATGCCATGATCGCACATGCCACAAGAGTATATCATCCTGTTGAGATTCAGTAACTGCAACAACTCCACCTACAATGGTGCTGCCAAGAAATTTGTAGATATTATCATCTACTTTCTGTCCCTTCATCATAATCATAGCACCCTTTAATACCTTCATTATCTCAGTTTCAGACTTATATCTAAAACCATTAGAGTCTAGGGTTCCCAATGAAATAAGATTCTTTTTCAAATCTGGAACATGTCTTACATCTTTTAATGTCCTCACAACATTATCAAACATCTTAACTTTAATTGTTACTATTCCAACAACTTTGCAAACAAGATTGTTTTCCATTAGAATAGAACCACAATTAACTAACCTGTAAGTGTTGAGCCAGTCCTTGTGAGGTGTCACATGGAATGAACATGCTGAATCCAAAACCCAAGAATCGATCAACCAATCTACATTTGATGAAACAGAACACAGATGGGTACATTTGATGAAACAGAACACAAATCTCCATCTGAATTTGCATCTACCACCACTACGTTGGCAGATTTAGAGGACCTTTCCTTGTCTTTATCCTTGTCGCTTTTCCACTCTGGACAGTCTTGCTGTATATGCCCCTTCTTTTGGCATTTATAGCACTTCATTGTCTTAATCTTAGATTTGGATCTACTGTGTCCCTTGGCGAAATTGTTATCTCTATCTTTCTTTCTTCCACGATCTTGATTACCTTTTACCATGAGTCCTTCCCCAGAACTCTTACCTAAATTCTGTTTTCGATGGTAGTGATCCATCAAGGCTCCTAAAATCTATTTAAATTCTAGAGTCTCCTTCCCCAAACATAGGGTTCGAACCAAGTGTTCGTAGAAAGCCGGGAGTGAGGTCAAAAGCATCATCGCCTTATCTTCATCATTGAAGTTTATATCAATCCTCAACATGTCACTAATAACTTGGTTGAGCATGTTGATGTGCTGAGCCAAATCCACACCCTCTACCATCTTAAGCCCATAAAGTTTCTACTTAAGATTCAATTTATTTATGAGGGACTTGGACATATACTAACTCTCCAACTTCAACCATATAACAGTAGTTGACACCTCATTCATGACATCATACATAAGCTCATTTGCCAACATAGCCGAATTGTACTCACTGCCCTCATCTTGAGTTCTTCCCACTTGTTATCAGTCATCTTCTCTTGTTTCTTTGTTTTCCCATACAAATCGTTCACCAAACTTTGCTGTACCAACATGTCTTTCACCCTTCTTTGCCATAACCCGAAGTTACCAGTTTCGTCAAACTTAACTAAGTCTACCTCAGCAATAGAAGCATTAACCTCCACTGGATCAATCAACCTAGAACTCTAATACTAATTGCTGTGAAAATACATCTACTAATGCAGGATTAAAGAAGAGAGAAGAAAATAATAGACACAAGGATTTACGTGGTTTGGCAATTGTCTACATCCACAAGCAGCAACAGAGAAAGTTCCACTATAAAATAAGGAGATTACAATAGTAACATAATAGCAACACATGTCAATTACTAAACCAAGTGGAACTTGGTTTACTAGTCCTTGTTGTTCACGAAAAAACAAGCAACACATGTGTGACTTGGTTTCCAATACCAAGTAAGCAAAGTCACCGACTTTGATTTCCAAAGTCAAGCCATATTACAACAAAATCAACCAGCATTCTTTCTACAATGACTTTGATTTTGATTTTGATTTTGTTTTGTTTTTAGTCTAAATGATTATATATATATATATAAAAATTATTTCTTGGCCAAAATGCAAATTTCACCATCTAAGCTTTTTCTCTATTCATTTCAATCCTCTAAGTTTGTATTCGTTTATTTCAATCATCTAAGTTTCAAACTTTCTCAATTCAGTGCTCAATAACTTGCCATCCATTGCTGCTATTAAGCTCCCAAAACAGCGTCCTTTTAACCTTATTTTAATATTTAATTTTTGTTTTATTAATTAAAAACGTTAATTACAAAAACCCCAAAATTAAAATAACAAAATAAGCAACCACGTTGTCCCTCCCCACATCTAAAGAGTAAAGAACACAAAATTGAAACCCCACCCACCCCTAGCCTAATTGGATAATTGAGAGATTGGGAGAGAGAAAGAGATATCGCAAGGGAGAAGGAGAGCGAGAGACTGAGAGGGAGAGACAAATGGAGAGGGTGTTTTTTTGTGGCTCAGCTCCAAGTTTACTCAGCTGCTTGGCTCTTCTCAGCTCAGCTGAGTATTGGTTTTTAGTTGTGGACCGAGAGGAAAGAACGATTTCTATAATGTAGTTGTTTTTTTTTTTTCCTAATCTGTTAAATAATACAAGAATTCACTCCGAGCCATTAGTAATTCTTAGGTACTCTCGAAGCATGGAGAATAGTGCTCCATCCTTATATTTATGATGAGGTCCATCATGAATCAAGAGAAAGAAGCATCATTTCACTATATTTCGGAAATACTTAAAAGAAATTTCCCCGAAGTCATATAGCCTTGCAGAGGAATTGACGCAGTTTATAAATTTCACGTTCAGGATGATGCAAATAATGCAATTCCCTTTATCCTTACTCCTTACTAGCACTAGCACTAGCACTAGGTAGGGATGTTATTTAGCATTTAATGCTATTGGCTATCAGCTATCAATTACTGTGGAGGTGGCAGATCCTTTCTCTTTACAACTTTACTCACCCCCGTCAGGCTGCTGTTAATATGTAGGTAGGGGCAACATCGGCCCGTTCGAGACTAAGGGTGGCAATTTTTATCCATATCCATGAATCTGCCCATTACCCACCTTATTTAGATAAGTCTTAACCTAACCCATTTAAGTATTTGGGTTAAATGGATAAAGACCCATTTGGTTATTTAATTAGATGGGTCTAAATGGATAAATCCACTAATACCCACTAAACCCATCTAAAATTTAAAATTAAATAAGCCCACTAATACCAACTACATCTTTCTAAAATCTAAAACTTAAATAAATAAATTTTCTCGGTAACCAAACACTTTCCCAAACACTTTATCCTCTAGATTTCTAAACATTTTCTCAGAGAGAGAGAGAGATCAATTCTTTCAAGCCCATAAATTTTCAAAGAACGAAGAGAAACCCAAGCTTTTTCAAAGCCAGCCATACATTTTCTCAGAGAGAGAGAGAGATCAATTCCTTCAGCCCAGAAATTTTCAAAGAACGAAGAGAAACCTAAGCATTTTCAGAGTCAGCCATACATATTCTCAGAGAGAGAGAGAGATCAATTCTTTCAGCCCAGAAATTTTCAAAGAACGAAGAGAAACACAAGCTTTTTCAGAGTCAGCCATGGACAATGAGAATCGAGCAACGACGTCGTCTTCTTCTTCGTCGAATTTGAGCGCGTTCTCCTTCATATCCAAAGGTTGGCGAGAGGTTAGTTTTCTGTGCCGGCGATTTGATCGCCTCCGGCGGAGATCAATTTCATGAAGAGGCTCCAGCCGAAGCTTTCAGAGTTCCGGCGGGTGTACTCGTCGCCAGATTTCAGTAAGAAGGTTCTGGAAAAGTGGACTCCGAGGTCGCGACTTCGGATTGATTTGTCAGCAATAAGGAACGCGATTGTGGTGGAGGTGGAGGATGGGGATGGAGTTGTTGATTTCGATAGGGTTAGGAAGAGTTGTTTGTGAGGATGGGGATGGATTTGTTGAGTTTCAGAGTTTTGGGGGAGTGGAAGAGTGAGGTTGAAGGAGACGAAGCAGCACAGAGAAGAAAAAAGTCATTTTTTTTTCTCTCAGGCTTTGTTTGGTTGCTGAGAAATGAATTTTGTGAAGGGAAAATGAAAGGAAAGAACAGGAGGCTTTGTTTGGTTGCTGAGAAATAAATTTTTTGAAGGGAAAATGAAAGGAAAGAATAGGAAAAGTGATTTTTGAACTTTTTAATTTTTGTTTTTAAAGTTTTTAACAAGTTATTTATTTAGGTCATATTGGGTTAAATGGGCAGGTTACTAATTAAATGGGTTGGGCGGATAATAGATAATTAATTTATATATAAACGGGTCATAAATGGATAAATGGGTAATTACATACCCAACGGGTCATAAATGGATAAATGGGTAATTACACACCCAACCCATTTATGACCCAACCCATTTATGACCTAACCCGCCCATTTGCCACTCCTATTCAAGACTACTTGTGCCATGTGGATTCTTACTTCAATAGGCTTCCTTGATCCAATTAGGCGGGTCGAATTACTTGGGCCGAGATTTGGTGGATGCATCGTACATGTCTCACATGCCAAGTAGCAAACTACATGCAAAATGAATTTGATACAAGAAAAATATTGTAACTACATCATTTTCTTTTTCTTTTCAGGTGTAAAATACTCGACTAACTCTATGTTTTATCTTTTTATGGGCAGGAATGAATCTGAATTCATCCAAGAAATCGTTCAAACGGTCTCTATCATAGTAAATTGTACATATCTAAATGTTGCCAATCATCCAGTTGGAATAGAGTCTCGTGTACAAGACATCAATTTGCTTTTAAGTATTGGGAGGAATGACATACGCATGGTAGGGATCTTAGAAGTTGGTGGAATTGGTAAGACAACTATTGCCAAAGCAATTTATAATTTGATTGCTCACCAGTTTGAAGGTAGTTGTTTTCTTTCAAACGTTAGAGAATCTTGCAAGAAAGAAGTTGGACTGGTTCAACTACAAGAGACACTTCTTTCTAAGATCCTAAGAGATGCTAGAAGTTCAAAGGTTGGCAATGTTGACCGAGGAATCAATGTGATTAAGCATAGGCTTTGCTCTAAAAAGGTTCTTTTAATTCTTGATGACGTGGATCATTTGTTTCAATTAGAAGCATTAGCGGGAAAATGCGATTGGTTTGGTTTAGGAAGTAGAATCATAATAACAACAAGAGATAAATCTTTGCTAACTAAACATGAAGTTAATTTCACATATGAAGTGAAGGAGATGGATCACAATGAAGCTCTTGAGCTATTTAGTTGGAATGCCTTCAAAAGAAACAAACCTATTGATGAATATGTTGAACTCACAGAATGTGCAATACATTATGCTGGAGGCCTTCCGCTAGCTTTAATGGTTTTAGGTTCGGATCTATATGGTAAAAGCAAAATTCAATGGAAAAGTGCATTGGATAAGTATGAAAGAGTTCCTAACAAAAATATTCAAGAAATACTCAAAATAAGTTATGAAGGATTGGACGAAACTGAACAAGATATTTTCCTTGATATTGCGTGTTTCTTCAAGGGGCGCAACATATATGATGTTATGAGTATTTTAGATTCTTGTAGCTTATATCCAGATTCCGGTATTGCAAGACTTTTTGAGAAGTGTCTCATAACTGTTGATCGATGGAACATATTGTCAATGCATGACTTGTTACAGCAAATGGGCATGGAAATTGTTCGTCAAGAATCCCCACAAGTGCCGAGAAAACGTACTAGGCTATGGTGTTATGAGGATGCTCTTGAAGTACTATCTAAAAATAGGGTACAACTTCTTTTCTTCACTTTTTTTTTTTTTTTTTTTATCTTTTTTTTTTTTTTTTTTTTTTTGTCCACAGGGTAGAAGCAATGAATTTTTTCTATATTCAAGAAAATATACATTTTCGATTTTTATTTTCATATTTTCAAATTGTAAATACTTTTGACAAATTCTAATGTGCAATGTGTTTCACTTAATGCTTTGTCCAATTAGGGAACAAATAAAATTCGGGGCATAGTGTTGCGCTCTTCTAAACCAATAACTGTGCAATTGGAAGCTAAAGCTTTCAAACAGATGAAAAATCTCAAGTTTCTTATTGTGGATGATGTACGCACTTGTGGACAACTAACATATCTCCCCAATGGGTTAAGATTGCTTGATTGGCCTTCTTATTCTTTTGCCTTACCATCCACTTTTTGTCCTAAGAAACTTGTCCAACTCAACATGCCACATAGTCACATTACATTGGAGACGCTAATCAAGCAGGTATGCTTATTAGTATTTATGAATTATAGATCTTTAAATTTAATTTAAAAGTTGGTTGAAGACTTTTGAATATGTTTCTTCTACAGGGGATCCAGTTTGTAAATTTGAAAGCTATCAATCTTAGTGAATGTGATTCTATTATAAAATTACCTGAGTTGCGTGCTCCAAACTTAGAAATATTAAACCTTCATCGTTGTAAAAATTTAGTTGAGGTTGATGAGTCCATTGGATATCTTGATAACCTTCAAAATTGGGAGCTCACTGAATGTGAAAATCTCCGCATTCTTCCAAGCCGCCTTATGTTGAAATCTCTTTACATTTTTCGTCTTGAGGGCTGCTCAAGGCTTGAGAAGTTCCCTGATATTCAACCAGAAATGAATTGTTTATCAGTTTTAGAATTGCAACATAGTGGAATTAGAGATTTACCTTCATCAATAGGTTATCTCAGTATGCTCAAATGTTTAAACCTATATGATTGCCAAAACCTTATGGAACTTCCAGATACCATCTATAAGTTGCGGCTACTTGATGAATTATCTATTTGTACTACCAAATTGATACCGACACACGATCCTTTTGATAGCTTTTCTGAATATGGGTTTATGAGGTTAAAACATCTATATCTCAATGACGGTGGAAATCCAATTGAATTAGATTTTTTATCAAAGCCCAATTACTTCCCTGTATTGAAGTTTCTAGATCTAAATGGAACCAATATAAGTACCATCCCCGAAATAATCAGCAAATTTACTAGATTAGAGGGACTTCGAGTAGACAATTGCAAGCAGCTTCAGGAAATTCCAAGTCTTCCACGATCTATATCAAAAGTGTTCGCAACAAATTGCCTGTCATTGGATCCACAATCATTAAGCAGATTATTGACAAAGGTATCTCTCTCTCTCTGTCTATATATATGTGTGTGTAAGTCATAAAGAAACGCATTTGTTATTTTTCCCAAATACATTATTAGATTATTTAATTGTAGTTTTTTGAATTTGCTAATTGCTAGCAGTTTGAAGAATCTTACTACCAAGAATATGAGATTCTACAGTCACCAGGCCTATCATTTCCAAAATATGAACTTATACTACCAGGAACTGAGATTCCAAAGTTGTTCAACCATCAAAGTTTTGGAAATTCCATCTCATTTTGGGTTGGTCAAGATTTTCCAGCAATTCTTTTGTGTATTGTTTTTGGGCTGGAGGAGCAGATAGGTAATGGATTCGTTCCTGCATTTCGACTAAGATTGATCATCAAATGTCGTGAAAAGACAGTAGATATTTTGGCAAATGTAATTGATGGAGAGAGCGAGTCTGATCATCTGTGGGTTGCTTTTGTACCTTATGGCGAATTCCATGAGACATTTGATGACTTAAATCTATATGATCAGAATGAGGTTGAAATTGTATTTAAAACCGCTTCTACATATGATCCACCAAAAATTACTCCAACCATAAAAAGGTGTGGTGTCCATACAAAATGCATCTGTCCTAAAAAATTTGGTGAATCAAACATGCACCACCAATGTCACTCCACCAACCCTCTCCAGCCTTTACTGCCTCTCTTCCCTAGTTCAACGAAGATAACAAATCATGGGATTGACTCTAGTTTGAGAGGCCTTTATGGTGATGACTCGGATGTGAGAGAATGCCAACCTCCTCTGGTCCCTGATGACACTAGAGACCTTTTGTTTCCATCTACAGTGGGGCTTCCATTGGGTATGATGCATGGATCTGACTTAGGCTTAGGCCGATTGGTATTTGAATCAACCATTAGTGATGGGTGTGATTTGGGTTCATCTTCAATGGCCCATACTGTAAGCAATGAATCTGACCTGAATTCACATCCACCATTGAAGAAAATGAGGACATCATGATCAGTTCAGAAACAGGACTTCATCTAAAAATGACATTGAAATTTTTTTCTTCTCTGTCGTTTTCTTTCAGTTCTTTCACGCACGTTTGATGTAAGGTATGTCACCTTCTTTAGTGCAATGTTTCATTTGCATCTTTGTCGCCATTTCCACGTTCTTCTTGCCGTTACTCTTATTGATTATCTCCTCTCTATTGTGGTTGGAATTAAAGTGTGATACATCTTAATCTATGGAAATAAGGATTATGTTACCTTTGAGGTTGATCCATATATGGATTGAGAATTTCAAGTTTGAATTGGTAAAATGTTCTTATTAGACTTCTTTGTTATAGTGTTCTAGTTGAACGATTTTGCCTTTCTTTTTTTGCTTGGGCATGCTATTTTATAGCATTGAAATGTAAAAGGGTACACCGAAGCCTATGACTTCAATACATTAAAAAGTAAAGAATTTCTTTCTCAAAAAAAAAAAAAAAAAAAAAAAAGTGAAGATTTTCATCATGCATATTATGGAGCTATCAGATATAGTACCTCCTAATGAAACTCTTTTGTCCTCAAATTTCTGTTTTTGTGTCTAAAATTGATCTTTCTGTCCTTAAGGATTCTTTAGTATGTATTTTATGCTGATGAACTTCATACTTATGCAAATCGGTACAACTGTAAGTCCTTGTTTCTATGGTATGTGATGTCCTTATTTTCGAGACACGTCTTCTATACCTCTGAAGATTATAGTTATATATTTTAGATATCGTTTGGATCTCCCAACTTATTCAATTTCTTTGGATGCAATTTAGATGCCATGGATATCCACTTCATCTATTGCGTGCTTGTGTATCTTTCAAAATAAATTAATATGATTACTTCCAACTTCCCAAATAGTTGGGTTGAAGCTTTGTTTAATTATAGTAATTTTCTAAGGTTATGTGATAATCGATCTGTACAAAAAATTGGAAAAAAAAAATGTGATTGTTTAATAATATTACCTTAAAAATCACCTTTTTATGTGAGTGTGTCATTAGTCCCACATCGAGCATGTATCAAGTTGATATAAGCTTAATTAACAACTGCAATAAGCCTTAATTATAACTAGACTAGTGTTAAGACTCTGTCACTTGGGAACATGTTATTAACCAACTGTTAATTGGGATATTAGTTATTTTGATTCAATTGCAAAATAATTTTTGTAGGGAATTGGTGCCCTTTATGTGAGTAATTGCAATATAATTTTGCAGGTTGTTCTCTCTCTCTTTCCTGCTTTAGTGCTTTTGTAGGGAATTATTTTTTTCCCCCCAATTTGCAGGCAATAGAGCGGAAACCTACATAATAATTTCTTGCTAAAATTGCCATATTTTGCTGGTGAAGTCATATTATGCATTGCCTCAAAATTATACATTGCGATTGGGCTCCCAATTTGGTACAAATTCCCTGAAGACCACCTATCAAAGTTGAGGTAATAGAAACCATATTAGACGCTGTCTCAGTTAAATCACTAATGTCTTTGACTTTGAGATGTCAATTGATTCTGATAAAGACACAAACTTGGAAGTTGGAATTAGAATCTAAAATGTCCTTTTAGAAATGGAAGTAATACAATGGGAACTAAGTACCACTAGAGAAGATTGCCGTTGAAAGGATGGACACAATTAAAATTGTTATGCCACTGTTGAGAACTAGATTTCCAATTTTGATGAGTTTTCTTTGTTGTTTATTCTTATTAGCTAGTCTTTTCAAATGCAAAAGGTGGAAAGGCTGAACACCTTGTGGCTACAGTACACAAGAGCAACTCAATGGTTGATAGATGAATTGTCTGTTGGTTCAGTAGAGCCATACTCAACTCATGTTGCAGTAGGTCCTTAGCATCAGAAAAGACAAATGATTTGGCAATTTGCATATTGTTGCTTGTCTCTAGGATGTATCATTCTTTACACATCTGTGACAAAGATAAATCCTTTCGGTTTGAACAAATTTTTATTAATGTTGTGACGCTAAGACACAGTCACTGATCATTTTATGGGTATACGCTAAGACTTCACTGATTTTTAATAAAGTCGATTGTTCTTATAAAAAAAAAATTGTCGATTGTAATATAATTGTCTGTGAATGAATATACACAATGAATTTTGTTTCATTACGTTGAAGCAAGGCAGTTTGATGTATTTGGAGGCTTTAGGTGAAAACTGAACCGAGAACTTTTTTATATTTAAATGACTTTTTTAATTTAGATTTTTAATATTATCTTGACTCTATTATCTTGTTTTAAATGCAAAATTACTAATAAATCAAATAGATTTTTTTTTTTTTTAAGAAAGTCTATAGACACAAAAATTTGGGCAAAATTTGCCAAACAGTACAATTTCGAAAATATTTTAGGCGGATGGCATGTGTTCAAAGTTATTTGATAAGTTGGACTCTTTTTGGAAGTCGAGTACAGCAAAATCGACTTCCTAACAAAAATTAGTTTTGACATGGATTAAAAAAAAGAGAAAAAAAGGCACGTAGTTGACGAGTCTTCCGATGATCTGGAAAAGAGGGAGATGGTGAACCCAACGAAGCCGATCTCGGTGGTGAGAGGAAAAGAGGAAATAAAATTAGTTCTGACGAGTCCTCCAACAATTTGGCCCTGCGGGTCGGCGAGGGAGATGGTGAACCTGTTTGGGATTGGAGGAAACGACGCCGTTAGGAAGGTGGTGGAGACTGATAAGATGTCAAAGCAGTTGTGAAAAGTAACGGTGGCGGCTGTTAGGACGCAGAGACAGTTCCCGAAGCCGCCGAACCACTTCGATTGAAGCTCCATTAGCATCGTGTTTAGGCTTTAGGGCCAGAGTTTGGGCCGGTGTGGGCCCACCACCTTCGACTCTCGTCGTCTTCGGAGTGTTGTTGTTGTTGATGATTATGATGGTGATGATGATGTTGGGTTTGGGAGTCAGTGGGGACTTGGTGGAATGGGTGAGAAAATGGGTTTTGGAGATGTGGAGAAGAAGGGTAGTGAAATTTACTACCGTGGAAGTCGAGTTTGGTATATTCGACTTTCAGTGTAAGTCGATTTCACTATACTCGACTTTCAAAAAGAGTTCAGCTTACCAAATAATTTTGAACGCATGCCATCCGCCTAAAATATTTTCGGAATTGTAATGTTTGGCAAATTTTGCCCAAAACTTTTCACACTTGTTAATGTGGCAGATTGATAGTGATAAGTAAAAATGTGATATTAATGGTAAACTTAGAGGAGAACTAGTAAAAGTTTTCCAACGTGAAAAATGTTATGAAATTTTTTGTGTATTGCTTTTTTTTTTAAGTGTTATATTCACAACATTTTCACAACAAATTCTAGGTGTTAAGTTGTTACTAATTTTAATTTAAACCCACTACTAAAATTATTTTTTTTCCCACCAATAACAGGTAATAACAACCTAACACTCATAATTTATTATGAAAAATATTGTTAACGTAGCATTTTTCTCTCTTTTTTTTCTTATTTTTCATTTGATAAAAAATAATTATTTTATTTATTAACTAATATTTTAGTTTAATTAATAATATTACAATGAAAGAAATAATCCTATTGGTTAAAATTTATTGAGTGGCATTTAGTTCAAGAAATGTTGAATTTTTGAAGTTTCTAATGGTTAATAGAACTGAAAGATTGATTATTGATAATACATTGATAGCATATTCTTGGACAAAATTGGCCTTTGCCCCTTTCTATCAAAATATCCAGTATTTTGTCCATCTTTTGAAACTAATTAGGAAAATACCCCTCTTTTGAAACTCGATTAGATCAAAATCAAGTTAAGCCCTATAATGTCGTTTTAAGGAGCCTATAGTGACGTTTTAAGGACCTATAGTAGCGTTTTGTAACTCGAGCTCCATGAACTCGAGTTATAGGCAATATTTTTATTTTATTTTATTTTTACCTATAACTCGAGTTCATGAAGCTCGAGTTACAAAACGCCACTATAGGTCCTTAAAACGTCACTATAAGCTCCTTAAAATGCCACTATAGGGTTTAACTCGATTTTGATCCAATCGAGTTTCAAAAGAGGGGCAAAATGCTGGATATTTTGATAGAAAGGGGCAAAGGCCAATTTTGTCCGCATATTCTTAGTGCACAAACATATCCCTCTTGACGAATCAATTGGAAATGGGCAGAGATCTATAGATCCTAATAAGCTGTAGACTCTGCTTTGTTGGGTAAGCAACAGCTAAGATTTTGCCTTACCTATTTTCCTCCCCTTTATGTTTAGAGGCCTTAGGATTTTTTTTCCCCCCAATATCAGCATCTCTAATAGGCTCTATAAAGCCAATTTTGGAGAGTAAAAACACAAATTTTAAGTAAACACCTTCCAACAGCTTCTCTAACTCTTTTTTTTTTTTTTTTTTTTTTTTTTTTTCTAGAGTTGCTACAGTAGTTTTCTTGACATGCAGAGCACTGTAACAACTCCAAATCAATATTCTCTCTTAAAAAAAAAATGCTTGGTTGAACAAAAAATTATTCTCTCTCTCATCCCTTCCTCTTTTCTCTTTGTTTCTTCAGAGCTCTCTCTCTCTCATTTTTTGTCTCTCGAATGTCTCTAAATGAAGACAAATAATCAAAGCACAAAACACAATCTAGTTCTCATAAAACAAATTGTAACAACAAAGTGTGAGTGCAAACATAATAATAATGGAAATAACACAAATAGAAATTGAATAATACTTCTAAATATTATTAATTTGAGATTAGAAAATACACAATACTATTTGGACTGAGGCACGACACTCACTCTCTTTAAGGAGATTAAAGCTCTTGGTTGGCTAAACTTTGTAATCGATGCAGACTTTCTCTGACTTGTCTCCTCCAGGATACAACAGCCCAACAAATGTCATATGGCTAAAACAACCTCTTACACAAAGTGTTCAAGTCCAAAGCTCTATTAGAAAGAAGGGTGGATTTTTTGGTGTAATAACGTTGTAAGTGGTATTGGGTCTGAATGGGTCTATTTATAGGCTCAATGGGCCTCACAAAATTACTATCCAAATTAATCTGATTAATTAGGTCCATTATTCTGAAGGGGCTGTTAAGTAGGAGGATCAAAGAGGTTGATTTATTTCCATTTTTGACACATCCTCCCTTCACCTCTCCCTTGCACACGTATCTAGTCCAATATATGAGTCAATTCATATTAGCCCATTAATTACCACAATTAAAAAAATAAAATAGCCTCTCTCCTTTTCAATGTAGGATTAAATATTTTCACTAACTTTTCATCTTTCGTATTAACTCCAACATCTTTACATTTATATTGTAATATAAATCAATTCTAATTATATAATATTAAAATGCTCCAACACAAAGTGAATCAAAACAAGAAAAGAAGGAAGAAAAAAGGGGTAACTATACTTTACCACCCTAAACTATAATCCAGATTATGCTTTGCACCGTAAACTATTCGAATGCACAATTTGCACCTTAAATTATGATCCTTGTTACATTTTGTACTCCTACATTAGTTTTAATGTTAAGTTGGACAGAAATATGAAACATATGACTTGCACATGTAATTTTCCTAAAGTCAATTTCGGAGAGTAAACACATAAAAAGCACCCTCCAACAGCCTCTCTAACTCTAATTTTTTTTTTTTTTTTTTTAGAGTTGCTACAATAGTTCTCTTGACATGGAGGGCACTATAACAACTCCAAAACAATATTCTCTCTTAAAAAAATAATAATTGGTTGAATAAAAAATTATTCTCTCTCTCATCCCTTCCTCTTTTGTCTTTGTTTCTTTAGAGCATTGTCTCTCTCTCTCTTTCTCTCTTGTTTTTTGTCTCTCAAATGTCTCTAAATGAAGACAAATAATCAAAGCACAAAACACAATCTAGTTCTCATAAAACAAATTAAAAACTCAATTAGTGTGAAAACACTAAAACTTGTTTAGACCCCCAATTTTAAATTACGGCTAAATTACTTTTACTCTAACTTATCTAAATGCGAAACAAAAGTAAATGAAGCGCAATAAATGTAACACTACTTTAAGCCATAAGCACACCACAATGATGCAAACACAAGATAATACCAAGAAGTGTTATTGAAGAGGAAACCGAAGTACTCGGCGAAAAATCTCTCTGCGACCCTCCAAGTCGAAATTGATCCACTAGTGAATAAGTTGAAGTACACGAATATCAAAAAGACCCTCCAAGCCTAATCTACCAAATGTATTTGAGCCCTCCTTCTACTAATGGACTTCTCAGAGTCTTATCTTCACTAACTTTTCGGATCCCGCAATTCCACCTAATTGCATCTGCCACTCAATGGCTTCTTCCAATACTTCCCAAATGCACCAAAACTTCTCTCAACACTCCGAATGGGTGAGGTCAGTGTTTGGGTTAAGAACCTCTCAAGAATGTGTTTGGCTAAGGTTTCTCTCTCAAAAGTTTCTTTAGAAAATAATCCTTCTTCTTCTTACATTTCTTGGGTAATAAGGGTTTATATAGTGTCGAAAAAGAATGGGAAAAGTCACACTCCAAAAACCAACATGCAGTGGGTTTTATGGGTCATTTGCGACTCAGGCCTATCAAAGACTCTTCAAATTCCAGCATGTGCTTCTCACGTGGCTTGTTTCGCGGGTCATCAATCGCGAGTCCAGTCATGAAAACCACTTCTTCACAAATTCTTCACCAAACTCTCACACACAGCCCAGACATAAAATCTTACAAAAATACAAGGAAATGATTGAACAGAATTACAATCAAATTTGACACGGAATTAAAGCCAACATAAAATATAGTTGTAAATCACAACTTCTTTACACAAATTGTAACAACAAAGTGAATTAGAACAAGAAAAGAAGGAAGGAAAAAGGGGGTAATTACACTTTACCACCCTAAACTATAACCCAGATTATGCTTTGCACCATAAACTATTTGAATGCACAGTTTGCACTCTAAATTATTCGAATGCATAGTTTGCACTTTAAATTATGATCCTTGTTACACTTTGCACCCCTACATTAGTTTTAATGTTAAGATGGACAGAAATATGAAACATATGACTTACACTTAAGTGGCACAAACTTAAAAAACTAAAAACCCCATCTTCTCAATCAATTAATTTTTTTTCCCTGCTCGCTCTCTTTCTCATGCGTATACCCCTCCCCAAATCAAAATCCCTACAGTCATAAATCCACAAAGCAAAATCATCTTCGGCACTACCACTGTTTCACCACCATGACATTTTATTTATCAACTTTCAGATAAGCCGATGATTTTGCAACATAGCAAGTGAAAAATTCCTAAATGGTTTTGAAGGAAAAGTTATTACGATAGAGCAATGAGTAATGGTTTTCAAAATAACCTTCCATGCTAGCTTCCTAGATTGCTGTAAAAATGTGCACAAACAACAAAGAACAACAAATGATGATAGAAAAATTCAGTTGAAAGCTCTGTACATAATTCAATTATTAATACCATGGAGTAGTATATTCTTTTCCTTCCCTAGGCATCAGGATTGAAGAATGTCAAATGTCGTCCATATGTACACACTTCCCATCCTTGAAACACACCAAAGAGACCATGTTACCAACTATATAAATGTGGATAGTAAAAAAAATATTGAGGTGCAACACGCATGGAAATCTAGATCATTTTTTTCCCCAAAAGTTATCTAAAATATGAAGTCCAGAGACTGATGCTTCTAGGAATAATAGTGGCGGAGTAGTAGTGATTCCAAAGATGATTTTGATTTGGGGATTTAAGGTTGCAAGGATTTTGATTTGGGGGTGAGGGGCTGATACGCAGACACATGTGAGAGACTAGGAAAAAAAGGTTTTGTTTTTAATTGACTAGGAAGAGGGGGGTTTTGGTCTTTTAAATTTGCTTCACTTAAGAAATACATATATTGCAAGTCACGTGATTCATATTTCCATTAAACTTAATAGTAAAACTAATATCGGGGTGTAAAGTGTATCAAGGATCATAATTTAGGGTGCAAATTGTGCATTTGAATAGTTTATGATGTAAAGTGTAATATGAGGCATATTTTAGGGTGATAAAGTGTAATTTCTTCACATAGAGAGAGAGAGAGAGAGAGAGAGAGAGAGAGAGAGATAAAAGTCGATCTGATCCAACTAGGTTCACATGCACTTGGTGGTGGGGAGGAGGACCAGCGGCAGTGAGTGGATGATCTCCACCGGCCTTCGCAGCTGCAATCTCTCTCTCTTTCTGGGCAATTTCTATGTGTGTTTCGCAAAGGTCCTTAGCTTAAGTAAGGGAGGCCTTCTTCAAGGGTGTGGTGGCGCGAGGGTGTGGTAACAATGTGATGGAGTAGGGGTGATTTCTCTTATCTTCTCATTTGATGATAATGAAACCAAAAAGGAAAGGGGTGGAGAAAAAAAGGAAAACATGTGGTGTGTGATTGTGTGGTGGACTTTTTAAAAATGATAATTAGTATGTAAGTTTTTTTTAAAAGAAATTAATTATAAATTAATGAATAATAAGAAAAAAAATGATTGGTCTAAACATGTGGTGAACTTTTTTTAATGATAAGTAAGTTTTTTTTAAGGAAATTAATTATAAGTTAAAGAATAATAAGTATAAAAATCCCTTAAAAATATTACTGTAGGGTCTCTTTTTGTAACCCAAGCCCAAAAGGTATGGATTATAAGCCCAATGAACCCAGGACAATGAATTTGTAGAGCGTGGGTGAAAGAGCTGGGCTGGACGTGAATTAGACGAATTAATTATGGTATTTACGGGTGAACTAACATGCAACCATGCTTGAACAAATGCAAACGTGAAAGTCCGAAGAGGTATTTTATTGAATGAAAGTTGGTTACAATTCTTAGAGCTACAGTAAAGTTATTTTCTTCTTCTCTCCCTTTTTTGTTTCGTCCACCATTACCAGAGGTCTCTTCTCTTTATATAGCACCCTCTCTCATCATCTTCATCGTCCACTTGTTTTTCATCTAGGCATCCACTTGAGTACATGTCCCATCAGGTACCTTCTTTAGCTCTCTGTGAGTGGTGGTAGCTGAGATTATACTGTTCAGGGGTTTTTCTCCCCATTAATGCGGCCAGAAAAGCAGTTGCAGTGCATTTAATATGGTGGTTGCAGCTTGTCTTCTAGCTATTTTTCCGTTCCTATCATCTCCACACGTGCCTAAAGCTTGCCTTTATCATCAAAGTCATCAGAAAGGTTACCTGAACCTCCCAGGTGTCCGCCCGGCCAAGACTTTTCGTATCCGAGGAGAATGGTCTCTTCGGACCGTTGATGATCTCTTCGAACTATCCACTCATTCGCCTCCAGGTATATTTCTTAAGCATAGACTCCTTCTTGAACACTTCCCTCTCTTCGGGCATACATTAGTCTTCAAATAAGGTCCTAAGCCCAATATATTAGGTTGGGCTTTTACCCCCCACAATAGCCCCTCAAAATTTTAGTTTTTCCCTCGCATCCGAGGAGAAAAAATAGGATTTTGACATGTCACGAAATGGCAGTTTGAAACAACAAAAATATCTGAACTTACACGCGTGTGGGCATAGAAGTAGGCGCCTTATAAATGCTGTTGTCGTTTCAGTATTCCCAAAGCGTTATCAATTACTCCAGGCGGCGTTTTGTTTTTGGTATCCAATGGTGGGCTATTGATCTAACAGACTTGATTCCTCCTCAGAGTTTGGGCGGGGTGACTCCTGCCTTTTCACTTGTCCCCGTATATAAAGCCTCAGAACAACTTATTTCTTCTACACTTCATAAGTTCTTAGAGCACCCAGCGAACCCAAGCACTTGAATCCTCGAAGTTCTTCCAATCACCGATCCTAGCCCCCCTCATAGTCTGTAAGAATTTTTCTGCGAGTTCGAGGATCATTCTCCGATTTAGTTTGCATAAGTTTCGACCTCTCTAAACCTCTAATCACCTCTTCGGCCGTTTCATTTAGTACTTCCTTCCTTCTGTTTAATTGCGATGGGTAAATTCCAGTACATGGTGGATAGCCCCGCCCAGTTAGAGGAATTTAGGGCCACATATCGCATACCTTAAGATGTGGGTCTGAGGTATTGCTCTCCGGAAAGAATACTAACAGATCGGAAGATGGGCGAAATGGTTATCCCCATCATTGCCTTTCTAGAAGGGGGGATGACTATCCCTATGGGCCCCATTACCTGTAATTACCTCCGAAATCATAGGATTAGTCCTGACCAATGTGCGCCCAACGTCTTTAGAATCTTAGGGGCCATTGACGATTTGAACCGTCATCTAGGATTGAGGCTCACCTAGCGTGACGTGGTACACATGTATGAGTGTCATAGCCAGCAAGGGGCGGGATATTATCTTAAATCTCGATCCGATGTTGTTAGGCTCCTCTCTTGCCTCCCCAAATCTAACAGAGGGATGAAAGACGACTACGTGATCGTCTCAGGCGAGTGGCATGACGGTCTCCACTGCCCAATCAAGCCAGGAGAGCCAAGTGGGACATGCTAGATTTAGGTTTACTAACAGTGGGTTTAGGTTCTCCACCTTCTAACAATTTTTTCTTCTCTTTGTATCATTATTTTCAAGTCTCTGACTATGTTTTGTTGTGATGTTTAACAGATAGAGAACATGTTTCTCCTTGGCTCAGCCTTACAAACACCGCCGCGCACAATTATCTATTAAGATCAGAAATCTTTGTAAGTGAGGACGGGCAGCTCCGGTTGGTTCCTCTTATTCTTGGTTATACGTCAAACCCGAAGGACTTTCAGCCGGTCGGCAACGCAATAAGACAGGGAGATTATCGTCTTAACCGCATAGACGTAGCTTAGAAAGGCTTTTTGGCTCCGTTTGACCTTAAGCCTGTGCCACACCCAAATCCACAGGGTGTACCACTGCTCCTCCAGCCAATTCAGCAGGTTCCCCTCGAACCAGTAGCGGGCGAAAGAGTTGCTTCTTCAACCCCTTCGCTTGACGAGCAGATTGACAAGTTCAAGTTCGAAGGAGAAGCTTCAGGAGGGGTTTAGGTGATACAAGTTTCCGACGCCGAGGAGGACATTGACAGGCATTCTAGTGCTCGTCCTGTTTTGATAACTGCTCTTCCAGAAAACTCTTCGGAAGAAGAAGATATGGCAGATTTAAGAAGTTTAATGAAGAATAGAGGCAAAAAAGCTGAGCCCAAAGGGACTAGTACGTCCCAACCGCTTGTGAGTCTTCCTCCAGCACCTCCTCAGGTTCCTTTGGACCTCGGCGGCAAGCAATTGCCAGATCCGAAGAAGAAAAGGCCTCATATTGAGGACGAAGGACGGGAGGTAGCGCCTCTGAAAGGGACCAAGCAGCAAAAAGTGACTAAAGACTCCCGGAATAAGAGGGCTTCGTCCACTAAGAGCCGAGATGAAGTCCAAGTGGCTGATATACGCCGAGGACCTCGTATCTGGTCTCCAAAGTTGGAGTTGGATGGCACTCCAATCTCTTGGGAAACCTCCCTTAGGAATTACGATGGGGGGAGGGCAGGTCATGTTGCTGAGGCCTTGGAGCAGCCACTCCTCCTTCCAAGGGACATGGAATCTTATAGGCGCTTCAACCAGCAGGAGCTTTTCCTATCCCTTAAAAGGGATTTGGCCATGGTAAGTGAACTGATCCACTTAATTAAGTCGTTGATCCTTTTTTCCTTCCCCCTTTTCTTTGCTTTACACTGAAATTTTTGTTATGTAGGTTACTCAGCAAATTTTTGTGGCCGAGGAGTGGAATAAGAAGTCCTATCTTGAAGCCCAGGCAGCGGCCCAATCTCGATCTGAGGCAGAAAGATCTTTGGGCAGCCTGAAGGAGGATTATTCTCTGCTGTCCGAGCAGTTGAAGGAGATGACTAATTAGCGGAATAGTCTTGACGCAGGCCTGAAGAATGCTGAGAAGCAGGCCGAAGAGCAATGCAAGCTGCTGAATATGACCGAGATTAACTTGGTAACTGAGAAAGCACTTGTGGCGCAACTTCGAGCTGAACTTCAGAAAGCCAAGGAGACTGCCAAGCTAGCTCAGAAGGATGCTCAGCTGGCCAAGGAGGCAGTCGAGGCTGAAAGGAAAGCAGCATATCAGCTGGGGATGGAGGAGACCAAACTCGACCTCACTGAGTAGTTTGCCTCGGTTGGCCGAGACTACTGTGATATAACGTGGGGAAAAGCACTGGATGCTGCTGGGGTTCCTGCTGATTCCCCCTTGAGGCTACCTGGGAGTGTATATTATGATCCAGACATTCGTGAGTTCCTAGGGTCTGATCCCTCTCCTCCCACACAGCTCCAAAAGGCGTCGAAGCAATCTCTGGTTAGCCAAGCCCTTCCTGTCAACCTTGTGACTTCCAAAGAGTCTAGTCAGCCTAGTGAACAGAGCAAGCCAACTGAGGCTCCCCAAGACAAGGGCAAGGACTTGGGGAAAAAGAAAACACTCTCAGAATCTAAGGACCAAGCCCCAGAAGCTGCTGTGGCTCAATCTAACCAGGCCGTTGATCCTTTGGTCGCTCAAAAGGAGGCTTAGACCCTTAGAAATTTTGATTTTGTATTTGTATTAATTTTTCTTTTAAGTAAGGGATTGTAAAGTGTTCTCTTTTGATTAGTGAAATCATTTTCCTTTTACTTCTGGTGTCTTCGTTGCATGTCCTATGACTTATTATTGCTACACATAGCTACACTTTGCAATTAGGGTAATGTAGGTAAACTTAAGCCTCATATTATGTAGATGATGCAAATAACACAAATTTGAACCATAACGAGCAGTTTGTACGAAAATTACTAATAAGCAATGAATGCAATGAGCGACTATGGAAGTTTCACGGGGCTTTTCAAATACACAGTGAGTGTTATTACCCCTTGGCTTTGAATTAAACATAACTAAGGAGGCCTATCATAAGTTTAACTTAAATACATTCAAGAATTTCAAGCATGGCACATTCTAAGGCTATGTCTCACTAATAACGATTGTATGGGGGTGTTGACTAACCCATGTCATCTAGTCTGAGGACTATAGGCGTGAAGGTACTTAAGCTTAAACGCTTATAAATACGGTGAATGAGCGATAACTAACCCATATTATCGGGTCCGAGGACTTCAGGCGTGATCGGATTTAAGTTTAAGTGCCTAAGAACGGTGAATGAGTGTTAACTAACCCAAATCATCTGGTCCGAGGACTACAGGCATGATTGGATTTAAGTTTAAACACTTGGAGAATTGTAACGGAGTGTTAACTAATCCAAATCATCTGGTCCGAGGACTACAGACATGATTGGATTTAAGCTTAAACACTTAGAGGACTGTAACAGAGTGTTAACTAACCCAAATCATCTGGTCCGAGAACTACAGGCATGATTGGATTTAAGTTTAAACACTTGGAGAACTGTAACGGAGTGTTAACTAACCCAAATCATCTGGTCCGAGAACTACAGGCATGATTGGATTTAAGTTTAAACACTTGGAGAACTGTAACGGAGTGTTAACTAACCCAAATCATCTGGTCCGAGGACTACAGGCATGATTGGATTTAAGTTTAAACACTTGAGAGAAATGTAACGGAGTGTTAACTAACCCAAATCATCTGGTCCGAGGACTACAGGCATGATTGGATTTAAGTTTAAACACTTGGAGAACTGTAACGGAATGTTAACTAACCCAAATCATCTGGTCCGAGGATTACAGGCATGATTGGATTTAAGTTTAAACACTTTGAGAACTGTAACAGAGTGTTAACTAACCCAAATCATCTGGTCCAAGGACTACAGGCATGATTGGATTTAAGTTTAAACACTTGGAGAACTGTAACGGAGTGTTAACTAACCCAAATCATCTGGTCCAAGGACTACAGGCATGATTGGATTTAAGTTTAAACACTTGAGAGAAATGTAACGGAGTGTTAACTAACCTAAATCATCTGGTCCGAGGACTACAGGCATGATTGGATTTAAGTTTAAACACTTGGAGAACTGTAACGGAGTGTTAACTAACACAAATCATCTGGTCCGAGGACTACAGGCATGATTGGATTTAAGTTTAAACACATGAGAGAATACTTCACGTAACGAATTGGCATATTGGCTGAAGAAAAGATTCGATTAATAAAAGTACCTTTTGAGATTATTTACATTCCAAGGACGTGGTATTACATGACCATCTAGGTCTTCTAGGAAATACGCCCTAATGCCAGCTCCTGAAGTGATACGATATGGCCTTTCCCAATTGGGTCCTAATTTTTCCCAAGCTGGGTTTTTTGCAGTGCCTACAACTTTCCTCAGCACCAAATCACCAGGTTTTAGAAGCCTTAGCTTTACGTTAGCATCGTAGCCCTGCCTGAGCTTTTGTTGGTAATGTGCCAGCCGAATCATTGCACTTTCCCTCTTTTCCTCAACCAGGTCCAAACTCTTCTCTAGCTGCTCATTGTTGCTGGTGGGATTGAACGAGCTAGTTCTCAATGTTGGGAACCTAGTTTCCAAAGGTATGACAGCTTTAGCCCCATAGGTCATTGAGAAGGGGGTCTCTCCAGTAGATCTGCGAGGCGTAGTTCTGTAAGCCCAAAGTACATGTGGCAATTCCTCCACCCATTTTCCCTTCGCATCGTCTAGCCTCTTCTTTAAGCCATTTACTATGACCTTGTTGATAGCTTCTGCTTGCCCATTACCCTGGGGATAAGCAGGGGTGGAGTATCTGTTTATGATTCCCAGCTCACTACAATAACTCCTGAATGTTTTGCTATCGAATTGTAGGCCATTATCTGAGATGAGAGTATGAGGAACCCCAAACCGAGTGACAATATTCTTCCACACAAACCTTTGCACATCTACGTCTTTAATGTTGGCCAGAGGCTCAGCTTTGACCCACTTGATGAAATAGTCTGTGCCGACCAGAAGGTATTTCTTGTTTCCTGTAGCTTTAGGGAATGGTCCCACGATATCTAAGCCCTATTGGGCGAAAGGCCATGGGCTAGATAGCGAATTAAGAGTTCCCCCTGGTTGATGAATGTTTGGGGCAAATCGCTGACACTGATCGCACTTTTTAACATACTCGTGGGCTTCTTTTTGCATGTTCGGCCACCAATAGCCTTGAGTGAGGGCTCGGTGAGCCAAGGATCTGCCTCCAGTGTGGCTCCCACAATTCCTTCGTGTAATTCTTCCAGTAATAGGTCGGCCGCTTCAGGATGCATGCATAACAAGTATGATCCTGAATAGGAGCGTTTGTATAATTTCTGGTCCTCGGATAGCCAGAATCTGGTCGCCTTCCTCCGAATTTTGTCAGCTTCCCCCCTTTCTTCAGGCAAAATATCTTCTTTCAAGAATTTAATTATAGGATCCATCCAGCAGAGCCCGGTCCTGACTTGGTGATAGGTCAGCCGCTTCAGGATGCATGCATAACAAGTATGGTCCTGAATAGGAGCGTTTGTATAATTTCTGGTCCTCGGATAGCCAGAATCTGGTCGCCTTCCTCCGAATTTTATCAACTTCCCCCCTTTCTTCAGGCAAAATATCTTCTTTCAAGAATTTAATTATAGGATCCATCCAGCAAAGCCCGGTCCTGACTTGGTGAACCTGAACTACTTTTCTTTTTGCCTCTGTAGGCCCATGCAAGTCCTCGACGAGGATGACTCTCGGCAAATTTTGCGCCGAAGAGGTAGCAAGCGTGGCCAAAGAATCAGCATGTGCGTTACCACTTCTAGGGATGTGCAGCAAACTGAAAGAGTCGAACTCCGATTGCAGACATTTAACTCGGCTCAAGTACCCCTGCATTCTTTCATCCTTCGCCTCAAACTCACCTTGTACTTGACCCACGACTAACCTTGAGTCCGAGAACAACTCCATAGACTTTCCTCCCATTCTTCGGACCATAGCCATTCCCATCAGTAGGGCTTCATACTCTGCCTCATTATTTGTTGCCGAGAAGTCCAGCCTTAACGACTTTTTGATGATGATTCTTTCAGGGGATATCAACACTAGCCCAACTCCAGAACCTTTTTGGTTTGTTGCGCCATCAACGTACACTTCCCAATGGAAGGGGCTTTGTTGAGAGATCATGCTGACTGATTTTTCATCCATGTCGGACGTAGGCGTTACTTCTTCTAGTTGGGGCTCCGTGAACTCAGCCACCAAATCCGCAAGGACCTGGCCCTTGACTGATGTGTGGGGCATATATTTTATATCGAAAGCCCCTAAGATCGTACCCCATTTAGCAATCCGTCCGGTGTAGTCAGCGCTCCGGAGTATAGCCTTGAGTGGGAGCTGAGTGAGGACAATGACCGTATGGGCCTAAAAATAGTGAGGTAGCTTTCGTGTACCAAGCACCACTGCTAGGATAGCCTTCTCCAGTGGCAAAAAACGGATCTCGGCCTCATGCAGCGACTTACTTACGTAATAAACCGGTCTTTGCACACCACAATCTGATCGTATCAACACCAAGCTCACTGCATAAGGAGCTACAGCAATGTAGGCAAACAATACTTCATCTGGCTCAGGACTGGACATGATTGATGGCCGAGCTAGATAATCTTTAAGTTGCTGAAAGGCCAAAGCACATTCTTCAGTCCACTCAAATCCCTTTCACTTGTTGAGCAGAGAGAAGAAGGGTCGACACCTGTCTGCTGATCGAGAGATAAATCGATTCAGGGCAGCAGTCATTCCGGTCAGTTTCTGAACCTCCTTGGGATTCCGAGGAGCTCGTAAATTGCTGATGGCCTTTATTTGGTCGGGGTTAACCTCAATTCCTCTATGAGTCACCATGTACCCCAAAAACTTGCCAGACCCCACACCGAATGAGTACTTGGAAGCATTTAGGCGCAACTTGTACTTTTTAAGGACTTCAAAGGTACTTTCAAGGTCCATCATATGCTCAGCAACAATCTTGCTTTCCACCACCATGTCATCTATATAAATCTCGATATTTTTACCCAGTTGTGGCTCAAACATCCTTGTCATCATTCTTTGATAGGTAGACCCCGTGTTTTTCAAGTCAAATGACATCACCTTATAATGGTAGTTACCAATAGGGGTGAGGAAAGCAGTTTTCTCCTGGTCATCCAGGGCTAGTAGTATTTGGTGGTAACCTTGGAAAGCATCCAGGAAGCTCATTCGAGGGTGGCCGACAGTGGCATTCACAAGCTGATCAATTTTTGGCATGGGGAATGGATCCTTAGGACAAGCCTTATTTAAGTCAGTGAAGTCCACATAGACTCGCCATTTTCCGTTTTTCTTCTTCACTATCACAGTATTCGCTAACCACTCTGGGTAGAAAACTTCTTTAATAGCTCCAACTTGTTTGAGCTTGGCTACCTCTTCTCTCACTGCATCTGCATGTTTCTTAGATGGGCGCCGAGGAAGCTGCTTCTTGGGAGTAATCAATGGGTTGACTTTGAGATGGTGGCAAATGAATTGGGGATCCACTCTTGGGGCTTCGTAAGCATTCGAGGCAAACAAGTCAAGATTCCTCTTGAGTAACTCTATTAGCTCTTCCTTCTCCTGCAGAGGCAGCTGAGATCCGACTTGAAAAAACTTTTCAAGATCGTCTCTAATAACAACTTTCACTAAATCTTCGCATCGAGCGCCCTCGTTTGGATCTTCAATGGGCAATACCCGAGACTTTAACTACTATAAACCCCTTTCGGCCTTGGATAAGGACTCGGCTTCGGGCTCATGTTGGATAGCAGCCACTAAGCACTGTCGGGCTGCAGACTGATCTCCTCGGATCTCACAAACTTGTCCTTCAAATGGATATTTGACTTTCTGATGCAAAGTGGAGGAAACAACCCCCAGTGTATGAAGCCAAGGTCTGGCTACGATTGCCGTATAGGGCGAATACACGTCCACAACTATAAAATCCACTTCTACCACCTCAGAGCCGGTTTGCATAGGTAAGCGTATCTGGCCTTTCGGGGTGACAACCCTTCCTTCAAAACTCACAAGGGGGGAATTGTATGGTGTTAAGTCTTGGGGTTTTAGGCCTAGCCCCTTATAGAGATCAGGGTACATTATCTCCACAGCACTACCTTAGTCCACCATCACCCTCTTCACATCATACCCTCCAATTCTGAGGGTGATGACTAACGCATCATCATGGGGTTGGATGGTGCCAATCTTGTCTTCGTCCGAGAACCTTATAACCAGTGGAGCACCAGACTTAACTCTCTTCGGACCTCGGCATAAATCCCCTGCTGGTGATCGAGCTACCGACATGACCTTCAATGGCCAGGATCCTGTTCTTCCCGGTGCGGCGAAGACGACGTTAATAGTTCCCAATGGTGGCTTTGAAGAGTCGTCTCTTCGGGGCCCTGAGCCCATCTGCCCCCCTCGGCCATTGGAGTGGTGCAAGAGGTGTCTCAGTTTACCTTCGTCGACCAATTGATCTAAATGATCCCACAGGCTCCTGCAATCCTCTGTGGTATGCCCATAGTCTTGATGGTACTGGCAATATAGATTATGATTACGCCTCTCAGGGTTTCCCACCATCTTGTTCAGCCACCTGAAGAATGGTTCATTCTTGATCTTTTCCAAAACTTGGTGTACTGGCTCTTTGAACACAGTGTTGACTGTTTGAGGGTTTATTGATCCTGATTGCCCAGCGAAATCTCTCCGTGGTTTACTGTTATTGTAGCGGTCCGACCTGAAATCCCTCCTCTCCTGGAGGATAACCTTGTCCTTTCCCTTCCCCTGCTGCTGATCTTCTTCAACTCTTTTATACTTTTCTATACGGTCCATGAGCTAACGCATGTTAGTAACTGATTTACCAGATAAGGACGTCTTTAAACCATGGTCAGTAGGAAGGCCGAGCTTGGACGTGCTTAGGGCCATTGCGTCAGAGTTGCCTTCCATATCATTAAACATTTCCCAGTATCTATCCGAATATGCCTTCAGGGTCTCACCCTCCTGCATGCTCAAGGATAGCAGTGAAGATAAGGGCCTGGCTACTCTTCAGCATGTGACAAAGCGTCAACCAAATGCCTGGGTGAGCTCTTTAAAGGAATTGATGGAGTCCGCCTTGAGGCTGTTAAACCACCTCATTGCAACTGGCTCAAGACTGGAGGGGAAAACCTTACACATCAGAGCTTCATCTCAAGAGTAGACAGCCATCCTTTGATTGAAATGACTCACATGCTCCACCGGATCTGTCTTACCATTATAGATGGTGAATGTCGGCTGGTTAAAACGCCGAGGAAGTCTCGCCTCTTCAATCCTGCGCGTGAAAGGCGACCTAGAGATCTGATTCAAAACCCTACTCATAGCATCGTTCCCTACGCCTTTAGGTGATGGGCTTCTTAGTTACCTCTTACGATGGGGCTTCTCCTCGTAAGAGAATGATTCACTGACTGGTGTTCGAGACTTCTACTGGTAAGTGACGTCATGCTCGTTATCAGAATCCTCATCAAAATACGAAGAAATCTGCTTCCTTTTTGCATGACGCAACTCCCTCTTCAGTTTTCAACTTGTAGTTGCAAATCCCAGTTCTTCTCTACATGGGACACGTGACTTCTGCCATGTGACTGGCTTTGACCAGTATGCACAGTGTGTGCACTACCCTCACGATCTTGTCTCCTCTCTAAGTTAAGAAAAGGGTCAATGTGTTGGGATGCCCTAGATGCTGCTTGCTGTTGATCTTGTTCTGCCATCATCAACTGTTGTTTTCACTCCTGCACAAGCTCTCCCCACAGACGGCACCAATTGTAAGGTCTCTTTTTGTAGCTCAAGCCCAAAATGTATGGATTATGAGTCCAATGAACCCAGGACAATGAATTTGTAGAGCGTGGGTGAAAAAGCTGGGCTGGACGTGAATTAGACGAGTTAATTATGGTATTTACAGGTGAACTAACATGCAATCATGCTTGAACAAATGCAAACGTGAAAGTCCGAAGAGGTATTTTATTGAATGGAAGTTGGTTACAATTCTTAGAGCTACAGTAAAGTTATTTTCTTCTTCTCTCCCTTTTTTGTTTCGTCCACCATTACCAGAGGTCTCTTCTCTTTATATAGCACCCTTTCTCATCATCTTCATCGTCCACTTATTCTTCATCTAGGCATCCACTTGAGTACATGTCTCATCAGGTACCTTCTTTAGCTCTCTGTGAGTGGTGGTAGCTGAGATTATACTGTTCAGGGGTCTTCTCCCCATTAATGCGGCTAGAAAAGCAGTTGCAGTGCATTTAATGTGGTGGTTGCAACTTGTCTTCTAAATATTTTTTTCGTTCCTATCATCTCCACACGTGCCTGAAGCTTGCCTTTATCATCAAAGTCATTATAAAGGTTACCTGAACCTCCCAGGTGTCCGCCCGGCCAAGACTCTTTGTATCCGAGGAGAATGGTCTCTTCGGACCGTTGATGATCTATTCGGACTATCCACTCGTTCGCCTCCAGGTATATTTCTTAAGCATAGACTCCTTCTTGAACACTTTCCTCTCTTCGGGCATACAGTAGTCTTCAAATAAGGTCCTAGGCCCAATATATTAGGTTGGGCTTTTACCTCTCACAATTACCATTTGAGAAATATGACTATTGGAAATTTTAAAAATATAGTTATTAGAAATTTGAAAAATATAGTTATTGTGAATGAATAGAGGAAGAATAACGAAATATTAAAAAAAGAATATAAAAAGATTAAAGAAATAATATTTAAATGGAATAGAGAAAAAAAATGAAGAGTTTATTGAAAAGTGTATTTTAAAAAGTAGGAAGATAAAAGAAAAATATAAATGTTCACTGTGCAAATAGTATAAAATTTGGAGAAGCTAGATGCTCTAAAGTGTATTTAACTATTGATTACAGAAGCAAATAGAGAAGGAGGCGTTTGGTTTGCCGTGATGTTACATTATACCGTAATATTACGTTATTGTAATCTTATATTAATTTAATCTCAATATAAGAATACAATATTACATTATTTAGGAATGTGATATGATTATAATAATGTGATATATTTTATAATTTTAAATTATGATAAAGTTAAAAAAATAAAATAAACTAAAAATTTTAATATCAACTTATCGGTAAGTCCGCTGCAACAAACCAAACGACTCATCAACGATGGTAATATTGCGATGGTTCTTATCAAGGCTAAAAGCCATAGAGCCATTCCAAGAATAATTTCTCTCTCTTTGAATTTCAGTCCTTGGTTCATTTTTATATTTTATTTTCCACCACTCCATTATTTTAATTTTTTTTATGGGAATTTTAATTCTTTTATTCTCCCAAGAAGTTTCTCACTTTGACTTTAAGTTTCTAACCATTTCACCAAAAAAAAAAGCGTGGGACCAACGAGCATCAGATTCTCGAAATAGACTTTCTTTGTCTAAAAGTACACCGTTACTCGATAGTCTCTATAGCATAATAGCAATCAGTAATCACCAACACGAGAATAAAATCACAGTATTCTTCTTCTTGAGAATTTAGCTATTTTCTTCCATGACTTTCCAATTCCAAGGACCCTTTTCTTCTTCTTCTTCTAATTCTATCATCACCCATAGATGTACTTACGACGTATTCTTAAGTTTCAGAGGCAAAGATACTCGCTACAACTTCACTGGCGATCTATACAACGCCTTGCATAAAAAGGGAATCAACACCACCTTCATAGATGGTGATGATGACGAGCTTAAAACTAAAAGAGAAGAAGAAATTTCACAGACCCTTGTCAAAAGCATAGAAGGGTCAAGAACTTCAGTGGTTGTACTGTCAAGAAACTATGCATCATCCACATGGTGCTTAGACCAGCTGGTGAAGATCCTTGAGTGTAAGCAAACAAATGGACAAGTAGTTCTACCAGTGTTTTGGAAAGTAGATCCATCAGATGTAAGGCATCAAAGAAAGAATTTTGGGAAAGCATTAGCTCAACTTGAAAACAACACTAAGGTGCAGAGTTCGAAGACAGCCTTAAAAGACGTTGCTAATTTGTCTGGCTGGCACATAGCAAGAGGAAAAGGGTATGCTTATCCAACCGTATCTATTTACACTTAACTATGATCTTTTCTCTTTCTGTTCACTCCAATTATATTCATTGTATATCCTGGATCTAGAGATTAGCTACATCTCTCTGCAATTATTTTGATTTTGATTTTGTTTTGTTATTTTGCTAAATGATTTTTTTTAATTAATTATTTCTTTTATGTCTATGTTGGTCAAAACTATGTTTTGGTCAATAAATAGGCTACCAGATAACTCTCTTATTTCTTTTTTCTTTTTCTTTTTTAAAATTTTTTTGGAAACTTGTTAGAAATTTATCCTAAAGTTCTTTCTCCTCAAAATCTGAGATTTGGGGAGATACCATTTGAACTAAAGTCTTTGGTGGTAGCTCCCAAATAATCTTCAACCACTGCTCCTGCTGTTTTGTGCTTTTGATTTTCTTATTTTTCAATAAATTTGGGTTTCTGATTATGGTCAAAGAGTATTTAAGTAGCCTTTATTAATTTGGTTAGGAAACAGCACTAGTTGAACTACTCAAAATAGCTATTTGATAGTTGGGCCCAAAGCTTGTATTGGGTGAAGTACCAAACACATACGGGTATGAGAATGTAGTTGAAACGTGTAAATTTTTAATAACAACTCAAATGCAAAATCATTATAAAATTTTCACCTCTTTGATCTGTAAATCACATACAAGAAAATTAACAAAACTAGATGGAGAGACCAATATAGCTTGTTTTTAAAATTGTAGGACTAATATTTGCTTATTTGAAACATCATGAGCTAAAAATGCTTAACATGTGAACTTCAATGAATAGGGGTGTGCATGAGTCAGGTTGAGGAGTTTTTTCAACCCAACCTACTATAGCGGGTTAAAAAAATCCAACCCAACCCATCATAGGAGTTCAACCCAACCCATGTGGATTGGGTTGGGTCAGGTTGGACCTATGGATTGGACAGTTTTTTTTAATTACTATTATTATTATTAAATTGAGTATTAGAACAACACCACCACAAATAAGTGCAAATTTATAACCAAAAAATCATGAGCATAACACCAAACAAACATAAACTATATGAGAAGAACTTAGGGTTTGGGTTTTATTTAGGAAAAGGGGTAAAAAATGTAAATAACAAAATTATATTATATATATATTTAGTATATTTTTTAAAATTAAAAAATATATTAAATACAGGTGGGTCGGATCGGGTTAGGCGGATTTGTAAATCTCATGACCCAAACCCAGCCCGACCCATTGTAAAAAAAAATTCCATGACCCAACCCAACCCACCAACTCTTAAAAACTGACCCAACCCGGTGGGTTGGGTCGGGTTTGATTGGTTCGCTGCACACCTCTATCAAAGACAAAAAACGTATTTTGGCCAAAAAAATAATAATAAATTAAAATTAAATGAATTCGATTAAGGTTTTTGTTTATAGAAGAAAATCGATTAACCCAAGTTACGGAAATTTCCTTCTTTTAAAGGAGATTCAAGTCCCCTATTGTTGCAAAAGTCTAGAAATTCGTACAACAAAAACTCTTTTTGATTTATATTCTTCATGATAAACAGCCCAATTAAATAGTTAAATCACTTAAATTGATTATATGCTATTTGTTAAACCCAATGTTTTACCAAAATAATACCAAAATGTTATCTTCATTTAGCTCTTACATAAACCATTCTACATCATTATTCTATATCACATATCTCACACACCAAGTAGCATGCATGATGAGTTTGGTACAAGAAAAATATTGTAACTAAATCTTTTTTTTTTTTTTTTTTTTCACTTGTATAAATACCCAAGTGACTAAATGTTTTTTATTTATTTTTTTATGGCTAGGAATGAATCTAAATTTATCCAAGAAATCGTTCAAATGGTCTCTATCATAGTAAATTGTACATACCTAAATGTTGCCAATCATCCAGTTGGAATAGAGTCTCGAGTACAAGACATCAATTTGCTTTTAAGTATTGGGAGGAATGACATACGCATGGTAGGGATCTTAGGAGTTGGTGGAATTGGTAAGACAACTATTGCCAAAGCGATTTATAACTTGATTGCTCACCAGTTTGAAGGTAGTTGTTTTCTTACAAACATTAGAGAACATTCCAAGCAAGAGTTTGGATTGGTCCAACTACAAGAGACACTTCTTTCTGAGATCCTAAGAGATGCTAGAAGTTCAAAGGTTGGCAATGTTGATCGAGGAATTAATGTGATTAAGCATAGGCTTTGCTCTAAAAGGGTTCTTTTAATTCTTGACGATGTGGACCATTTGTCTCAATTAGAAGCATTAGCTGGAAATTGTGATTGGTTTGGTTTAGGAAGTAGAATCATAATAACAACAAGAGATAAATCTTTGCTAACTAATCATGAAGTTAATTTCACATACCAAGTGAAGGAGATGGATCACAATGAAGCTCTTCAGCTCTTTAGTTGGAATGCCTTCAAAAGAGACAAACCTACTGAAGAATATGTTGAACTCACCGAATGTGCAATACATTATGCTGGGGGCCTTCCACTAGCTTTAATGGTTTTAGGTTCAGATCTATATGGTAAAAGTATAATTCAATGGAAAAGTGCATTGGATAAGTATGAAAGTGTTCCTAACAAAAATATTCAAGAAATACTCAAAATAAGTTATGATGGATTGGATGACAATGAGAAGGATATTTTCCTTGACATTGCATGTTTTTTTAAAGGAAAGCATGCAGATTATGTCATTAAAATATTAGACGGGTGTGGTTTCTTTCCAGATATTGGTATCCAAGTGCTTATTGATAAGTCTCTTGTAACTATTGATGAGAAAAATAAATTGGGAATGCATGACTTGCTGCAAGACATGGGTAAAGAGATTGTTCGACGAGAATCACCAGAAGAACCTGGCGGGCGTAGCAGGTTGTGGTTTCATGAAGATGTTCGTCATGTATTAGAAGAAAACAAGGTAAGAGTCACAACGAAAACATTTTTCAAGAAATATATATATTGAATCATTCCAAGGAATGAATTTTTTTTTTTTTTTGGTTGGCACCATGAGTGTTTCAGCTTAAATAGAATTTCTTAATTAGGAAAGAATAAATGAAATCACTTGGTCACCCTTTCTCCTATCAAATATGAAAAATTGAAAGTGGTTACTCACTTTGGACATAAAAAAAAAAATTAGGGCAAATTATAACTTACCCATTCGTTGTTTGGCCTAAATTTAAATTGCCTACTTGTGATTTAAAAATTGGCTACTTTGCCCACCTGAGGTTCACTCCATTAGGCTTTCATTACCCACCTCTGTACTTTTACCGTTAAAAACATAAAAAAATCAAGATCTAAATGTATATTTCTTAAAATGGTGAAGCTTTGGCTTAAGAACATTCTTCCTCTTCATAAGAACACTCTTAAGCCTATCAATCCAAACAAAACTGTTAAGGGATATTCTGATATGAGAATCAATAAGAACTTGACAACTCAACAATTGTTAAAGTTGTGGTGAAAAATGTTGTGTATCTGGCATTGCTTCTTTCTTATTCTTTTTTTTTTAATTTTTTTTGTTCCCTTCATTTTGATTGATAGTCCTGGTTTAGCTGTAATAGATGGTTTATTAGTGTGGCTGAGATTTAACTTCCTCCCAGCAGTTGAATACTTATTCGTAATTCTAATTCACAACAAGATAAAAATAGAAATCCTCTTGAAAGTACAGAAAATGCTAAAGGAGTACAATATACAAAGTGGCGTCCTAAATGGAGTATATCACACCAGCAACTTAAAAAATGAGTACATTTCTGACTTCTACATCCAAAATTTAAAAATTCATCATTTCATAAAAATTCGAAGCAAAATTAAAATTTTGATGAAATTAAAAATCATTACATCTCCCCCTTCTATCTCATCTTCATCAACTCTTGGTAATACCCAAAATGAACTCCATTCAAGCACAACAACAGAGTTGGAGATGAAGAGGCCTCTCTCCTAGTATATAATTATTTGGTTTTGTCTAGTCCAGAATAATTTTATCATATCAAAATATGCTAAAAATTAGTTTGTAAGAGGCTAACATCTGTGATTTGCATAACATCCATAAGTCAAGACATACAAAAATTCAAACATTCATTGATTAAATGGAGGAAGAATATCACCTTGACAGTTTTGTTTGGATTGATAGGCTTGAAAATGTTCTTAAGCCAAAGCTTCATCATTTTAAGAAATATACTTTTAGATCTTGATTTTTATGTTTTTGTTATGCTTTTTGTGTTTTTAATGGTGAAAGTATAGAGGTCGGTAACGGAAGCCTAATGGAGTGAACCTCAGGTAAGTAAAGTACCAACTTGTAAACTACAGGTAAACAACTTAAATTTCAGCTAAACCACAGTGGGTAAGTTGTAATTTGCCCAAAAAATTATTACCCATTTACAAATCACAAAAGGAGAAGCAAGATAAAGGGAAGGCAAAGACATAATAAATTTCTTTATTTTCCACAAAGTGAATATATTTTGTCAATTAATTTTTTGAATTTACTAGTATAATTTTCATAAATGTTAAATATGGAGAGCTTTCATTTTTTGTATCTGTTTTTGCTGGCACACTTACCCGTTGTCTTGCTAGGGAACAAATAAAATTGAAGGCATACTGGTAGATTTGCCTAAAAGAGAGATGATACAATTGAGTTCTAAAAACTTCATGAAGATGAAAAGACTCAGACTGTTTATAAACCGCAATGCACTCTTTTCTGGAGGGCCTAATTATCTCTCTAATGAATTAAGATTGCTGGAATGGCCTGAATATCCATTACAATATTTGCCATCCAATTTTCATGGAAAGAGACTTGTTGTTCTTAATATGCGTAATAACCTCTTCAAGGGATTGCATAATGGATTCAAGGTACAATTATTATTTTTAATATACTGTCCTCTAAATATGTTGGGCACTAATTTCTCGGGCTGATTTATTTCCTATTTCTTGACAGAATTTGCGAAACTTGGCAATCATGAACTTCTCAAATTGTGAATTCATAATCGAAGTCCCTGATCTTTCAATGATGCCAAATTTAGAGGAATTGAATCTTGAAAATTGTACAAACTTAGTTGAGGTTCACTATTCTGTTGGATTCCTTGATAGGCTTAAACTTATGAAATTTGTTGAATGCCCTAACCTCAGGAGTTTCCCAAGAAGCCTCAAGTTGAGATCTCTAGAATTACTTATGCTCGAAGGTTGCTCTGGGCTTGAGAACTTTCCTGAAATTGATTGCAAAATGGAACGTTTAGAATACATTGGCTTAAGAAGTACTCCTATAAAAGAATTGCCTTCATCTGTTGAGTATCTCGTTGGGCTTAAAGAAATAAATCTAGATGGCTGTGAAAATCTTATGAATCTCCCAATTAGTATTCATCAATTGCAACGTCTAAAACGACTTTTTCTCAGAGATTGTTCAAAACTTGTCATACAGTCCATGCCCTTGATTGTATCAACAAAGGAACCCGAAATTTCATCAAGGGCGGAATTAAGCATTAGTAATGATGATTATTCCTCAATGGTATTTCCGGAAATGCGACTATTAGATATTGGAAACTGTGGGCTATCAGATTCAGATTTCTTTATGACACTTGATTGTTTCTCCAGATTGGAGCAGCTAGATTTAGCAGGGAGTGATTTTGTTAGTCTGCCTTCATGTATTGGTGGATTTGTTGGATTGAGGAGCCTTAAATTGGATGATTGTAAGAAACTTCAAGATATTCAAGTACTTCCACCAAAAATGGAAGACGTCTTTGCAAGTGGGTGCATATCATTGGAAAGTTTTTCAGAAGTTTCAAAAAGACTTCAATTTAATACATGCGAGTTACCAGCACTCGAGTGGATTGATTTGTCCAGATGCCATAAACTGGTACAGAATATAGGAAATGATGCGGACAATCTTTTATTAAGTGAGGTAATTCATTTTATATATATGTATATGCCTAGACTAGGGGTGGCAAAATCTGAATCGACTTATAAACCCAATACGACTAATCCATTTATAAACAGGTCATGGGTTGAGACTAAACGAGTTTGAGTTATATTCGGATTGACACGGCTAACCCGTTTAACAAACGGGTCATGTTCGTGTTAAGCATGCAAACCCGTCTGACCTGTTTGATTTGTTTAGCTTATAAAATTATTAGTTATTTTGATATTATTACTTAATTTATGGTTGTTTTTATATATTTATTACTATATTTATAGTTGTAATTGTATTTTAATTTTATATATATGGGAATTGATAAAAATTATATTAGTTAGGTATGACCTATTAATTAAATAGATTATAAAACAGGTCATTTATATTGACCTTTACATGATTTGTTAATTAAACAAGTTAAATGTGTCGGGTTGGGTTGACCTGTTTAATAAACTGGTCATGTTCGGATTGAGGATTCCTAACACGTTTAGTAAACAGGTCAAATTCGGGTTAACCCATATAGCCGAATACTCATGACTTGACACGACACGAACTCGACCCGCAAACACGAATTGCCACCCCTTGCCTAGACATATAGAAGAATGAGTTTAAATTACATGTTAACTTAATAATTTAGTATATTAAAATAGTCTGCATAATTCATATTTGCATTATGACTTCATATGCATATAGTGAGGTATAATGCATGTATGTGTGCGTGACCATGTGCCGGGGTTTGTTTTTGTAAGGTATGATGCTCCAAATTTTTTATGTTTGTGACAGGGACATCAATTGAGTATGATATTTCCGGGAAACAAGATTCCAGACTGGTTCAGCCATCGTAAAGAGAATTCAAGTAGCAATATATGTGAAATAGATATTAATGAGCCTTCAAATGTGGATGGGGAGATAATAAGAATGGCTCTTTGTGCTGTTATTGGACTAAAGGATGCAAAAGTACCCAGTTGTATTCTTTGTAGTGTTAACATCATCAGTAATGGTTTACCAATATATGGAGATGATAAAGCATTTCATTTGTCCAACTCAGATCATGTTTGGCTGCGTTACTATGTTCCAGAACACAATGAGCTAAAGGGGGACAAGCTGCAAGTTAGGTTTTGGTGCTCTACAAAGTCGGTGTCCTTTACAAGTTGTGGAGCTCATTTGGTTCGCAAGTATGAAGAGAAACCGAAAGATGGTATGGTACTTAATGAACACAATGATTTAATGAATGATATTCAACCTACCAAGAGGCGCCGCGTTGATGATGGTGATGTTGGCAACCTGGAATCCAATTTGTACCCACTAGTACCACAACAAAAGAGGTGTCCTTCAACCATGAGCTTCATAGTTTCTGATGATTGACCACTGGTAAATCACATCTGCAAGCTTTTCTGATGGTTGAGGTGTCCTTCAACCATCACAATAATTGTTCTTATTGTATCTGATTAACTGTTTTGATATGCTGTGATCAAACTTTGGTGGGATGGCTGCAGCATTTGGATCTTATCAGCCTATTCTTAATTGCTACTAAAAGTAACAGTTTTTAATTCTTACAGTAATGTAATGACTTAGCTCTAGCGTTTGCCTCTTGATTTGGCATGCATGCCATATTTTCGGGTGTTCAGAGCAAATGAAAACTCAGGTTTCGGGAATATGGGGACAAATTGAGATTTGACTATGAAGTAGTTTGTGCAGGTAAGCACTTGACACTCACTAGCTTTATGAAGTAATGAATTAAGTGTTTGTAGTCGCATTGACTTAGCTATTCTGATTTCAAATTTACAAAAAACTTGTTTCATTCACACATAAAATTGAAATTCAGCAATCATTCCCAAGCATTCCTTCATTCATTGGTTGGTTGTAAAAGATATGTTTGCATTTTTAGACCCTTATAAACTCAGATTGTTTAACCTAATTAATTAACCAAGTTGTTACTTAAGTTTATTATGCAAATCTAGGTTAAACAATAACAATCATATCACTAAGGTCCGTTTGGTTGGAGGAGTGAAAAAGTGAGAGGATAGAAAATGATGGGAGGATAAAAAAGATTTTAATTTATCTCCTTTTTGTTTGGTTGGGAGTAGAGAAGTGGAGGGATAAAAAAAGTGAGTTTGTATAAATTTATTCATACATATTTATTAAAAAATGATGGCCAATTAAAACAAAAAAAAAAAAAATCACCCAATTTAGTAAAAAAAAAAAAAAAAAAAAAATCATGTCCCAAAAAAAAAAAAAAAAATCATGTCTAATTAAACAAAAACAAAACAACTATCACACCCACAACCCAGGAAATATATATATATATATATATATATATATAAGGAAAAAAAAAGGAGAAAAAGAAAAAAGGCATATTGCCCAGCACCCAAAAAAAGGGGGGGGGGGGGAAAAAAAGAATTGGACATGGGCATTTTTGTCCATTAAACAGCTTCATTTTCTCTTTTCAATTTTTTCTCTATTATGGAGAGAAAACTTTTTGATGGGTCTAGGAAGAAAACATTTTGGCCTCACTATTTATTTTTCTTTCTCTCCATCCAACCAAACACACTCAAAAAAATTTTCTTCCAATTTTCTTTCCAAATTTTTCCATCCACCCTATTTCATCTTCATACAAACACATGCTGAGTGTTCATTTTGCAAAGATTTGTTTTTGCTAACTTATTTTACTATTTAGTTTATTTTTGCTACTATTCATGGATCACACTACACTTTTTGGTACTATTAATGGGTCCTACTGTACTATTTCAACTAACTTTTACCTTTATCTACTGTACTTTTAGTAAAAAAAATTTAGTTTCAACGAATAAACAGATTCCAAATAGACACTAAAATCGGAAAAGTAAAGGAGACAAGCAATATATTTAGGAGGTGAGAAAAAATAAATAGACACAAACCACATAAAAAAAATTTGAGAATTCTCATGAATATAAACATTCTCTCTTTCAATATATGCAAATTTGTTGGGTTAAGATAGCTTGACATCAGTTAATTAATTCAATTACTCAAGTTGATATATTTGTGGAGGCACCAACAAATCACTAAATAAACAAAATGCAGTGGAAATTAAATTGACATGGTAATTTGTTCACAAATGGGGAAAACCTCTCGCAAGACAAAAACCTCACCTAGTGATTTTAAGATCGCTACTCTCAAGAATTCACTAATCAATAATCAAGCAGTTACAATTATAAGGAATCTTACCACTACTCTGGCCTATCCCGAAATATCAACCTACAGTTGAATTTTTGCTCCAATGCCCAGTTGGACTTGATCTTATAGTAGCCTTCTTCTTTTTTGTTGCACAAATCTTCAATCTGTGACTACTTCCTTCGCACCAATTCCAGTACATGACTAACTCCAGTAACTCGAATGGCTGTTGGCTGCAAAGTTCTTCACTTCATCAACAATGAAGATCAGGAAGCGCTTGGTTAAAAAATCCTATGACGTACAAAAGGAGGAGATTATTTTCGAAATTCCACGGGCCACTCTTTTCGACCCATTCCATCTGAAATCTAGAACTAAACTTGAACTGCAAAATACCGTTGCCTACATCCACTATCCGTAGATCAGATCCCAACTTCCATGCCATTTTGAGAGTGTTCTTGAGTGCACGGCTATTCTGGTGGCGATCTGAAAGTAGTTTTCCAAAAAGGCTTAAAGAACATTCTTCAAGGAGGTTGCTTTGATTGGTGCTTGTGATGCAGATTTCTTCTCCTTCTTCTTTGGTTAGCTTGAGCTTTTGGAGGTCATTTAGGACTGTTTCGTCCATGGTATTGAGGATAATGGCTACTGTACAAAGAAAAGAATCTGTAATTGGCCAAGGAAGACCCTAGTGAAGGGAGGAAAGTCTCGTGTCAGGCCAAGAGGAAAAGGCTCCTACAAGGGAGAGTGACACTTTTAGATGCTCAAACAAACATGTCTAGGTATTTTGATTTTATCTAGATGAACATGTCTAAGGGATTTTTCTTTACTTTTTTTCATAATTGCTAGGATGATCAAATATACTTAAATGTTTTGTTTTTCTCTTTGCAATTGTGTGGATGACAAATAGCATGACAATTCTCAGTTTTCCTTCACATGCTTGGATGAACACTTCTAAGTTATTATTTGCTTTTCATGACATGCTTATATGAACATGTCTAGGTAGTTGTTTCTCTCTTTTTATGAATGCTTAGACAAATAGATCTAATTAACATTATGGTTTTTGCTTAAATACTTGGATGAACATGTTTGGGTGATTTTCTTTGTTCTTCTCATGATTACTTGGATGATTGGTAGGCCTAAAAATAATTTTTCTTTTGCAATTATGTTGATGATAAATAACATGACGATTTTGTTTTCCTTCACATGCTTAGATGAACATGTCTAGGAATTCCTTGTTTACAATAATTTCTTGGATGAACATGCCACTACTTTCATGCTTTCTTTACATTTACATTGTTATCTAATAAATTTCACTTTTTGTTTCTCTTTATGTTAAATTCCCCAGCACATATTTGTTCACAATTCTTGCACATTAACATATTTATATGATATATTTTTTGTATTTGTTTGACATGACATTATATTGGCCTCCTTAACCTAGAGACTAGTTTTACCAGGCGAGATGGGTGCTTAATCCTTTCCCATCTCATAAATTAGCCTCCGAACCGAGATTAAGGGTTCTAGACTAGGCTATTGTATATGCAAGTTTACATTTTTTTTAGAATGTAACTAGGAAACAAAGCAATGTAATTTACTTTCTTCGATTGTATCTAGGATAAAAAAGCATTGTAAATTTTGATACAAAATTGATGTAACTTGTCATATATATTAATACAATAGAAGCATTTCTTTTATAGTGAAGGTTTTCTTATTTTTCCATTTAAATTAAATAAGTAGTGTGAGAGACCGCACCCCCGGCCCGCTTTTAATGATGTTGGGCAAAACTCACGTGAATGGGTGGAGTCGTGTTATTGCCTCTCAAAATAGAGTTTTGACTAGTTATATTTTCCCCTTTAGATTAAGAGTTTTACAGTGGAGTCTCCACTTATTTAATTATTGGGATAAATAAGAAAACCAAAATTGAAAAATTCCTCATTTTTATTAACTTTCAATTGAATTTACATTGATCATAGGAAAATTACATGGCTTTGGTCCTAGATACAATCTAAGATAAAGTACATAACTTTGTTTCCTAGTTACAATCTAGAAATTGAAAATTATAAGGATAAACATTGGTCTATCAACTCTTGATCTAAGTTCGGAGGCTATGTTACAAGGTAGGAAGGTGTTAGGCACCGACCTTGCCCGATGAAACTGGTTTTCTAGACTATGGTGGCCAACATTCATATCACATCATCCAATATGTTATCAATCAATTTGCATGTTGAATTTAAAGTGTGTGCATGTGATAAACCCTAATTCAATTTATTAATCATTTCATTTGGATTGAAAAATAAATTCTAGTGAATGTGTGTGGATGGTGATATCCTAGATTCAAGAATTTGAAAGAATTATTAAACAAACATATTTTTCATGTCTTTGATGTAGATTTAAGATCAAAACTAGTGTCATGCATAAACATGTGATGACCAACCAAGAACGTGTGAAGAACACATAAGAACATTTAAGAACATTCAAACATATTCAAGGGAATTCAAATAATTACTATCATGCTTTAATCTTAAATTCTCATCATGGCAACATAAAAAACAAGTTAGAGAAAGGAATTATACCTTCATGCAAGATCCATATGGTGGAGGAGGAGACTCTTGGTGGAGGAAAAGAAGAGCTAGGAGAGGGAGAGTGAGTCTCACTCAATACCTTAAGTTTCAAGAAGACCAAGATATGACATGACTACTCTACTTCATTAAAACTCAAGAAATGAGAAGAGAGAGGGGGTTTGTGTGCTTTGGAATGGAGGAAGAGGGTTTATATAGTAGTGGTTGAGAAAATATGAATAGAATGTCATTTAATAAGGGTTGACAAAGAATGCCTTTGGGGAAATCTGGTGCATTAAATGTAGAGATTGGTGGGAGTAAGGAGCAAGCAAAATTCGGTTTTCCCATAACTACTGTAACAGCCTGTAGAGCCAGCTTCAAAAAATCATATCTTACTTAATTCAGATCGGAATTGTCTCGTTCGTGCTCAAATTAAAGCTCTGGATGTTCAGTTTCTGTGAAAATTAACCTCATTCACAGATTCAAAATATTTTGAGAGATATTAACGAAATGGTGAGCAGATGTCATTTGTTAGAAAACAATTTAGCATAATTAGCATTAATAGGCCCCAAATTAGTTTCCAATTAACATTATTTCCAATCACTCCCATTTCAGACATAATTAGTTCCAAATTTACCCTAATTAAAAGATAATTGCACAAATTACTCATTGAATGATGAATGTTTAACTATGTAGTCAATTAGGTGTGTGCAACCCTACTATAAAATGTAGTCCTAACCAATTAATGCATATTTCCAAGGAAAAATTACTCTTTTACCCTCCAAGTGAGGTTAAATGGAAGTTGCAAAATCAGGTGTCAACAAGTGGCAAATCCATGTAAAACCCTCGATCTAGGGGGAGCACATTTTACAATGAATTTGATATTTTGAGCATCACAATCCCACCCGTTCGAATGGGTTAGGCCTAGTTTGTGAAAAAAATTGGCGGGTTGGGGTCGCGGTTACTCACATGCACCCTTGACTCTTCTCAAATTAGGCTGCACTTACTGTGGTGGTAGAGATGGCCAAGTATAAAAATAGGTCCTTGCCTTCCTTGGACGAGCTTAGCAATGGTGGATTACTCAAATAGCGTTTCAACTCCTGGAATGCTGCTTCGCAGTTGTCGGTCCATGTGAATGCTTGTTTGAGAACTTTGAAGAAAGGAAGGCATTTGTCTGTTGCCCTTAAGATGAATCGGTTGAGAGCTGCCACCCTTCCTGTCAACTTCTGTACCTCCTTAACTTTTCTAGGTGAGGTCATTTCCAATAGTGCCTTTACCTTCTCAGGATTGGCTTATATTCCCCATTGTGACATCATGAAGTTGAGGAATTTTCCTAAGGAGACTCTAAAAGCTCATTTTGCTGAGTTTAACCTCATCTAGTACCTTCTTAGGGTCTCGAAAGTCTCCTTTAGGTCGTCTAAATGGCTCTCCACTTCCTTGCTCTTGATGAGCATATCATCTACATAAACTTCCATATTTCTTCCGATTTGCTTACTGAACATTTGATTCACAAGCCTTTGATAAGTAGCTCCTGCGTTCTTCAGTCCAAACGGCATGACCCTATAACAATAAAGTTCTTGACTGGTGATGAATGCTGTCTTCTCTTGATCCTCTTCTGACATTTAGATTTGGTTATACCCTGAGAATGCGTCCATGAACATTAGGAGCTTGTGTCTTGCCGTGGAATCAACGAGTTGGTCAATTTGTGGTAAAGGAAAGCTGTCTTTTGGTTAGACCCAGTTTAGATCCGTGAAATCCACACACATTCTCCATTTTTTGTTCGCCTTCTTCACCATGATGACATTGGCCAACCATTCTGGGTAGTATACCTCCAGAATAAACATGGCGGTCAGAAGCTTATTAACTTCGTCCATGATGGCCTTGTTCCTTTCAGGTGCGAAGACTCTTCTTCTTTGTTGGACAGGCTTTTTCTTTGGATCTACGTTCAGTCGATGTTAGATGACCTCTTCTAATATGCCAAGCATGTCTTCATGGCTCCATGCAAAGACATCTAGATTTCTCTTCAGGAACTCCACTATTCCTTTTTTGTTGTGGGATCAAGGTTTGCTCCTATGTTCGTCACCTTCGTGGGCTCCCCTTCCACCAATTCAACTGCCTCTAATGTTTCCACTGTCTCTAGGCTTTTCTCCTTAATCATCCATCTGTGGTTCTCCTTTAACGCCAACACTGCTTGATAATACTCACACGCCAGGACTTGGTCTCCTTTAATTACTCCTACCCCATTTTCTGTAGGGAACTTCACCTACAAATAATATGTTGAGGTTGCTGCTTTCCAGTGATTAAGCGTTGGCCATCCAATAATGACATTGCAGGATGAGGGACAATCCACTACCAGGAAATTAAGTTGCCTTGTTATTTGCTGGGGATATGAGTCAACTATAACCGTCAAGGTAACTATTCCTTTTGGGTATACCCTATATCCACTAAAATTGACGAGGGGAGATTAGAAGGGACGAAGCCTTTCGGGTCTACTTTCAGCTACTGAAATGTGGAGAGGTAAATGATGTCAGCAGAGCTTCCATTGTCTACTAGGATTCTTTAAGTATTAAATTCTTCTATCATGAGCATGATGACCAAAGGGTCGTCATGTGGTTACTTCACCCCTTTGGCGTCTTCTTCTAAGAAAACCATGTCTGCTACCTCTCCTTTCCTGTGTTTCGATAGCGGCATCATGTGGAAACTGTTGACCTATCTTTGCAGTGACTTCTTGAGGGATTTGAAAGAGCCCCCCATCGTTGGACCACCATTGATCATCCTTATCTCTCCTATGGCACTATTTGGTCGTTCTTGTGACTTATCATCGTCTTTGGGCTTCTCCTTTGACTTGGTTCGGTCTTCCTGCTTTGGCTGTCCATATGTGTTTTTCTTGATGAACTTCTGCAATCTTCCTTTCCGGATCAGATCTTCTATCTGTTCTTTGAGGTCTCTGCACTCGTCAATGTAATGCCAGTGGTCTTGGTGGAAGCAGCAATACTTTTTCTTATTTCGGGCATTAGGTGAATCGCTTATTGGCTTCGGCCACCTAAGCTGATGGTCGTCCTTAATTTGCATCAAGATTGTTTAACAGGCATTACCAACAGTGTGAAGTTTACCATTTTTCGAGCCTTGTCATCCCTTCGCTTGCCCCTGTCATTGCTGAACGAGTGATCTTTCCTTTCCCTTTTCTGCCCTTTTTGGTCGTCTTGAGAGCCTACCTTGGATGTTCGATGTTCACCTACCTCTATTGCTGCAAAAGCGTCCTCTGCATTTATGTACTTCTGAGCTTTAATAAGAAAATTCGTCATTGATGCTGGAGGACTCTTAGTGAGTGCCACGATGAACACTTTAGATATTAGCCCAACTTTGAACGTCGTTAATTATACCTGGTCCTCAGCCTCATCCACTTCCAACACTTCTCTGTTAAACTGCTTCACGTATGATCTCAATAATTCTCCTTCTCCTTGTTTGATTGTCAATAAATGATCTACTGGTCATTTTTGGTGCTGTCCTCCTATGAAATGACGCATAAATAGACTATTGAGCTAATCAAAATCATCAATAGAAGATTGTGCCAACTTACTGAACCATACTCAGGCTACTCCCTTGAGGGTGGTTGGGAAAGATCGACACACTATTTCGTCCGAGGTTTGTTGCAAACTCAACGTCATCTTAAAGGTGGTGATGTGATCTAGAGGGTCCTTTAACCCGTCACACGACTCTAGCTGCAGAAGCCGAAATTTTGGTAGGAGGGGACATTCGAGGACTTTCTGTGTGAACGAGGAATCAGTTCTTCTGACCATCCCATCCAAAATTTTTTCCGTTTTCCCCTTCATTGCGTTCTTGAGCTCATCCATCTCTTTCCTCATGTTTCTTAGGAGGTCGTTGCTTGCCTCATCAGACCGCTCTGTTCTCCTCGAGCCGTCACTCCCTTGGCTACCTTTTGGGTCTTGTGCTTCATCCTTCTTCCTATTGTTTTCGATTCTTCTTGGTGAGCGGTTTTCCTCCTATTGCAACCGTTGTCTCATCTCCTGGTTCTGTCTTATGAGTTCTTCTACACTAGCCATGAGGGCTTGGATTTGCAGTGCCAGGGTAGCTGACTTAGGTTGTGCATTGGATTCCATCTGGATGACAACAAAGGTAGGGCAATGTATCTATCCTTAGAATTTGGAAAGAAGGCATTCCCCACAAACGGCGCCAAACTGATGATGACAAAATCATTAGCAGTTAAGATAATTCAGATGACTCTGGCGTAACCTGCAAGATGATAAGAAAGTGTACCAAATAGGTCACCAGCGTGGTGCCAGCCGATGAGCCTCCGATGGTAAAGTTAGAATGAGAGAGAGAGAGAGAGATAATGGAAAATTCTAGTTGATAGATGTATTGATCTGATGATCCTTTACCTTTAGTTGGATATGCCTTATATAAGCTTCAGTTCTCCTAGCCGTTGGAAGACCATTAATGGTGGTTTAATTCCCTGTCTGGGTAATGCCTCTGATAGTTAATTCTAAGATATGGAGACCTCTAAGTTGTTACTCTCTTTACTTCGTCCACTCGTAACGGCTTAGTAATTAAAGGCTTCATTTATGGTTCCTTCCTCGTCCATGGCCATGTCTGGACAAGTAGAATTTCTTGACTCATCACAAGTAAATAACACTCACCTCAGCAAATCTTTTCTCACTCATACAGCAAGCATCTTTGGCTTTGTAGGTGAAAAACCATGAGAAACATAGTCTATTTGGGGGATAACACTTTCTAAGAGAGCCAGAAATCCTGCAATTTCCTTTCACAAGCCAACAAGCTTAAATTTTTCAAAAGCATATGAAACAATTTTTTTTAACTTATGGCTGAAGAAATATCATCACATATTCTAGACTGAAACACAAAATGCTTAAAAATCAATTTATGGTAATTATGACAAATGTGACCAAGAACATCACAAAAGTAAAAGACAGAAACAAATTTAGAAACATCAGTATTCCTAGAATTAGATCTAGTCACAAGTTTTGGTTCATGCTTCAACAAAGAACAATTTGGTCTAATGTGACCAACAACACCACAAAGGTGACAAGTAGGCACAAAAACAGATTTATTCTGCAATTGACCAGAAGGTTTAGACATAGGTTTTGAAACTTTAGCATCTACATCGGAACTTTTACCTTTGTTTAACCTAGCAAAATATGCATTTTGTTTATGATTCCTCTTAAAAGGAGGAGTATAAACTTTGTCATCTTTAGGCTTAATGAGATCAAAAACAGATTTGTCATCAACAACAGCAGATTTGGTGCTAGACAATTTTTTCAATTCAGCTTTAGACTCAGCTAACTCTCGTTCCAAACTTTTCATCTTTTCATCTTGAGGGGAAAATTGATTTTTCAAAAATTCATTATTTTTATTGGATTCATCCAATCTCACAATCAATTCTTCTTTTTCATTGAATTTCTTAGCAATTTTCATAGATTTAGATAATTCCTTATGGAGAGTTTCACAGGTATCACCAAAATCAACAGAAACATTTGTGTCTTTTTTAGTCAAACTATCATAGCCAAAAGCAGTACAATACTTAAAATTATCCATGATAGCAATAATCAAGGATCTCACTCAAGACGTAAATCCAATCAAACTGAACCCGCTCTTACATCACTTGTTTGTATATTTAGACCCCTGTAAACTCATATTGTTTAGCCTAATTAATTAACCAAGTTGTTACTTAGATTTATTATGCATATCTAGGTTAAAAAATAACAATCATATCACTAAAAGCGAAAAAGTAAAGGAGACAAGTGATATGATGACCTAGGAAAACCAATGAAATCGTCCAGTTTCAAGATAAAAAACCTGGGGAGGATTTAACATAAACAACCCATAAGGCAACAAATTCACTAAATAGAATGGAAATGTTTACAATAGATTAATGCTAACTCTTGTAGTATTTACTCACGTGACCACATGTAGCTCCAAATCCACAATCTCTTCTATTTGAATTTGTTGCACACAAAAACTCCTGTTTGTGACTTTAAGATCCCACTCCAAGGTTTAGATCATCAGTAATAGTTGATCTTGTTTGCAACAACTTCTACAGTACCGGATCTTGAGTTTCTTCAAAGAGAAAGACCGGTAGAAGATTTGAGAGAGTTTTGGGTACAAAAACCCTAGATCTACAATGGGAGGCACAAGAAGCATTCTTCTATCTCTTAAAAAACCACACCTAGGGTTAACTTACAGTGTCCTTTAAATGCTGCAAAAAACAGATCGCAATTTAGGCTTTAAAAGGTCAAGTTATGGATTTTTAATGTTTACTAATATTTGCTGATTTGCGACTTTTGATTGATCGAACAGCAATCAAGAGAACCAGATTGCATCTCACTTCTTTTTTTTTTTTTTTTTTTTTTTTGTCTTGAGCTTGAGTTTTTTTGTCTTAGACTTGAAAGTACACCATTCTAACTTAATGAAACTTACTTTTTGTCATGGTTTGACAACACTACAAACTCAAATCCTAACAAGATAGTTTATCAACTTGTGATAGATTGATCAAATGATGGTAATGGTGATGTTCTATTTAGTTTTTGTAGAAATCAATTGGAGACAAGGGATCATTTATTCATTGAATGCTCATTTTCTTCTAGAGTTTGGAAGAATCTTTTTTGACAATATTTCAGGAAGCAAATTGGTATTAAGTGGGATGTAGTCATTGAGTGGGGCAAAGACTTGAAGGGAAAGACTATTCAAGCTCCAATAGCAATACTACTTATTGCAACTGCTATTTATCGCATTTGTAGGTAGGTAATAAGCCATTTTAGGAAAATTTTAATACCAATTTTGTGAGAAATATAAAAAATTATTGAAAAAAAAAATCAATGACTTTTTTTTTATAATTATTTTCCAATAAAAGGTTTCTTAAAGTATTTTTTTTAATGAATGTCCTTAGGGTATCTATTATTGATAAGAGCAACTCTGAAGGTTTGATAAACTCATTCACAAGAAGAAAAGCTAACCGTCCTGACGAACCTGACGACCTTGCTTGTGCCTTCATATATGACGACACCATAAAGCCGACGTTTCCACCACAAGGTTGACAGGTGCACCTCGAGATCAACGACACTTGAATAAGATGACCAGAATGCATAGACAGGATAAAAAGCTGACGGAAGGAAGCTAAAGGGGATGAGTAAACCTTTGACGAGTTGAAATGGCCATGAATATATAAGGAAACATCTTGTGCTCCACGACTAACCCTAATTGAGGGAATTCCTACAAGGAAAGGATCTCGCAAGATACGCGTAGTAATGAAGATCTTCCCTATAAGGAAAAGCCTTCTATGCTAAGGAACCAATGTCAACCCTACCTACTATAAAAACCCCAAAAACCTCCCAAACCAAGGTGCACATAATTTTCCCCAGCTTTGGCATTTTAGAGTTGTGAAGAAAGTTCTCTAACTTGACCTTCGGAGGGCATTTGGCTTGTATCACACCAGTACTCACTTAAGTCTTCTTTTTCTGTGTTGTGTAGGTGTTATCTCGAGTATGTGAGGACTGTGTGACTTACTAACAATTTTCGGCATCATCAATTAACAAATTTTTTTTTAATATAGTAAATAAATTATAAAATAAAAATAAATAATTTTATTTTGTTATTATTGTTATAGTTCCAAGAAATATGAATGCCAAGAAGCAAGGTAAAAAAAAAGTTAGTCAATAGAAGAACGAGAATTTATAGTAAATGTCGAAGATGATGAAAAATATGATGGATAAGAAGAAGATGTCACTAATGAGAGGTCTGCAAGATGATGAAGATGAAAAATAATTATTTTTGTTTATATAATCATGTATTATTACTATTACCTTCAACCAATTTTATTGTGGGTGTTATATATAAATTTTTATTTGATTTATTTAGTTAGTTTTGTTATTGAATAAGTTATGATTAATTAATCATTAGTTAAATATGTTTCAAGTTTATAACAAATAGACTTTTCATGTAGGTATATTTAAAATTTTCTGTAAATTTTTAAAGTGTGTGTGTATCTCAGAATACATGTTACTGGGGTTAAAAAAAAAAAAATCAAAATTAAATTTAATATATGATTGTCATTTTACAATTATATGCACAACACACATCACTGGTAAAGCCGTACAGGGAAATTAAGAAGGTCCTCCCTATTTTTCAATGAAATTCTAGAATCAATTATCTAGTATTTAATGAAATTATGAAAGTGTAACTAACAGAGTTATTAATTAACTAGAATGAGAAGGGTCAATTACAACTTATCTATCTATGGCTTGATCAAAATTTAAGTTGCCTACCCATGATTTAAAATTTGGGATTTTACCCACCTAAGATTAGCTTAGTTAGAGTTCTATAACCCACCTTTGTTAAAATTTGGGCTAAATATGTAATTTTTCTCTCCTCTTATGTCTCTCTCCTCCTAAAGCATAAAAATCATAAAAGAACAAGAGAAAACAAGAAAAAAAAAGTGAGGGTTTCATAAAAGTTAACAGCAAACATTAGCTATATCTCATTTCCATCTTCTCCCCCACAAGCTTTTTACATCTAAACCTTTCAATCCAACCCTTTCTCAAATGCACATCAAACACAAAGAAATTCTATAGAAAACTCACTCAAATCCACCATTAACAAACCCCAAAAACCAAACCTAACACAAACCACAACCTCCTTCTCGGATTGAAAGTAGCAGCAAAGAATCAAAGGGATTCACTTTTAGCCATGAAGTTTCAACAAGGTGAGAGAGAGAGAGAGAGAGAGAGAGAGAGAGAGAGAGAGAGAGAGAGAGGCTTTCTCTCTCTCTCAAACCCCAAGGGTGTTGGGGGTTCAGTGAGTTGGGGTTCTATTTATGGTGGTGGTGATGGGGGAAGTCTTCGGTGCTGGTGGTGGTGGTGCACATTAGAAAATCAAAGGAGAGCGGGGTGGTCACAGTGGTGCTTGGATTGGGTTTTTGGTTTGGCTTTGAATTTTATAGGAATTATTTTGGTTTGATTAAAGCTTTAGATGATATGGTTTCATTGGTTGCTTAGAAAAGAATGAAGGAATTTTTTTTATTTTTTTAATTTAATTTAATTTTTTTTATGGATTCGATGATTCTTAACATAAGCTTCTATACACAAAGAGAGAAGATTCTATGGAAATGGTTTGTTCTTAATTTTTATAAAACCTTCACTTTTTTATATTGATTTCTCTTGTTCTTTTATGTTTTCAGAGGAAACATACATAAAAGGGAAAAAACTTGCAAAAACTTACATGGAACTAGGGTTCCATGAACTTGAGTTCCATGTAAGTTTTTGCAAGTAACTCGATTTTTGTTAAATCGAATTGTTTAAAAAATTGAGTTTCAAAACAGGGGCATATCCCTAAATAGTTTCAGAACATGGGCATTTTGTTGGAAAGTTTGGCTGAAAGGGGTATTTTGCCATTTTTGCCTAATAATTGAGATTAAATTTTATAAGGATGTGGTGTAAAATCCAATTTTATCCCTCTAATAGCAACATGCAACATCATTATATTACATATTAAAAATTAAACATAATTACACTCAATCAATTCTAATACCTATTTGAAAATCCAACTTAACTATGAGTTTATTGAGATATTATTATGTGTGGTAAGATTTATTGAGTTTTAAATAAAATCTAACATGACAATCTTTTACTGGATGGTGTAAAACATGAGTTTTATACCCCATCCTTACGAAATTTGAAAGTCAATTTAATTATTCTATGCAAAAGTAGAAGAGGTTAATGGATAAATTAATTCAACATTGGATACCAATAGCCAGTGGCGGAGCCAAAAAAAATTTCCAGGCGGAGCCAACCTAAATGTAACACGACTCTTAAAAAACATATTTACTCAAAACAAATACCAAATTTCATAAATTAATTTTAACTTGACAACATTGTGTTCTAAGTTATTTCAATGCATTAAAATCATTTATAATTGATTTTGAATTAATTAGGAATTACATTCTAAGGAAGCAAAATCTATTTATTTAAGTTTAAATCTTTGAACCTTTCTAAGGAGTTCAACATCTAAAATTTCATCATTTGGAACAAAAGATTAAGCAATAGCTTCTAGAACTTATTATTTTTATCTCTTAAAATATGTATAAATCATGTGGATATTTTCCCATTACCTTAATTTGAAACCTATATATTTGAATTTTATAAACTAGTTATGTAACTAATTAAAAAATAAAATTGAACAACCAAGTGTAAACTACTATATTTACATACCCAATACCAAACAAAACCTCCAATTATTATCAAGGCATAAATGCATTTTTAGTCCCTACATTTTAGCTTTTTCCTATTTTGGTCCCTACATTTTAATTTTACCACTTTTAGTCCTTAAACCAATTAATGCGTTCCATTTTGGTCCTTTCCGTCAATCAACCGACGGAAATTGCTGAGGTGGCTGCCGGAAGAATTAAAATATTATAAAAATGCCACATCACTCCTGACACATCAACATCTTTTTTTTTTATAAATAATTTGTCAATTTTAACCAAATAAAAAACTCAAATTTAAAAACACAAAAACACAAGAACACAACCCAGAAAATCAGACCCAAGAACAAGAATTCAAAATTAAACCCATTGAATCAACTTCCTTTCCCACTTAAAATCAAATCAATAATGCAATAAAATTTGAGAAGAGAACAAACACCAATGTTGAAAGACCCATGCTAAAAACCCATTAATTTTTCTCGTTCTTCCCCAAAGATTTATAGCCAAAATCATAAAATCAAAGAAAACTCAGAAATCTCAAACACTTAGAAACCCAAAAACTCAAGGGATTAAGTGTGTGAAAATAAATTGGGTTTTGTTTGAGTTTTTAACAAAATAATACAAAGTTGAACCTGCACAGAAACCCTCCACTGCCACCACCATGAACCTGCAGATGCACTGATACCCACAACAAAAATTCAAAATAGAACCAAAACTTACACCCAATTTAAGAGAGAGAATCAGAACACCCACAGACCCATTGCAACCAAATCGCCACCCACATCAGTAGCAACCTCCCTAAACCCACAGTGAACCCATCCCCACCAACAACATAGCAATCCCCCACCGCCGCCACCATGAATCTTGCATCAATACCCACAACAAAAATTCAAAGCAAAACCAAAACCCACATCCAATCTGAGAGAGAGAATCAGAGTGAGAGAAAGAGAGGATCGGAATGAGAGAAAGAGAGAGAATCCACCATCGCCGCCACTCCAAACCACCATGCCGTCGCCGCCGATCTCCAAACCACCACGCTGTTACCGTCGATCTTCAGTCCATGCTGCCGATTTCGATCTCCAGTCCACACCGATCTGAGAGAGACACCGAATCAAAGAGAGGTGATAGAGAAAGGAAGATGAGAAATGAGAGAGAGGAGTGACCGTGTGATTGAAAGAAGAGAGAGAAAGAAGTGATATTTTAATTGAATTCGTGTTCTTGGGTCTGATTTTCTGGGTCTATGTTCTTTTGTTTTTGTGTTTTTAACTTTAAGTTTGTGTTTTTAAATTTTCTTTTTTTATTTAGTTAAAATTGACAAATTATTTATAAAAAAAAAATAGATGCTAATGTGTCAGGGGTGATGTGTCATTTTTTATAATATTATAATTCTTTAGGCTGCCACCTCAGCAATTTCCATCAGTTGATTGATGAAAAGGACCAAAATGGAACGCGTTAATTGGTTTAGGGACTAAAAGTGGTAAAATTAAAATGTAGAGACCAAAATAGAAAAAAACCAAAATGTAAGGACTAAAAGTGCATTTATGCCTATTATCAAATATAATATATAAACACATAAATTCTAAGCTTTTTTTTTTTTTTAGAGAGTTTCAACCTGTGGTATCTGCTCTTGATGATAGCTCTTTATCACCAAATCAAGACAACAATCAGTTTTTGGTGTAGGCAAGAATTGAACTCCAAATCTCTTATTCAACCATCAAAGACTTTACTGGCCTAAGCTAATTACTCATAACTCAAACCATCATTTCCGAATCTAAAAATACAGAACTTATAATAAATTGGCCATGTTAAAGGATACCCTTAGGGTAATTGTTAATAAACAAAAATAGGAAAGTTTTGATACCACTTTCATGGAAAATATAAAAAATTGGCAACAACTGTTAGGTTCTAATACTCTAAGACTATAGGAACTAATGTATTGGAACTTCAATTTGTAATATGTTGGCAAACCATAATTAAAATATAGAGTCTAGGTTTAGGCTTGCTCAAAGTGTGTTTAATTGTAAAATTGGAATCGAGTGATTACAGAAATTATTTGACAAAATCTGTAAGGCTCGATCGATCGAAAATTAGTCTAGGTTTAGGCTTGTTCAATGTGTGTTTAATTGTAAAATTGGAATCGAGTGATTGCAGAAATTATTGGACAAAATCTGCAAGGCTCGATCAATCGAAAATTAGACTCGATCGATCGAAACACGTGTAGACTTATTTTTCTGTAGAAAATCCAATTCAGCCCAAGCCCATTTGGCGTGTAGGGTTTTGTGTTTTACTCCAAGTATAAAAGGAAAAACCCTAGCTATGTTTTAAAGGCTTTTTCAGAGTTGTGTATTGAATCTTTTGTGAGATCTAGATGTGTTTACCTTCATACACACATATAGAGTTGTCAAGATCAAGATTCGTGTCAAGAGCTTGATGATCTCTTCAGTTGCTGCTTAAAGAACTTTCAAGAAGATCCAAAGCCTTTGAGTGGAGTCTCAAAGTCACAAGTAGGAGAACTAGTGGTTGTAGCAGATCAAGGAAAGAAGTAGTCCGTGGACTCGAAGCTATCACATGGTCGTGGTAGTAAGTTTTCTACTTGAGGTAGCAATAGGATATTAGTAGTCTAAGTTCTATAGTAAAAATTTCAATTCTTTCATAGTGGATCTGTTTTGCCTTGAGGATAGCTAGGTTAAATCCTCTCTAGGTTTTTTACCGATTAGGTTTTTCTAGGTTATCATATCGTTGTGTTCTTTATATTTCCACATTATTTACATGATATGGTTTTATTGTGTTAACTTAGAACTAAATAATTTATCTAAGTAATCACTTAGGTAAATAACTAGGTTAAACAACTTGTGTTAAAGGGTCTAAAAACATACAAGTGGTGTCAAAGCAGGTTAGCTCTTGTGTTTTTAGATCTTTTGATCTAAGAGTTGATCCTTGACCCCTACTGTCATGGATTCTTTGAAGTTATTTTTGCTAAAATTCCAACTTGTCTACTTTTGGTTTATATGGCTTGTTGCATCTGTTAAGTCTTTCCTTAAGTATCTTGGTATAATTACATGTGATGATAATTATGTGTGCTATACAGCTTTAATCGCCTTAAAGGCACATGATTCTTGTCTTTGGTATTTGAATAGTGGTTGTTCCAAGCATATAATAGGAAATAAAGCTCTATTAAAGACACATTTTGAAGGAAAGATTGGGACAGTCACGTTTTTAGATGGGAGAAAATCTATGATCAGAGGCATTGGAATTGTGGACATTCTAGGTTTGCCGGTATTTGAAGATGTCTAGTATGTTGATTGGCTGAAGGCTAACTTACTCAACATCAGTCAGATTTGTGACAATGGACTGAATGTTCTCTTTACCAAGTATGAATGTGAGATACTTGATGGAGGAGGTGACTGCATGTGTATTGGTGTTAGAACAATTGATAATTGTTATGGTATAACACCAAGTATAAGCAACAAGTGTTTTAGTGCGAAGATAAATCAAGTAAACTTATGGCATCAACGGTTGGGACACGCAAGTCACAAGCAATTAGAGAAGATCTCCAAGTGTGATGCAGTTATTGGTTTGCCCAAGTTTGAAAAGATAGAGAAGTGCATATGTGGACCATGTCAGATGGGTAAACAAGTGAAGTCCAATCATTCGTCTATAACTGAAGTTCAAACCTCAAGACCTCTAAAGTTGTTGCACATTGATCTCATGGAACCTGCCGAAGTTCAAAGTTTAGATGGAAAGAAGTATATTTTAGTTGTTGTGGATAATTTCACTAGATATACTTAGGTTGTGCTTTTGAAAGATAAGGTTGAGGCTCCTGAAAAGATAATACACTTGTGCAAGAAATTGCAAGTTGAAAAAGGTACTGTGATAGCCAACATTAAAAGTGATCATGAGAGAGAATTTGAGAACACAAAACTGGCTACTTTCTGCAATAATCAAGGCACACATTAAGAGTTTTCTTCACCCAAGACACCACAGCAGAATGAAATAGTGGAACGAAAGAATAGTGTTATTCAAGAAATGGCTTGTGTCATGTTAAATAACAAAAAGATGCCCAAGTCATTTTGGGGAGAAGCAGTTAACACCGCTTGCCATACACTCAACTGAGTGTATTTTAGACCTGACTCCAAGAAAACTCCATATGAACTTTGGAGAGGAAAGAAGCCTGTTGTCAAATACTTCAGGATATTTGGTAGTGACTGTTATATTTTGCATACATCAATAGTTTTCTTCACCCAAGACACCACAACAGAATGAAATAGTGGAACGAAAGAATAGGTTTATTCAAGAAATGGCTTGTGTCATGTTAAATAACAAGAAGATGCCCAAGTCATTCTAGGGAGAAGCAGTTAACACTGCTTTCCATACACTCAATCAAGTGTATTTTAGACCTGATTCTAAGAAAACCCCATATAAACTCTGGAGAGGAAAGAAGCATGTTGTCAAATACTTCAGGATATTTGGTAGTGACTGTTATATTCTGCGTGATAGTGAGAACCTAGAAAAGTTTGATGCAAAGAACGACAAGGGATATTTTTTGGGCTACTCTTCCACCAGTAGAGCATATAGAGTGTACAATCTGAGAACTAAAACAGTCATGGAGTCTTCAAATGTGGTGATCAATGATGAACTATGTTCAGAATCTCATTTAGAAGACACACCTCTGATTCAAGAAAAGACTATGGAGGTTAAAGATTCTTTTCCTAAAGAATATGTTGGGAAGCATAGTGATGAAGAACTACAGTTATTGAATGATGCTGATTCAAAACCATCCACTCCTATTCGTGAAACCCAACAAGAATAAAGTGAGCCTAGTTCTTCATCTGAACAAAAAGGTACCTCTACATCTCTGGTTAAAGGTCCATGTGCTTAAGTAAAGGTAAATCACCCTGTCACAAATATATTGGGTAGTATGAATGATAACATGAGATTGAGGTCTAAAGCCTTGAATGTAATTACTCACTCATGCTATCTATCCCAATTCAAACTGAAGAAAGTAGATGAAGCACTTCAAGATGCTGATTGGATTAATTCTATGCATGAAGAACTTCATCAATTTGTTCGGAATGATGTGTGGGAGTTAGTTCACAGACCGAAGGGAGTGAATGTGATAGCAATTAAGTGGATTTTCAAGAACAAGTCAGATGAACATGGTACAGTTATTAGAAATAAATCAAGACTTGTTGCTCAAGGATACACACAAATGGAAGGGATTGATTTTGATGAGACTTTTGCACTGGTAGCAACACTAGAATCCATTAGGATTCTCTTGGCATTAGCAAGTCATTTGAATTTCAAGTTGTATCAAATGGATGTTAAGAGTGCATTTTTGAATGGGATGTTGCAAGACAAGGTGTATATTAAACAACCAAAGAGTTTTGTTGATCCTCATAAACCAGATGACATCTACAAGTTGAAGAGAGCACTCTATGGGTTGAAACAAGCTCCCAAGGCATGGTATGATAGGTTAACTGCCTATCTCACTAAGCATGGATTCAAAAGAGAATTTGCAGATACAACTCTCTTCATATGAAAGGATAAGAATTATTTTGTAGTAGCTCAAATTTATGTTGATGATATTATTTTTGGTGCTACTAATGATTCTCTGACTAAATCTTTTGCAGATGAAATGAAGAAGATGTTTGAAATGAGTATGGTTGGTGAACTAACTTATTTCTTGGGATTGCAGGTGAAGTAAACGGATTCTGGAATTTACATCAACTAAGCAAAGTATGCTAGAAATCTTGTCAAGAGATTTGGACTTGAAAAAGCTGCATATGCTAGAACACCAATGGCTACATATGCAAAGCTAACCAATGATCCTTCAGGTGAGTCTGTTGATGTTACATTATATAGAAACATGATTGGTTGTCTTTTGTATTTAACTGCTAGTCGTCCAGATATTGCTTTTAGTGTTGGTGTATGTTCTAGGTTTCAATCTAATCCTAAAGTTTCACATTTGAATGCTATTAAAAGAATAATAAAATATATTAGTAAAACTTGTGATTATGGATTGTTTTATCGCAAAGAGTCAAATATGTCTCTTGTTGGATACTCAATTGCATATTGGGCCGGCAATGCTGATGATAGAAAAAGCACCACTGATGGGTGTTTTTATGTAAAAGCCAATCTTGTTGCTTGGGTGAATAAAAAGAAAAATTCTGTCTCTTTGCCAACTATAGAAACAGAATATATTGCAATTGGAAGTTGTTGTTCACAGCTCTTTTGGATGAAAAAGCTTTTAGGTGATTATGGAATATCACAGGACACCATGGTTGTCTATTGTGATAATTCTAGTGCTATCGATATCTCTAAGAACTCTATTCAACATTCTAAGACTAAGCACATAGAGATTAGATATCACTTTATTAGGGATCTGGTTGAAAGAAAGATTGTGGTTCTTGAATATATCCCTACTAAACGTAAGAATGCTGACATATTCACCAAACATCTTAATAGAAGTAAGTTTGATACACTTCGTCAAGTGATTGGTGTGATTCTGTGTCCCTAGTCATCCTTGGCTCTTTTGGTCCTTGTGCTTCATCTCAATACTCTTTGTGACCATTCATCTTTTGGTGTTTTGTTTTCTTTTTGCTTTTAAGATTTGCATTGCATTGCATTACATTCATGCAATTCATGATAGGTTGTTTTTGGTATTAAAAAAAATAAATAAATAAATAAATAAAAAAAAAGAAGGAAAGAGGGATGTGTTTTGTATTATAGATCTTGGATTTGTAATCAAGGTTAGCCTATTATCTTAACATAACATGCTTGGTGTACCTTGTTTAGCTTGGATGAGCTTTTTTTTTTTTTTTTTTTTGCACTTTGCTAGTTTTAGCTATGTAGTGCATATTGTGTGGGAGTTGTTTATAATTTTTGATCACATGATCTTGATTTTGAACTCACATGCTTTTGATTGTTAGGACTAGAACCTAAAGAGGAAGACATAAATAACTATCTCACCATTGTTTACTAGCCAATCAGGAACACCTTAGTGCATATCTTAAGATTTTGTGCTCGAGAAAGTGTAGCACATGCATATAAAGAACATAAGGTGTAGCCTCAGATTAATAATAAAATTGGTGTGTACATTATTGGGCTATAATAAAGATAACACAAAGAAATAAAATTGGTGTGTACATTATCTAGCTTAAATAACCATTTCACAATGAAATAAAAATGGTGTGTACATTATGAGGCAAAATTAAAAAAAAAATTACATGATTGCAAGCTTGTTTTCTAGGAGATATGAGAGTTATAGTCACTTTCAAATTTATGTGATGAATAATGTAAAAATTGTGATTGATTACTATCTATATATCACTTTACATGCATCTCATGTTATTACTAGTTGCACATACTACACAAGTTATTCTTTGCTATTTGGCCATCCAAGATTGTATGTTCCTTGATTTTGATACAAAATATGTTTTTTGATTGAGTTTTGGGGACAAAAAGTGTGAAAATCTTGTTTTTGGAAGATCTGGGTTGATTTCAATTATTTTTGAAAAACTTTTAAACTCATACTTATGCATTTCAGTCATAAATTATGTTGGTTTGAGTGGTTTTTGCATAAAACTTTCTCTGTTTTTCAAAAATTTCAAAATTCCAAATTTTCGATCGATTGAATATGTTTTTCGACCGATCAAAATTGCATTAAAAATTTTGGTTTGAATCAGCTTGGCTTGATTGGTGCTCGATCGATCGAATCTATTTTTTGATGGATCGAAGCCCAATTTCGACCGATCGAAATTCGAAAGCTGAGTTTTTAAAAAATGTTCACCTCACGTGTTCTTCATTATTTCAAAGCTTTTCAAAAACCTTTTCTCACTTTCTCTCTTCGACTGATCCAATCTAAGGATTTTGTCATTTTTTTCCACAAATTTCTCCAAGGTTTTTGTCCTCAAGCATTGGTAAGTCTTTTATACCCTTTCTTTTTCAAGTTAATTACATGTTTCATGCATTTTCATGCATTTTTCTTGAAAAATTCAAGCATAGGAATTTAGGGATTTTTGTTCATTTCAATTGTTTTAAATCGTTTTTGTTCATTGAGTTTTTGTTCTTAGATGCTATTAACATGATTCCCATGCATTAATTTGATTAATTTGTTGGTTTAAGAACAATTGGAAATTTTAGGGCTTGGAATTTTTGTAAAATTGAGGATTTTGTTCAATTGAGATTAATTTGATGAAATTGACTTGTGATATTGATAAATTAAGTCGTTATATGATGTTTCCTAACTAGTATAAAGGTTAATTGATCAATTTGGTTAAATTTTTGAAATTGGTTTTTTCCAGATTTGGGGTTTCTGGACTAAAACTCTATGTTCAAGTCAATTGATGGTTTATAAAGTAAAATTGAACAAATTTCAATGCATTAAAGCATGCATCATATGTGCATTCATCCCATGTATCATATAGATTGTTATTTATTGATATTTTTGTGCTCTAACCCTCTCTAAATTGATCAATTTGGTTAAATTTTTGAAATTGGTTTTTTTCAAATTTGGGGTTTCTGGACTAAAACTCTATGTTCAAGTCAATTGATGGTTTATAAAGTAAAATTGAACAAATTTCAATGCATTAGAGCATGCATCATATGTGCATTCATCCCATGCATCATATAGATTGTTATTTATTGATATTTTTGTGCTCCAACCCTCTCTAATGGAGTTTGCACTTGGTATTTTCTTTGCCTTTTGTTTTCCTTTTCTTTAAACCCTTAGCATCAGGGTTAGGAAGACTAGAGCCAAGAAAACCACCACCACTTCTACTCCTAAGTTCCAGAGTGATAAGTTTAGGACTTTGAAAAACCAAGAAACATATGAGAACCTTAATATCTTTAGACCAGTATGGGCTGAGCATAAGGTAATTTTAGATGAGGTTGACCCTGAGATACGTAGGAATTTTGAGTGTAGGGGTTTGTTACCACTCATAGAGGTAGAGCATCCTCCTCCTGCTGCATTGATTAGAAAGTTCTATTCAAACCTCTTTATCCACTCCAATGATCTCTTGGTGTACCTTTGGTATAGTAGCCCATGTACTCTTACACTGAGACCCATCACCTCGATGGCATTATGTCACTTATCACCGGTACTTCCATTAGTTGGGGTACTGATTCTCGTGTCACTTCTCATGAGCTTACCGAGCTCAACTATTTATTTTTTCGGATTTCTTGTCATTGTATTTGGCCTATCTCTCATCTTCATACTATTCCCATTGAGAGATGTGCATTCTTGTACGCTCTTGGCACTGATGCTCCTATGAGTTTTCCCACTCTTTTCATTAGCTCACTTGTTGAGGTTCATAGGAGCAGTGCAAAATCCCATGGTTTATTCTTTCCGGTCTTTATCCATAAGATTCTTTTGGACTTAGGTTTAGAGTACTTTCCTGCATCCGAGCCCGTACATATCATATCTCCTATAGGTACCACATTTCTTAGGCAAAGAGCATCTCAGTTGAAAGCTAGCTCTAAGCGCCCTAGAGTCGAGTCTTCTATAAGTGATGCATCTAGACCTGCTCCATCTAGTGACCTTTCTACTGAGACATATGTAGACCCTATAGCTACTATGGATCCTCCACTATCTACATCGGGTGACTCTTCATTGCGGAGCATGCTAGATACAGTTATGACCGTTTAGGCGGTGCATGGACAGCTTCTGTTGGATGTGCTCAATGAGCTTCATGCTTTACGAGCAAATTTGGCTGATGCTAGAGGTTCTGCTCCACCAGCTCCACCTTTTGATGAGTCTTGATTGCCCTTTTGGCAATTCGTCACAAAGAGGGAGAGCACATACACTTGGAGATAGGGGGAGATTGGAGATTGTAGATTGTATCTAGGAGCTCATTTTATGATGTATTTTGTTTTTGGCTTTGATGTATTTCTTTTTAAGTGGGTTATATATGATAGGGGGAGATATTATGTTATGTTTTACGTTTAGTGTTTAGTTTTTTATTGTTTCTTGATTCACATATAGTACATTTGATTATTGATTTATATGTATGAGGTTATTCATGATATATGTATTTTATTTTATGTTTTGTGAAATCAAGAAGTTTAATTTTGTTTTACTTGTATTTTCCACACATGTGCATATGTGTTTGTTGAGTGTTTCAAGAATTTACAGGTTAATTCAGTCGTGGCTGCTGTCTACTTTAGCAACTGATAGATAATGGTTAGGTTGAATTGTATTTAGGTTTTTTAAATTTGAATTGGCTGTTTTTTTCTTTGAGCATTTTATATTTGTAATGTATTTTGTCACGGATTGCCAAAGGGAGAGTTTGTTAGGTTCTAAGACTTTAGGAATTAATGTATTAGAACTTCAATTTGTAATATGTTAGCAAACCATAATCAAAACATAGAGTCTAGGTTTAGGCTTGCTCAAAGTGTGTTTAATTGTAAAATTGGAATCGCGTGATTGCAGAAATTATTGGACAAAATCTGCAAGGCTCGATCGATCGAAAATTAGACTCAATCGATCTAAACACATGCAGATTTATTTTTCTGCAGAAATTCCAATTTAGCCCAAGCCCGTTTGACATGTAGGGTTTTGTGTTTTACTCCAAGTATAAAAGGAAAAACCCTAACTACATTTTAAAGGCTTTTTAAGAGTTATGTATTGAATTTTTTGTGAGATCTAGAGGTGTTTACCTTCATACACACATATAAAGTTGTCAAGATCAAGATTTGTGTCAAGAACTTGATAATCTCTTCACTTGCTGCCTAAAGAACTTTCAAGAAGATCCAAAACTTTTGAATGGAGTCTCAAAGTCACAAGTAGGAGAACCTGTGGTTGCAGCAGATCAAGGAAAGAAGTAATCCGTAGACTCGGAGCTGTCACGTGGTCATGGTAGTAAGTTTTCTACTCGAGGTAGTAATAGGATATTAGTGATCTAAATTCTATTGTAAAAACTTCAATTCTTACATAATGGATCTGTTTTACCTTGAGGATAGTTAGGTTAAATCATCCCTAGGTTTTTTACCGGTTAGGTTTTCCTGGGTTATCATATCGTTGTATTATTTATATTTCTACATTATTTACATGAAATGGTTTTATTGTGTTAACCTAAAACTGAATAATTTATCTAAGTAATCACTTGGCTAAATAACTAAGTTAAACAACTTGTGTTAAGAGGTCTAAAAACATACAACATTTATTATTTTATAATGTTTTTAAAAATAACTCATAAATCAATATCTTTAGTGCATCAGTTAACATTTCCCATAATAAATAACACTATTATATCTTAACAATATGTATTATTTTATCATTTTTTCAATAAAATGTTTCTAAAAATAACTCCTAAACTAATGTCTTTAGTGCATTGGTTATCAGACCAAGACACCAATAAGTTTTTGGTGTAAGCAGAAATTAAATTTTAGATCTCTTATTTAACCATCAAATTTTACCAGTTGAGCTAACTGTAACCGACATTATATCTTATATTGTAATATATTTTGTAATGTAATAAATAGTAGACGCTTCACAAACATATATTATTATATTATTATTTAGGAGGGTCAGACAAGCTTGGCAATAGAGTCGGTCAAAGTTGAAAGTTGCCACTATAAGCCAGTAACAACAAATAATCTCAAATTAAACTTTATTATTTGAGTCAACTGAAACTGAGACGTTATATTTTATATTATAATATATTTTGAAATGTAATAGACCGAAGACGCTCAACAAACATTTATTATTATATTATTTTTTAGGAAGGTCAGACAAGCTGGGCAATAGAGACAGTCAAAGTTGAAAGTTACAGCTGTAAGCCAGTAACAACAAAAAATCTCAAATCAAAAGGAAAAAGAGCAGAAACACTCACGGAGAAACCCAGAGAGAGAGAGAGAGTGAAATATCAGTGACCGCAAAAGTTGAGGAAGTTGCTAAGAAGCCCTCTAATTGCGTAAATTTTACATTATGGAACGCGTAATTTTTTTTTATTATATATGGAACACGGTATCAAGTTCATCATTTCGAACAAAACATTGAGCAACAGCTTCTAGAATTTTTTTCCCCTCTTAAAATATGTATAAATCATTAAATTGTGGATATTTTCCCATTAGCTTAATTTGAAACCAATATATTTGAATTTTATAAACTAACTAATTAAAAAATAAAATTGAACAACCATGTGTAAACTACTATATTTACGTACCCAATACCAAACAAGACCTCCAATTATTATCAAATATTAAAATATATAAATACATAAATTCTAAGCTAATTACTCAAAACTCAAACCATCATTTCCAAATCTAAAAATACATAAACTTATAATAAATAACACTATTATATCTTGTATTATAATATATTATGTAATGTCTTAGACGTTAGACACTCAACAAACATATATTATATTATATTATTAATTAGGATGGTTAGACAAGCTTCGCAATTGTGTTTACATCCAAACAAACGCATATAATATTTCTCCAAAAAGAGAAAAAAGAAAAAACACACATATAATAAAGTCAGTCAAAGTTGAAAGTCACAACTGTAAGCCAGTAACAACAAACATTCGGTAACAACAAACATTCACAAATCAAAATTAAAAAGAGCATAAACAAGAGAAATTATAATATTCTTCTAGTAAAGGATAGCATTTGTTTAAAATTGTTGAGTCAGAAAAAAGTTTTAAACAGAAATTAACTACTACCTCAACAATTTATACTATCTATCAAGAGGTGCTACGTCCACAACATTTTCACAACGCAATAAATCATAGATGGTTAGTTAAAATTGGTTCAAATTTAAACCTAATACTAAGATTATTTTTTTACCCTAACAATAATAACCAGTAAAATATAGGTTTTCCTCCCCCCCCTTCATGCTCATCTTTTTATTCCCTAAAATTTAGTATTTTTTTATTCATTTTTCATCTAAATAAAAGTAAAACACTCCAATTTTAAAAATAAAAAATAAAAAATTAAGAGAACTTCTAAAATTTAGCATTTTTTCCTCTCACATTCATATTATTTTTTGTACCAAAACTTTTCTCTATAGCCTATACCACTGCAACACTTTCAAATACATGCTCAAAAGAGAAATTTCAATTACTACTTATCTCTAAAGTTTATCATTTTTTATTTTTTTTTTAAAAATATTTTTTTAAATTATAATTACGCTATAATTTCTCCCGAAACACTCACGAAATCACGAAGAAACTCAGAGAGAGAGAGAGAGAGAGATACTAGTGACGGCAGAAGTTGAGGAAGTTGCCAAGAAGCCCTCTAAATGCGTAAATTTTACATTATGGAACGCGTAATTTTATTATTATTATATATGGAACACGGTATCAAGTTCTAAGTGTCGGAAACCTCCGAAAGACTTTCTCTATTGACTATTCAACTTTCATTTTCTATAAGCTTCACTCTCTCTACTTTTCTTTCCTCAACCCCTTGTTCTCCAACTTCTTTTCTTCCATGACCTTTGAATTTCAAGAACCCTCTTCTTCTTCTTCTTCTTCTGACTCCCATCAATGGACTCACGATGTATTCTTGAGTTTCAGAGGCACAGATACTCGCAACAACTTTACTGGGCATCTATACAACGCTTTGCATAAAAAGGGAATCAACACCTTCATAGACGATGAGCTTAGAAGAGGAGAAGAAATATCACCCGCACTTCTCAAAGCCATAGAAGGGTCAAGGATTTCAATCCTTATACTCTCTAAAAACTATGCATCATCCTCATGGTGCTTGGATGAGCTTTTGAAGATCCTCGAGTGCAAGAAAACAAAAAAACAAATGGTTCTACCAGTGTTTTTCAAAGTAGATCCATTGGATGTAAGGCATCAAAGAAACTGTTTTGGAAAAGCATTTGATGAACTTGGAGACAAGGTTAAGGATGATGTCAAGATGCTGAGGTGGAAGGCTGCTCTAATTGATGTGTCCAATTTGACTGAGTGCTGGCGTATTGCCAAAGGGTAAATCTATCTCTAAACACTTCTTGCCTTCATTTTACAACTCTTTTTTTTTTCTCATTCCAATTATAATAATGCATTCTTGTATTATAATTATAATAAATTAACCTTAGATTTTCGTTTTTTTGTTGTAGGCCAACTTAAGAATTAAGATGGATACACATATTTTAGGGGCTAAATTTATTTATTTATTTCATATACTGTGTAATCTTTTTTTTATTTTTTTTACTGAACTAGAATGAAATAGTTTTGGGATTAGCCACTCTCAGTATTTAATTTTTCATTTCATTATAATTAGTAAAACAGATTTGAGACGAATCTATTTTCAAAGCTCCTCTGTTTATTTCCTTAAATTTAGTTTTGGTTTAGATTTTAATAGAGAGAGAGAGAGAGAGAGAAGCAATGAATATATATATCTGTAATCCCACCTACTAGTCTTAGACCCCAAGGAACACGGTGATTAATGTAGCTTTGGCAGCCTCCTCTCACTTGCATCTCTGGAATTACGTTGTTGTCATTTTTAGTGCTTTCAATTTTGAAATGGATTGCTTAAGCCTATAGTTCAGTGGAGATATTACTGTCACTCAATGGCCTGATGCAGAAGAGTATCACTTTCCAAAATAAAAATAAATATTTTAGAAGTAAATAAACCTACCTTGTAACATAGAAACCTGTTACCGATTGAGGATCCAATGAAGGGAATCCGGGCTTTTCTAATAAAGGGAAGGACTTGTGTTCAACCCATATATATGAGGAGTGGGAGGTGGAGGTGGAGGATTATTCCCTATCTTCTAGCCTACCATTATCATTTGTTAGTTGTTACGGGGAAAAAATAAAAATCTCATATCTACATCATGTTCTTGTATTTCAATGTTTCAAGTATCCAACTCACCAATACTTCTTATCTATTGACTTTGTAGGAATGAATCTGAACTTATCCAAGAAATTGTTCAAAAGGTCTCACTTATGGTAAATCGTACATACCTCAATGTTGCTAAATATCCCGTAGGAATTGAGCCTCGTGTAGATGATGTAAATTTGCTTTTAAGTATCGGGAGTAATGACATACGCATGGTAGGGATCCTGGGAATCGGTGGAATTGGTAAGACAACCATCGCCAAAGCCATTTATAACTTGGTTGCTTATCAGTTTGATAGTAGTTGTTTTCTTGCAAACATTGGGGAAACTTCAAAGCAAGAATCCGGGTTGGTCCACTTACAAGAGACCCTTCTTTCTGAGATTCTAAGAGATACAAGAATTTCACAGGTTGGCAATGTGAATCGAGGAATCAATGTGATAAAGCAGAGGCTACGCTCTAAAAGGATTCTTTTAATTCTCGATGGTGTGGACAAATTGGTCCAATTAGAAACATTAGCTGGAAATTGCGATTGGTTTGGTTTAGGAAGTAGAATCATCATAACAACAAGAGAGAAAGCTTTGCTAGCCAATCATGAAGTAGACTTGATATACCAAGTAAGGGACATGGATCATAACGAAGCTCTTCAACTCTTTAGTTTGAATGCCTTCAAAACAGAAAAACCTTCTGAGAATTATGCTGTACTCACAGAACGTGCGATACGTTATGCTAGAGGCCTTCCATTAGTTTTAACAGATTTAGGCTCGGAGCTATATGGTAGAAGCATAGTTCAATGGAAAAGTGCTTTGGATAAGTACGAAGCAGAGAGAAAAAGAAAAAGAAAAGTACAAAAGAAATCCTCAAAAAAAATATTCTATAAAAATTCAAAATAATTTATTCATACCTAAGTTGAATGCTATTGATGGTCATTATTATTATTTTGTCAACTCTTTGAAAAAGCTTTGTAAGGATTTTATTTGGTAGACTATGCTAATTGTTCATCATTGATCGTTTTATTTCTAAAAAATATATAATATTTTGTCACTTCTTAACTTAATTTTTGTTATTTTGGTACAATAAAATTTTATCATGTTTTCATATTTCAAATGGGATATGACCAACTAATCTTTCAGAATATGATAAAAATTTTCAATGAAGTTTATATTTGTAAAAAATAAATAAATAAATAAAATAAAATAAAATAAAGATTAGTTTTAAGTGCATCGTAAGAGGTTTCGAATGAGATCTTAATATAATTGGATGAAAGTAATTTTAGGGACTTAAAATAGTTTTAAATATGTTAGAAGAATTACACATTCAAAGTGTTATACAGATGTATAATAAATTTTAATTAAGCACTTTATAGTTTTTTAGTTGAGATTCGTGAATCTATATGTAAGGACATTTGTTTCTAGAAAAAACATGGAAGAACATTTGACACTTAGTTAGATATATATGATGACTTGGTACAAAATAGAAACTCAGCTAGAATCCAAAGATATATAGCATCAAAAATTAAAGAAAAGTAGAAGGATATTTGACACAAAATTAGAATGTAATTAGAATCCAATTTGAATGTTTGATTGAACTTTATCTCAAATTTTCATTATAATAGTACAATATGTGTGTGTATATATATATATAGTATGAAGCCAAAAGTAGAGTTGTTTTTTATTATTTTGAGAGATAAGACAAAATTTGAGAATTGGAGGGATCAAGATACACAAACGCTTAAATTGTTTTCTAGCATCATTTTCACAATATTTGGTATAGGCGGCTGTGAAGTCTGAAGCCAAGCATTATCATATTCAATGGATGCAAGTATTATTTGTATGGTATGGCACATTTTGATTTTGATTTTGATTTTTTTTTTTTTTTTTTGGAGAATGATGGTATGGCACATTTTGATTGGTATCACTGTGTCAGTTAGATTAATATTCTTTGGTTGGATGGGTAATACGATACATGGTTAATGAGTAAAAATTAATATTACGATTCAAACATGATCACCATAAATAAAGGTCTTTCAAAATTAATAAATCCACCGAATTACAAAGTAATTGTTAGGATACTGACTGTGTTATGCCTAGTGGTGTGCTTAACTGTGCCTGTAGTTGTAATGTACTTAACGCCATGTGCAATGCATGTGCAAGGTGTAATGCTTGGTGTTGTATTTCATTGTAGCAGTTAAGCAGTTGGTTAGTGCTGAAGAAGTGGAGGCAATTAAGGGAGTTAGTTAGAAGGTTGTTAGTCAGTTAGTAGTTACTGGTTTGACAGTGTGTGCTTGGCAAGATCATGATTGATTGTAATTGTATATAAACAGAATTGTTGAGTGAGAATGGATAAGCATAGAATCAACTAAGTTCTTCTTCTCTATTCTTCCCTAATCCTTGCTCTATTTTGGAGGTAGTTACCCTCGAAGTAACTGACATTTCATCATCCCAATTCTCCATTTCTGTCATCATCCATTATCTTCCTTCCACTTTTTCTGATTGGCCAAACTCTTAACAGTAATGGATGAATGACTGATATTTATTTTCCTCAATTTTTGCAATGAGCAATAAACACTTGATATTTATTTTCCTCAATTCTTTCCATACTTTTTTTTTTCCATTTTTCTTTCGACCCGTGGAGCGCAATATATATATATATATATTTTTTTTTTTTTTCTTCCAGCAGTTAAAGAGCACTATTATATAGCTTTGGTGTGGGCAGAAACTTCAGTATGAGTTTTGAATTTGAATTATGTTTTGTTACTTTTGTATGAGACTTTACTTTATTTCTATGGCTAACAAGCAGCACATGCATAGTCTTTGCGTGCTTGTATGAGTCTTAGATACACTATATTATTTCAAAAATCATACTAAACTTTCTGCTGTGCCCACAACGAATCTATGAGATGGGTTGTAATAACCTAAAAGAAACAAATACAAGAAGCCCGCTGATATTTATATAACTTGTAAAAAGAAAGGAACGAGGGAAGTGCTAGAGGTTTAATTTAGCAGAAAAAAAAATGATAAAACATGGACACGACTTCTATTTCGTTTTTAAAAGTTCAATGTTTTCTCATCCTCAATATTTACTCAGGAAGTTGCTTAGATTTTTTTTTATTCGATATAAAAATTGACCAAATCTAGGCTAATGATACTAAGTTTTTAGCCAAATTTACAACGATTATGGACAAAAAATTGAAATCAATTAGTTACTGGAATTTTAGAGTGCCTATTAACCGTGATTATGGACAAAGGTCCAGGCCAGGCAGAGGAGAGAGAGAAGAAGAAGAAAAGGATTGGTTGGATTTTGAGGGTGGAGAGACTCATTTAATGCTGCATCACTTATTTTTAGAAAGATGATGAGGTGGGTTATAGTGTGTTTTTAACCATTGGATTTAATAAAAATTAATGATTTAAAAAATATATAATTTTTTCGAAGTTACATTAGGTGTAACTTAAATCCATCTATATATATATATATATATATAAACTCCACCACTATATGTAGAATTTTAAGTTTGTTAGAAGTTGATATGGAAAAAAGAAGGTGTTTACGTTTAACTTAAATACTTATTAATTTCTTCTCAAAAAAAAAATATTTATTACGTTATTGGCAATTTTTTTTACTCAATCCAAAAAAAATTTGTAACTCAGTATGAACAAATAACGTTGCAATCTTTTGTTTCTTATGGCTAGTAATCAAATTTAAGTTAAATTAATCATAAAAGATTAGATGACAAATTTATATTGTAACCAATTTAAGATTTTTAATTTTTTATAAACTTAGAAATTATAGGAGAATATTTTGTTACAAATATCTATTTTTTTAGATCTAAAAGATATAAATAAATAATTATTGTTGCTATTTTTGGTTTCTTACTATATGGCTGTGTAGTAATATAATTTATGTAAAAATAAATAGTAAAAAAATATATTGATAATAAAGTGATTAATTGAAGAATTTATTATCAACTTAGAAATTATAGAAGAAGATAAGAAAAAAAATTATATCTAGTTTATTTTTATAAATCTAAAAAATTATTCAATTTAGTGAGGGAAAATATCACATGACACATTAATTTAACTGTAAATCAGTGTCATGGGCGGCTAGCCATATATATATATATATATATAATATAAAATTTTTATCTATTTTGACCCTCTAAAATAAAATTTTGAACAATCTGGTCCTTTTTTTTTTTTTAAGCACAACTAAAATAACCTTAAATATAATCCTCTTACTAATATCTTAGCATTTAAAAATAAAAAAAGAAAAAAGAAAAAAGAAAAGAAAAGAAGGAGGCCCAACAACAAGCCAATTTAATCTAAACCTTGAAAATAAAAATTAGTTGTTGAATCTAAAGTGCTTTTTATTTGTTATTTGTTGAGTGAAGACCGGGCGCGTAGAACAGGCCAAGAGTGATTAAGTGACGACAAAAGCAAACGTTAACACAATAAAAATTAGTATCTATTTGGGAATAATTTATCTAACTTTTTGTTAAAAGTATTAAATAAGTAGGAACTCACATGAGACCTGCAAATATTCGAAAAAAAAGTGAAGCAATAAGTTGGCTTATAATCAAGACCCAAACACACTTAATACAATTACAAAGAATAATAGTTGTCAATGTTGAGTTGAATTGTTAAATACAAAAATTGTAAAGACTTAAAACAAACTAATAGATAAAAGAATTTTGAGCAATAATAATTAAAGTTCACTTAGCAACAATAATTAATATGTTTATTGTATTTGAAAACAATGGATGATTTCCAAGATTTCATCTTAGCAAAAATTAGTATGTTCATTATATTATGAAACTATATGTCAAATGAACTAATAGTTTATGTAGGGATAAAAGCCCAAAATTGTATATTGGGCCTTAGGCCTCATCCGAAAACACGGGTATGTCCGAGGAGGAGCAAATAACCGTGAGAGATTTCAAGTTTAAAGTCTCGTAAGGAAGGAACGGATGGAGGGTGATTCGAGGAGTAACTCCTCCTCAGACATGATGAATACGGTTCAAATCTGTATTCTAACAACCTAGGTGACCCTCTAGAAGGCTCTCACGATAAGGATGTGCATCATACACATATAAGAGCAATAAGAACTTTGGAAAATCTAAGGAAAAGCTGCTACTATTGCATTAAATGCACTGCATCTACTTTTCTGGTTGCATTTATGTGGAGAAGACACCTGAACAGTGATGTCTTGGCTACCACAACTCACAGAGAGCCAAAAGAGATGTCTGATGGGACAGGTACTCAAGTGAGGGCTTAGATGATCAACAAGTATAGGGTCAAGATGGTCCAAAGGGGAGCTATATAATGTGAGAGACTCTCCATAAGGAAGGGATCGGAAACTAGAGAAAATACACTGTAACAATCAAAGTTGCACTTGTAATCAATTCTGTTGATTTATACCAAGATTTGCCCCCTCGGACAATGAATTCATTTAGTTTTATGTGCTCTGATTCTTGCTTTATCATCTTTTAAATCCATACTAGCCGTTGTTAGAGCATTCTCATCAGGTTTGTTATATGTGTTAAATGCTATAATATTTGGCATTTGACGCATGAAATCCCAAAATATGAGTTTCATCAGGTGTTTTATATGTGCCATTTTTTTGCAACATGCTACAGTACGCTCTCAAATTTGAGAGCGTACTGTACACCTTTACTATAATTTATATTACTTTTTTATTCTCGCTGGGCCCATTTCCTCTGTCTCCTCATCACCTATTTCTTCCCTCTGTCTCCTCATTCCTTCACCGAATTGGATCTGCTCTCTCTCTCTCACTTCATTTCTTTGCTCTCTCTCTGTACTCCACGTCACTGCCTCCCTCTCCGACGAAACCCAGGAGCATCAAGCCACGCCACGCCACAGGAACCCGACATACACTCTCAGATCGCCGTCCACCAACACAGCCACACGAACCCGACCCACCACATCCACAACAACCCATGGCCTGATCACCATGCCACGCCACGCCACGCCGCCGAGCTTGTCGTGCCATCCACCATGTCATCGGAACCTCCCACCATCAAATTTCTCTCAATCGGCTTGTAGTGGTGGGTTTTGCTTTTGGGTTTGTTTGATTTGGGATGTGGGTTTGTTTGATTTGGTTGTGTTTTTTGTCGTGCCGATCTCTCTAGTTGTGGGTTTTTTTTTTTTTTTGGCTGCAATTTGGGCTGATCTAATATTGAGTGATTAATTGTAATGGTTGTGGGTTGATTGTGGTAGTTATTTTTTGGGTTGTTGTGGATTTTTTTTTTTTTTTTTTTAATAAGGTGGTGTTGGTGGATGTGGATTTGTGCCGGTGGTGGCTGTCGGTGTTGTTGTGGCAGTGGTTGTTGGTGGCCGTTGTTGCGGCAGTGGTGGTTGTGTCGTTGTTGTTGTTGATGATGATGAGAACTGGAGAGGAGTTTAATATATTATTTTAATATGTTGTAAATATTATTTTAATGTATAGAAGTGAAAAATAGAACATCTGATAAATGAGATGTTGTAAAATGATGTGGTAAAATAGTAAAGTAGGTTTTTGGTGTGTTAAAATGACATTTTTTATAGAAGAGCTGATGAGAATGCTCTTAAATTCATAGAGGGCCTAGTTCTTTGACCTACTTTCTATAAATTTATTGTACTAGGCTCATTGGGCCAATATCCCATATCTTTTGGGCTTAGGCTGTAAAACGAGACCCTACAGTTTATATTTTATTTTTTTGCGAATATTATAGACAAATTTGTAATAAAGAAACATCGAAAATCACAAGGTTCATTTTTTATTTAAGATTTATCTTCTTATTGGACTCCTAAAAAAAAATTCTAAAGCCGCCACCGATCAGTGTCACTACTTTTCAACACACAAACAGTAGGCCAGTTGGCCTGCCTTCAAATCTAGCTGATATTGAATCGAATCATGTAAAAGAAATTTCATCCATAGAAGAAAGAATCTAATTCTCCACCATTCCCTTAAGTGCCGAATATTGACATATGGTACAAAAAATGATTCCTGCATGGTTCACTTTAAAATCCTCAGGAACTGGGTCTAGCACCATTAGGTGTTGTATGCAGAACATTAAGTAATGGAAGGCAAAAGTGAAAGGTGCAGTTGGTGTGGGGTGCAACTACTTGTGCCCCCAGAAACCAAAAGCATTCAATGTTCTGTATGCAATGGCATAACTCGGGTTCAATCAAATGATCGTTGGGTTCAAGTCCAGGACTCAATTAGCCATACAGCAAATCGGTTTAAAGACCTTGTCGATACAGTGGTTGCTGGATCGGTAAACAGCTATCCAGCATGGAATGCCCAAGTTTATGGTTATTATCCTCAGCTGCCACCACCGCGACCATCACCACCATTGATGCCTCCTAACCCGCATGGGAGGAAGCGAGCCCTGCTATGTGGAGTTAGCTATTATGGGCGTAGTTACAAACTCAAAGGAAGTGTGAATGATGTTAGGTGCATGAGATACTTTTTGGTTGAAAAGATGGGTTTTCCCAACGAGTCCATACTCATACTCACAGGTACTAATTAGAGAATCTAATGGATAAATTGGAATGACAGTTCAAAATAATTAGGAAAAACATTTGGATGTTTAAATTTTTCTATATTGTGCTGATATCAGTCAGGACCAACAGTTAGTTCGCACATACATACCAAAGCTAGGACCAACAATTTCATACAAGGTACTGACTTATAAAATTGATGTAATAACACAATCCACACGCATCAATTTTCAACTCAATTATCCTCATTGAAAAGAAACGTCCTCCTTTCAAAAGAAGTTTTTAGTGCCAACCATCTTTGGACTAAACAATATCTCAATTTGATGTAAATGTGTGGACTGCGTTTAACTATTAAAACAAAGAAGTTCCAAGGACATTTCATGAGCACTACTTAACAACTTATAAGCTTCTTTGACAAATTAAATGTCTAAGCTGTCACCTAGTTACCAAGTACGAGTAACATTCTAAGTTAAGAACCTGTAGATCAATGAAAATGCAGGTGAGCCTATCATTATATATAATCATATTAGCTAGGGGCCAATATCTGATAGTTATGTTTGAACTGAAATAATTAATTTTATTTTAATATTTAATAGAATTCTAATCTTGAATCATGAACGTAATCAACAAACTAACTAGCACTACAAATTCTAGCCTAGTAATAGCTGGACTTTAAATCTTTCTAGAATAAACAAGATTAGTGACTCGTGGTCTCAAGGGAATCTGGATCAAAAATAAATATTTTACCTTCCCAAAATGAAAAACCAAAAGAGAAACAAAAGTAAATTATGCTATTTATTCGTATCCTTCCTGCTAACATTTTGAACAACCTGCAGAGGACGAGACAGACCCACTTAGGATCCCAACAAAACATAACATCCGAATGGCCTTAAAATGGTTAGTCCAGGGGGTTCAGTCAGGTGATTCATTGGTCTTCCATTTCTCGGGCCATGGCTCAAGGGAGCGTGACAAAAACATGGATGAGATTGATGGGTACGACGAAACACTATGCCCTGTTGACTATGAGACTCAGGGGAAGATAATTGATGATGAAGTGAATGACACCATCGTTAGGCCAATACCCCGTGGTGCCAAACTTCATGCCATTATCGATGCCTGCTATAGTGGAACCGTACTTGATTTGCCTTTCCTGTGCAGGATGAATCGGTATGATACTTGTTTTATAGTAATGATTCTTGATTAGTTGATCATATTGAAAACAGAAGTACATTCTTGTGTTGGAGCAGAGAAGGAGTATACACATGGGAATTTCAAACATATACACCAAGTTTTTATAAAGGCACCAGTGGTGGGCTAGCGATCTCTTTTGGTGCTTGTGATGATCAGCAGACTGCTTCAGACACAACTGTGAGTTATATATACTTCATCAACAATATATCTATAGATTTAGATAGCTACACTCCGAAATAATCTGACTGTTTAAAATCAGAGATGAACAAACTTTTTTTTTTTTTTTGATAGGATGAACATACTAATTTGGCAATCTGCTGGTTTTCCTAGCCAATGAGAAATTTTTATGCATCTTTCTAATTGCTATCAAGGATTGTGATTGCTTTCAAAGTGCACTCCATCTTGCAAACTCTCCATGCTGTTGCTTCACTATTGATTTATATATATATATATATATATATATATATATCTGTGATCCGCTGGCATTCATAAGAGATTGCAAGAATATTATAAAGGAAGAATTGAGAAGTCTTGGCTATTAGATTGATTTATTTTAAAACATGGGAAATGATGCCACGGAAGTCTAAAGAAAGCACACACGATACTTTCTTGATGGAACATAAACTAAACTGTTAGTTCCCGGTAGTAAATCTCAAATCCATAAAGGGTTTCCCTGAATCCACAATGAGAAGAAAACTAGAATCCACCAGAGAAATAATTTGACAAAAGTCTGTATTTATTGATAATAGTCTGATTTGTCTCTGACAACTACAAAACATATAAATACTGAGGAAAAAAAACATCTAAAATCCTAATTCGCACTAATTACGCAATTAGGTGACAAAATACCGAAATTTACCAAAATGGCAAATTTGAGTTAAATGCAGAATCATAAACTACTGACCTTAAGGGTCGTCCCAAAACAAATGAGACTTTATTTTAACTTTTAAACTAAAAGTTGTTAAGGAAAAACAAATATTACTATAAATAACAAAAACACTGTTTTTGAAGCCTTAATGAAGGAATTCACCTAAATTTTGGCGACATTCATGAATTTGGATTAGAACGCGTTTCTCTTCAACCTGCCAAATTTCATGTAATTCCAACACTATCACCCTGATGGCCTCTACTAGCACCTCCTTTTGATCTTGCGTTGTGACTTCCTACACCCTTGCTGCTCCAGGAAAGCATGTGCTGTCTGTTCTACATCAGGAAGCATTTGTTGGGTATGCATGTGTTTGTGAAAGTCCCATGTAGAAAAAAGAACAAAGAATTTGACAAATTAATATAACATGGTTGGACCGTCATGAGCTTTGTAACTTAATTGGCACGTTTTTGTATTTCCAAATGAAGATGTATAGGGTTCCGTCCCCCTTCGAATTATATATATAATATAGGCAGTCAAGTGATCATATACACGCCTTTTAGAAAGCTTTTTATGCTATACGTGATTGCAATTACATGAAAGTCTATGAACAGCGTATTTCCTAATCTTAAATCCATGTAGAATGAAGTTATGAAAAGTGAAAATGGTCAAGGTTGACAAACATAATTGAAAGCAAACACTTAGAGACAAAATATTCTTTTATAAATTGGATGGATAATATTTGTTTAGTATCCAACTTCCAAGTGCAGGCTTTGGCAGGTAAGGCTTCAACAGGTGCCTTGACTTATTGCTTCATCCAAGCTGTGCAAAGTGAACCTGGATTAACTTATGGCCGCTTGCTTAATTCCATACGCCAACAAATTCGTGAGGCCAAAACTGGAATACGTCTCAATGGTCCAATTGCATCTCTCATTAATAAAGTATTAGGCGCAGACTTATCACAGGTACTACTAATTACTATCTTGGTACATGTAGTTAGTTGTTTCTCTCCCAAAAAAAAAAAAAAAAAAATTAGCTAGTTAATTAATTCTTATATACAGTTTGTGTGTATGTCTGTATATATATATATTGACAGGATGTAAAATATAGTGATACATTAAAAAAAAATCCACAGAAATTTACAATTAGGGAAAGAGTTAGGATTTCCCCTTTGGAGGGGCCAAAGTATTAAGATAAAAATTTCACCATTTAAGAATAAGAATTAATCAAAGATTCAAAAATAAAGTACATAAAAAATAAAACTAATCTATATTTGGTGTTAACAACAAAGTATAAATAAAAGAGATAATAGAATGATGGTTTCTTAACACGTTTTACTTTAATCATATATGAAAACATAACTTGATATTCTTTTAATTTCACAGTAGTTTCCTGAACTCCAAAATTAGAGACTACCTTAAATTCTCTTATAAAAACAAAATCATGTTATCATATTTTATTTGGGCAACTAATTCTATACAAAATAAAATAAAATAAAATAAAATCTTTGCAAGTAAAAAAAAAAATGATCAATTGATGGCTATGACAATGACAATGTGAGAATAATATAATTTAAAAAAAATGAAAAAACTAAATAATTTGTAATAAAAATATCACTTCTCTAGTTTAACTCTATTGAAACTATTCAATAGTATTTTTTTTTATCATCAAAACTTTAATAAAAAAGATGGGTTTTTTAGCAAAATTTGTTCAGTTTTTTTAGCTATATCAACACCCAAACATAGTACATATATAGTTAGCCTACAGTTTCATTATTTCTGTAAAGTTGTTATTTACAACTATGTATTTTGTTGGCTTTTATTCCGTGCCAAATTTGATTGTAATTTTTATCAATCGTTTATACCATGTATTTGTTGTGGGATTTGTTGTAAGGGTTGTGTGATAGAGAGTGTGTGAAGGCTCAATCATTTGGAGGCTAAAGGATTCTCGCGGGTATGTCGTGACCTAGCTTCCCGCGAAGTGAAGCATGTGCCCTGCACGTGCTGGAATGCGAAGAGTTAGGCCAGGTGGAGACAGCTGTCTCTCGCGAGTATCTCGCGAGTAAGGCCTTCCCGCGAGACACCCGCGAGATAAGCTGTTCTGCCAGCCTGTACTGAATGACTCACACATTTTGCACCTATCCTATATATACCCTCATTACCCACAAATGTTGAGGAATGCTTCAGAGAGAAAACCCTAGCCAAACACATTGGGAATTAGAGATTGTCATCCCCACCTTTCTCTATACAATTGCTTGTGGTATCTCCTCAACCCTTCCCTCTCCATTTCCATACCATTGAGAGGTTGATAGCCCAAACACTTACCACACCCTTTGAGAGTGTTGAGTGACGTTTTGGTGCTGCTGGGAAGCATTGGAAGAAGCCTGGAATGGCAGATGCAACATGGAGCTTGTTGCGGGATCCGGGGTGCTAGACAAGACACGGTTCCGAGAAGCCTTGTTGGAGTAGGAGCTTGGAGGGCTTAGGTACATCGGGTAGATTAGGCTTGGAGGGTCTCTTGCTAACCCATGTATCCCAACTGATTGTCTAGTGGATCGATTTCCGCTTGGAGGGCGGCGGAGACGTTTTTCGCCGAGTTCTTCGGTTTCCTCTTCAAGAACACGTCTCGATATTTTCTGTGTTTGCATCCTTCTTCCCTACTCTTGTTTAATTCCATTATACTGATGTATTGCTTAGTTTATGGATTAGAGTAGCTTACTTGTTCATCCGCTCGCTTTTACACTATTCCGCACTTTGTATTAAAGTTGTGTAAAATATATCGAGCCGTAATTTTAATTGGGGGGTCTAAACAGCTCTTGTGTTTTCAACACATTTTCGAGCTTTCAATTTCTAACACGAAAATTAGTAAAATAAATGAAATAATATATTTTCCCGTCTCAATGTTGAAGCATTTTTTAGTCAAGAAAATAAAATCATTAATAAGATTGTTATAGAAGTTTTTTTTTTTTTTTTCAAAATTAATTCCATAGATAGAGAATGAAGAAATGGGGGCACCTCAAGGTATTACTAGCCCTAAGAATACTTCTTGAGATGGTTGGTATCTTGAATATGATAGTATCACATGTCTTCAATATATACGACAATATGATATTTTTAAAAAAAAAAAAATTCAATAGTTGGGAGAAAGGGAATTTCAATTTTAAATATCTCAATTAAAAACATTATAAGGTCTCAGTTAAGTTACAAAGCATTTAGCTTGCCAATATCACTTATGTCTATTTATGTATTAACTTTTTTGAAAAAAAAAAAAAAAAAGGATAGGGGTGGATTTGTTGGTCATTTCCATTTCTTTTAGTAATTTTGCACTTACTAAATTCTTAAAAGGGCTTAGGTATCCTTTTGGAAAGGGAAAAAAATTCAAGGACTCGGAAGGCCATGGCCCTCCTAGCATAAGGATTTGAACCCAGGACCTCCATGCTTGAAACTATGACTGACACATTAACTATTATGTGGCGTTTGGTATGGGGGAATCTACATTACTCCTGGCATCCAGATTCCTAGGAATGTGATTCCTAGAAATCACATTCCTAAGAATGTAACTATTCTTATGTTTGGTTTATTCTCAAGAATCTTAAATGAATTATTTATTTTTCCCATTCTATCCTTAAATTTGAATGTGAACTACCAAGTCATTTAAAAAAAAAGGTTAAAATTGTCAATTTATAAAAAATACAATTTCCTTTAAGCTTGGGAATCTGGATTCCCACCTATTTTAAAGGGAATCCACATTCCCACTGAGAGGGGTTTAAGGGGGGAATCCAGATTCCCCTGACATCTGATTCCCTATCATGATTTGCAACCAAACATGGGAATCTTTAAACATTCCTAGGAATCTTAAAACATTACCATGTACCAAACGCCACATTAAAGTAAGTCAACATCTTGAGTCTTTATGCTATAAACTATTTTATTTACTATATATAATTAAATAAATATTTTTTATTTTGTCACAGTTTGACCTTGGTTGAACACTGGTCTGATCTTGAAAACCTTAAACCTCTCATTTTTTTTAATTCTTTGAACAGATTAGATTTCAAAACAATATTTTCTCTCCTTTTATCTATAGGACAGTTCACAATTCCTCCTTAAATTATAAAATGAAAGCAATGTCCCCTCTTAACTATCTTAACTATTGAAAATGAGCAAATAGCCCTTACCATTAGTTCAGTTATGAATACGTAACATAATCTTTTAATTTTAAAATTTTTCACAGCCAAATTACTAAAATGCCCCTTAGAGGGGAATTGCTCTCTCTCTCTCTCTCTCTCTCTCTCTCTCTCTCTCTCTCCAAAAATAATGCAATAATTACTTTGTGATTGCAGGAGCCTCAATTGTCATCATCAGAGGAGTTCAACATTTACTCAAAGCAATTTCTATTATAACTTAGTTTTACCATTAGCTATGGGTGAGCTGCTATTCAAAAGTAATGAATTTTATCATCTAATTACGCATTTGGTCCTCAAACTTTGTCTCATGTTTTAAAACAATTCTAATATTTTGAAATGTTTCATTTTAGTACATGTACTTTTAAGTTTGTGTCAAAAAAAAAAAAAAAATCTATGATGTCACTCTTACTTTAATTTTGAGTTGAGATTGTTCAGAGAAATCTTGGGGATTTTTATAGTAGCAAATGAGGAAAGAGATTGGTTCTTTAAAAACTTTGTTTGCTTGTTGTATATTTGTTTGAAGATAGATAAAATCAAAGTAGAGTTAACAGCAGGACCTTTTTTAAATGAACTTATAAGGACTAAAATGAGATACTTCAAAGGATAAGGATCCTTTTGAAAAATGGGGAAAATGTTAAGGGTTAAATGTGTAATTAAATCTAATTTTATTCATAAGATTGTCAATAACAACTTGGGATCACCTTCCATAGAATTTTTTTGTATATTGTGTTAAGATCGATATTTATTATCTTATTTTGTCATAGCCACATGTCAGCTCTTTATTCGTTCACTAATTCCCATTTGAAGGCCACATCAACACAATATAAGAAATTGGGCTAAAAACCATATCTTATGTCCAAGTCAAGAACTCTATTCAAATGGCATGGGCTTTTTCTGCATGTTCCTCATAGCTAAAAGAATGGCTTATATTTTGCTACATCACAAATAGAACTCACGGCCCATATTTCATCACTTCTGTAATGGGCTCGTTGCGCACACTTTTTCTACTCCATAGATTAGGCTTATGACCCGTATGTTATGTACATCAAGAAATAAACTCATGTTTCGTTTTCTCTTTTATCATGGATTGGGCTCAAGGAATATATATAATCCTCAATGGATCAAGATTCATGGCTTGCATTATTTCTCTCAAATAATTATCCATATTTACTCAATGAAACGCCCATATAGTTGTAACCATGGTTTTAAAAACCGGACCGGACCGGCCGGTTCAACCTGTTCAATCGGGAACCGGTCACTAATCCGATCCGGTTATGATTAAAAACTGGAAAGTAACTAAAAATCGGGGAATAGTAAAAATCGGCCGGTTTAACCGTGAAACCGAAAACCGGTATGGTTGAACCGGTTATTGGCCGGTTGTATTGAGACTGAAAACTACACCGTTTTTGACATTTTTCCCAACCTAAAACTACGTTGTTTTGGGAAAACCTAACCCTCAAAACTCATATCCTCTCTTTTTCTTTCCCTCACAACCCTCTCTCACACTCTCAGCCTCCGTTTCCTCTGAATTTTTTTTTTCTCTCACTCTTTCTCGTCTTCTCTGTTCGGCTTTGAAATTTGGTGGTCGCCTTTTTCCCTCACACGTCTCTGCCTCAGCCTCCTTTTTCTTTCGGCCTTGCGGTATTTTGAGCAGATGAATGAGCTTCAAAGGACAAGAACTGAAGAACACTTAATCTTTTCTCATCTTCAGTTCTTGTGAAAGAAACGAAATTTGGGGAAGAAGCAACACTGATCTGTTGTAAAAGAAATGATATTTTGGGAACATGCTAGCTGTGGAGTGAGGTTGAACTTTGCTTGGCAGAGAAAGAGGCAGAGGAAGATGTGTAAAATGAGGAGAAGAAATGAAGAGTGAAGCAATAGTTTCGGATTTTGTGTAGAAGGTTAGAAGCAAGTACTGAGTCTATAACTAGATTTTAATCATAAGTTTCAATGGCACCAAATCAAAATAATGATTTATTATTGAAATTTTAACCGAACCCACTACACATTATCTCCATATTTCTTCTTCTTCTTTGTTTTTTTTTTTTTTTTTTTTTGAGAGAAAGGTAAGAACACAATCTCATTCTCATTAATTACAACTAGAGGTGTACATGGGGTGGGTTGAGGAGTTTTTCCAACTCAACCCACGATAGTGGGTTAAAAAAAAATCCAACCTAACCCAACTCGTTACAGGAGTCCAACCCAACCCATTTGGATCTGGTTAGGTTGGGTTGGACCCATGGGTTGGACTTTTTTTTTTTAAAATCACTATTATTATTATTATTAAATTGAACAACATCACCACAAATAAAAACAAATTTATAACTAAATAGTTATTAGCATAACACCAAACAAACATAAACTATATAAGGAGAACTTAAGGTTTGGGTTTATTTAGAAAGAGTGGCAAAAAAAAGTAAATAACGCAATTGTATAATATTTTTTAAATTTTAAATATATTAAATATATGTGGATTGGGTCGAGTTAGGCGGATTTGTGAATCTTATGACCCAAACCCAATCTGACCCATTATTAAAAAAAAAAATTCATAAAACCGACCTAACTTGATGGGTTAGGTTGGATCTAGTCAGTTTTGGCGGGTAGGCAGGTTCGCTGCACTCCCCTAATTATAACTCATTAACTCTCATTATGCAATGCACTAGTATAGGGATAATATAATTATTCAATGTTTTGGTAGCACAATAAATTCGTTCTCCCCTCTTTCACTTGAATAGTAGAACTGACCATAAATTTAATTAGTAAAATACAATATTATATCAGCTCATGCAAAAATTTCTATTTATTTTAACATAAGAACTTACTTTTTCTATTTTACGTACTCAACTTTTAAAAACCTCACATCAAATTATCTATTTTACACTACATTTCATTAAAAAAAATCAAATTTTCTTGATTTTTTTAATTGATTCTCTTTTTTCACATACAACAATCATCATCCACTCTCTTCCTTTATTCTCGAGATACATATATAAAGAAAGAATAAAAAATAAAATGCAAAATGAGTAATACTAGTATAAATTTACATGGTTACAATAGCAAAGATGTATTTTTACAAAACTTTGTATGACTTGATGTGAGTGAATTTTGAGTTTGGTTGCTACAATATGGTTATTTTTCTATAATACGAGTACTGATATAAGTGATTTGAGTTTTAGGGGAAAAAAAATTATGGGTCCATGTGAAAAAAAATGATGGTTATTTTTCTATAATACGAGCACTAATATAAGTCATAACTTCTATTAAGACCGTTGTAGGGACTCCAATTGTGAAGGATCCCCAACAATACATTTCTTAGAGAGTGGGACGAAGGGCTAGGCGCTAACAGACTTGCAACGGGTCCTCGGAAACCTTTCCCCCTTAGAGGGAGATTAATCCTAGTTCTTCTTGGCTTGAGGTTGATCCTCGGCGTCTGTCCGAGGAGGCCCCCTTCTCCAAGAGGGGCTCCTCGCATTATATATCCCCTTCGGTTGATCCTGGCCTTACAACTGTCGATCATCCAGGCCACCGCTTAAGAACTTGTACCATCAACCACGTTCCCACTCCTACTGTGGGTTGCAGCACCCAAGGTTGCGTTGTTCAGAGGTCTTATCCGCATTAATGTGGCCAGGGGAGTCAGACAAGTGCATTAAGTGTGGATGTGACCACCTGTTCTGGGTTTGTTCCCCACCTGGAATTAGACTAGGTATGCCGAGGAAGGGGGTGTCCTCGGCATGGATCCAAAGAGGGCCAAAAATCCCTAGACAACAGCCTGGGACAATCGTCCCTCCACGGGCCCTACAATAGCCCCCCAAAATCCTGCTGCACGTTCCCTCGGATGGGGAGGAGGGTTTTGACATCCACGGCCCTCATATTCCGGAAGGCATTTCGCTAGCTGGTTCTTCCCCAAATAGTTAGTTTGACGCTTAAATTCTTCGGTAAGTAGTTAGTTTCCCCATAGGACTGAGTCCGAGGACCATGCAGTTCCCTGGTTCTGTCTAACACTTAGTTTTCTTAAAATGGTTAGTTTCCCCATAGGACTGAGTCCGAGGACCAAGCAGTTCCCTGGTTCTGTCTAACACTTAGTTTTCTTAAAATGGTTAGTTTCCCCATAGGCTTGAGTCTGAGGACCATGCAATGCCTTGGTTCTGTCTAACACTCTTTTCTTCTGTAAGCAACTACTTTCCCCATAGCTTTGGGTCTTTGGACCATGCAATACCTTGGTTCTGTCTAGTGCCCAGGTATAATTGCGTGGTTAGTTTCCCCATAGGCCTGAGTCCGAGGACCATGCAATGCCTTGGTTCTGTCTAACACTCTTTTCTTCTGTAAGCAACTAGTTTCCCCATAGGTTTGGGTCTTTGGACCATGCAATACCTTGGTTCTGTCTAGTGCCTAGGTATAATTGCGTGGTTAGTTTCCCCATAGGCTTGAGTCCGAGGACCATGCAACGCCTTGGTTCTGTCTAACATTCTTTTCTTCTGTAAGCAATTAGTTTCCCCATAGGTTTGGGTCTTTGGACCATGCAATACCTTGGTTCTATCTAGTGCCCAGGTATAATTGCGTGGTTAGTTTCCCCATAGGCTTGAGTCCGAGGATCATGCAATGCCTTGGTTCTGTCTAACACTCTTTTCTTCTGTAAGCAACTAGTTTCCCCATAGGTTTGGGTCTTTGGACCATGCAATACCTTGGTTCTGTCTAGTGCCCAGGTATAATTGCGTGGTAAGTTTCCCCATAGGCTTGAGTCCGAGGACCATGCAACGCCTTGGTTCTGTCTAACACTCTTTTCTTCTGTAAGCAACTAGTTTCCCCATAGGTTTGGGTCTTTGGACCATGCAACACCTTGGTTCTGTCTAGTGCCAAGGTATAATTGCGTGGTTAGCTTCCCCATAGGCTTGAGTCCGAGGACCATGCAATGCCTTGGTTCTGTCTAACACTCTTTTCTTCTGTAAGCAACTAGTTTCCCCATAGGTTTGGGTTTTTGGACCATGCAATACATTGGTTCTGTCTAGTGCCCAGGTATAATTGCGTGGTTAGTTTCCCCATAGGCTTAAGTCCGAGGACATGCAACGCCTTGGTTCTGTCTAACACTCTTTTCTTCTGTAAGCAACTAGTTTCCCCATAGGTTTGGGTCTTTGGACCATGCAACACCTTGGTTCTGTCTAGTGCTCAGGTATAATTGCGTGGTTAGTTTCCCCATAGGCTTGAGTCCGAGGACCATGCAAGGCCTTGGTTCTGTCTAACACTTCTGTTCCTCTGTAAGTATCTAGTTTCCCCATAGGTTTGGGTCTTTGGACCATGCAATACCTTGGTTCTGTCTAGTACCCAGGTATGATTGCATGGTTAGTTTCCCCATAGGCTTGAGTCCGAGGACCATGCAAGGCCTTGGTTCTGTCTAACGCTTCTGTTCCTCTGTAAGTATCTAGTTTCCCCATAGGTTTGGGTCTTTGGACCATGCAATACCTTGGTTCTGTCTAGTACCTAGGTATGATTGCATGGTTAGTTTCCCCATAGGCTTGAGTCTGAGGACCATGCAAGGCCTTGGTTCTGTCTAACGCTTCTGTTCCTCTGTAAGTATCTAGTTTCCCCATAGGTTTGGGTCTTTGGACCATGCAATACCTTGGTTCTGTCTAGTATCCAGGTATGATTGCGTGATTAGTTTCCCCATAGGCTTGAGTCCGAGGACCATGCAAGGCCTTGGTTCTGTCTAACGCTTCTGTTCCTCTGTAAGTATCTAGTTTCCCCATAGGTTTAGGTTTTTGGACCATGCAATACCTTGGTTCTGTCTAGTACCCAGGTATGATTACGTGGTTAGTTTCCCCATAGGCTTGAGTCCGAGGACCATGCAAGGCCTTGGTTCTGTCTAACGCTTCTGTTCCTCTGTAAGTATCTAGTTTCCCCATAAGTTTGGGTCTTTGGACCATGCAATACCTTGGTTCTGTCTAGTACCCAGGTATGATTGCGTGGTTAGTTTCCCCATAGGCTTGAGTCCGAAAACCATGCAAGGCCTTGGTTCTGTCTAACGCTTCTGTTCCTCTGTAAGTATCTAGTTTCCCCATAGGTTTGGGTCTTTGGACCATGCAATACCTTGGTTCTGTCTAGTACCCAAGTATGATTGCGTGGTTAGTTTCCCCACAGGCTTGAGTCCGAGGACCATGCAAGGCCTTGGTTCTGTCTAACGCTTCTGTTCCTCTGTAAGTATCTAGTTTCCCTATAGGTTTGGTTCTTTGGACCATGCAATACCTTGGTTCAGTCTAGTACCCAGGTATGATTGCGTGGTTAGTTTCCCCATAGGCTTGAGTCCGAGGACCATGCAAGGCCTTGGTTCTGTCTAACGCTTCTGTTCCTCTGTAAGTATCTAGTTTCCCCATAGGTTTGGGTCTTTGGACCATGCAATACCTTGGTTCTGTCTAGTATCCAGGTATGATTGCGTGATTAGTTTCCCCATAGGCTTGAGTCCGAGGACCATGCAAGGCCTTGGTTCTGTCTAACGCTTCTGTTCCTCTGTAAGTATCTAGTTTCCCCATAGGTTTAGGTTTTTGGACCATGCAATACCTTGGTTCTGTCTAGTACCCAGGTATGATTACGTGGTTAGTTTCCCCATAGGCTTGAGTCCGAGGACCATGCAAGGCCTTGGTTCTGTCTAACGCTTCTGTTCCTCTGTAAGTATCTAGTTTCCCCATAAGTTTGGGTCTTTGGACCATGCAATACCTTGGTTCTGTCTAGTACCCAGGTATGATTGCGTGGTTAGTTTCCCCATAGGCTTGAGTCCGAAAACCATGCAAGGCCTTGGTTCTGTCTAACGCTTCTGTTCCTCTGTAAGTATCTAGTTTCCCCATAGGTTTGGGTCTTTGGACCATGCAATACCTTGGTTCTGTCTAGTACCCAAGTATGATTGCGTGGTTAGTTTCCCCACAGGCTTGAGTCCGAGGACCATGCAAGGCCTTGGTTCTGTCTAACGCTTCTGTTCCTCTGTAAGTATCTAGTTTCCCTATAGGTTTGGTTCTTTGGACCATGCAATACCTTGGTTCTGTCTAGTACCCAGGTATGATTGCGTGGTTAGTTTCCCCATAGGCTTGAGTCCGAGGACCATGCAAGGCCTTGGTTCTGTCTAACGCTTCTGTTCCTCTGTAAGTATCTAGTTTCCCCATAGGTTTGGGTCTTTGGACCATGCAATACCTTGGTTCTGTCTAGTACCCAGGTATGATTGCGTGGTTAGTTTCCCCATAGGCTTGAGTCTGAGGACCATGCAAGGCCTTGGTTCTGTCTAACACTTCTGTTCCTCTGTAAGTATCTTGTTTCCCCATAGGTTTGAGTCTTTGGACCATGCAATACCTTGGTTCTGTCTAGTACCCAGGTATGATTGCGTGGTTAGTTTCCCCATAGGCTTGAGTCCGAGGACCATGCAAGGCCTTGGTTCTGTCTAACGCTTCTGTTCCTCTGTAAGTATCTAGTTTCCCCATAGGTTTGGGTCTTTGGACCATGCAATACCTTAGTTCTGTCTAGTACCCAGGTATGATTGCATGGTTAGTTTCCCCATAGGCTTGAATCCGAGGACCATGCAAGGCGTTGGTTCTGTCTAATGCTTCTATTCCTCTGTAGGTAGGAGTTCGTCCTCGGCTCTAAGAGTCTTGCTTTTGGTATAGCGATGTCCTCGGGCCGTTTACTGGAAGCGGTTTTTCCTCAGGTCGGACTGTTAGCTTCACGGCGCTCTGGGCAGGGATGGTTTGGACCCTGATCTTACATGTGGCCTGGACCTCGCCTTCAATTACGAGGCGTCCCCTGACCGTTCGCGCTCTGCCATTGACGTTTCGATGCACGAGACACGCCCTCATCAATGTCCTCGTGAACTGATAAGAATCCAGCGACCCGCGGTCCCTTGGGATTTGGTCAAAATTAATTCCGCTGATAATCCTTCCTTCGAACTCTGTGTGGCTCAACTCCCACCGGTTTTCGCCTTCTATATAAGGCGTTCTGGGGGAAACGTTTCTCCTCATTCCATGGACCTTCCACCACAACCAGTAATACGTCCTTTCACCTCCCCGAGCCCCTTTAACAGCACCGCCAGGATTGTGACCAAAGTTGGGGGATATGGGGTCAAGGGCCGCCGTGGCCGCAGCCCCCACTGGGCTTCCGGCGCGGCAGAGTCTAGGCGTAACACTGGCAGTGCCGTACGCGGTGGCCAGGAGGGATGTCGCTGAAGTACCTAACGTCTCTCCTCGGAGCGCACTTCCGACGGAGGAGACACGCGAACTCACGTCATGGCTGGTGCCCGAGTGTTGTCGTCTCCAACGGCCAACGCTCGTGAGGATTGGAGAGAATCAAGGAAACATCACGGGGGAGGGCGTCCCGGTGCCCCTGCATCTGCTCCTCGCTTTGTTCAAGCTTCCGCCTTGAAGCGAGCCAGCCCCAGCCCCCTTCCCCCCTCTTATTGTCAAGTTCTCCCATTCTCTTGATGCCAATAAGAGCACGGGTTGACACTTCCCCCTCCCCCTAGCTAGTTCTAGAATCGGTCCGCCTAGGCCTCTGATTATAGGATTAGCTTGTAAATTTGTTTGTAAAACACGCCTGCCTGAGCCTCTGATTGTATTTTGTACTTTTCTTTTTATGAAATAATATCAAACTCTACTGAATCTTTTATTTTGCTGCGATTCTCTTTTCTTTCTTTTTTTTTTTTTTTTTTTGATACGTCGTCAACCTTCTGTGAAGTGACCACTTAGAACGGTCGCCGGTTGCGCCGGCCAGCGCACTAACCCTCCCCACAGACGACGCCAATTGTGAAGGATCCCCAACAATACATTTCTTAGAGAGTGGGACGAAGGGCTAGGCGCTAACAGACTTGCAACGAGTCCTCGGAAACCTTTCCCCCTTAGAGGGGGATTAATCCCAGTTCTTCTTGGCTTGAGGTTGATCCTCGGCGTCTGTCCGAGGAGGCCCCCTTCTCCAAGAGGGGCTCCTCGCATTATATATCCCCTTCGGTTGATCCTGGCCTTACAACTGTCGATCATCCAGGCCACTGCTTAAGAACTTGTTCCATCAGCCACGTTCCCACTCCTACTGTGGGTTGCAGTACCCAAGGTTGCGTTGTTCAGAGGTCTTATCCGCATTAATGCGGCTAGGGGAGTCAGACAAGTGCATTAAGTGTGGATGTGACCACCTGTTCTGGGTTTGTCCCCCACCTGGAATTAGACTAGGTATGCCGAGGAAGGGGGTGTCCTCGGCATGGATCCAAAGAGGGCCAAAAATCCCTAGACAACAGCCTGGGACAATCGTCCCTCCTCGGCATGGGCCTTGGGCCAGCCTAAAGGTGGGCCGAGGCTTCCAGGCCCACGGGCCCCACAACCGTAAACACGAATCAAGCTATTTATGAACAGCTCAAGCTCGGCTTGAGAAAAAGTTTGTTTATGTTCGTTTATTTAGTAAACAAACTAGACTCATGCCCAACTTTAGGCTCGATTATTAAGCGAGTCAAACTTAAACATAATAATGTGTTCGTGAAGAAACTCGTGAACATGATGACTCAATTTAACTATTAATAATACTACATATTTATATGTGTCCAAGTAGCTCACAAACAAGCTCGAGCTTGCTCAATAGGCATATGAACCAAGTTTGAATATGTAATCTTGTTTAATAATGAGCTTGAGTTCGATTCGTGTTCGAAATAAGATGAAATAAACAAGCTTGAACTTTTTAAAACTTGACTCAACTTGGTTCATTTACCTCCCTAATTTCTATAAATAGTGTTATTCTAAAAAAAAATAAAAAGAGATGCTCAAGTAGACACCATTCATAATGTCAAAAAAATTAAAAATAAAAATAAAAAACAAAATACCGATAGCATTGTACAAGCATTTGACTTTTGTTATTCTCGATGCAATATTCTAAGTTCCGATTTTCCTTTCTGTAAAAAATAAAAAATAAAAATAAAAAAAATAAAAATAAAAAAGGGAAAAATCACAATGATAACAGTACAAACTGTCAACCATTCAACACCTGGAGTAGGTAAAGATTAAAGAGTTAGAGAGAAATTAAAGAAATAAGAGTAAAGTAGAGAAATGAGTAAGAGAGCGAGAGATGCTGACAGAATGAGATGTACTAGATGGTGTTCATCGGTGGGGCTGCGTCAATGTGTCACTCTCGTTGAGTGGGATAGACTTAGGCAGTGCGGTGCGGTGCGGTGCGGCTCACATGGTGCCTTTCTACCAGAGTCTAGATTGTCCAGACTAGACTCTATTTTGATTTATTTGACAATGCGGCTCACGTGGTGCCTTCTTAGTTGGATGGGTGATACATGATTGATGAGTAAAAATTAATATTACGATTCAAACATGATCGTCATAAATAAAGGTCTTTCAAAATTAATAAATCCACCGAATTTCAAAGTAATGGATGAATGACTGATATTTATATTTTAATCTTATTTTTATTTTGGTCATTTGAATAAAAAACGCGTTCTATTTTGGTCTTTACCGTCATTTCACGAATGGAAATATCCTACGTGGCAGACGAAGTGTACTGTTGGCAAACTAAATGCTGATGTAACTAATAAAATAAGAATAATGCTAAAGATACAAACTATTTTACAAAATTTTTTACAAACGGCTGATATGGTGAGTGATTATTGGTAAATGAAAAAATGATATTAATGATGGGCCTAAATGAAAACCAATAAGAGGTTGGTCACATCAATATTTTGTAAAAATGTTATAAAATAGATTGTGTCTGTAATAGTACTCATAAAATAATACTCCCTCCATCCCAATTTATTTGTTCTATTTGAAAAGTCAAAATTTTTAAATAATTATCATTTATTGTCTTGTCTGTCTTATAAAAATGTATAAGTTTACAAAACTACCTTTAAATAAATTTATCATTTTTTTAAAAAAAAGAGTTATTCTTAATGAGGCAACTAAAAAAGTGCACCAATTAGATTGATTTTTTAAATATTTGTTAGTTTTCTTTTCAAATAGTTTTGAAAATAAATTAGGGGTATAATAGGAATATTAGTAAATTAATGACTTTTATTTTTAGAAATAAGACAATATTTTGGGACATCCCAAAATGAAATAGAGGACAAATAAACTGGGACGGAGGAAGTATTAAAAAATGCCATGTCGGTATAAAATAATTATTAAAAAAGACATATTAGCATCCATATCAACTTTTGATTTTTAAAAATTAATTTATCAATTTTAACAAAATAAAAAAATGAAAAAAACAAAATTAGAACCCAAAATACACAAGAATTCAGATGTAGTTTCATCTAAAATATGAATAAGAAAGAACACAAATCTAGAAAATTTAATAACAGGAACACAAACCCATAAAAAAATAAATTTACCGACAAGACAAACACAAATTACCAACAAAAACATCCAACCAAGCACCACCAAAACCAGCAAAAACTCCACTGAAAAAAAAAAAAACAAACAAACAAACTCAGTCCTTAAGGGTGTGTTTGTTTGGAGATGAAATATGGTGAATGAAAAACTTTAGAAAAAAAATAGAAAAGAAAACTTTTTTGGTGAGTGTTTGGTTGGAGAAAAGGGAGGGAAAAAAATTAGTGAGATCCAGGTGTTTTTTTTCTAAGCCCACCAAAATGGAGAGAAAACAAAGTGAGAGAAATTTAATAAGTAAATGAAGAATATGCTCATGTGCAAGTGCACATGGGCTTGTCCAATCCATTGCTTTTTTTTTTTTCATTTTTTCTTTTTTGTCTCGTCTGGTCTATACGTTGCCCTTGCCCCTTTTTTTTTTTTTTTTTATGATTTGGACGTTGCCTCTTCTTTTTTTTCTTTTTTCTTTTGATTTCTTGGGCAGCTTCGTCCAGTTGCTCTTCTTTTTTGTCTTTTCTTTTTTTCTTTTGCTTTCTTTTGTGATATTTTTTTTTTGTTTTTTTAAACATGATTTTTTTTTTCTAGATATGATTTTTTATTTCCTAATAAATTTGGGTGATTGCTTTTTTTTTGGTCACTTTTTTTTGTTTTAATAGGGCTTTATTTTATAACAAGGGTATATGAGTAAATTTATACAAATACATTTTTTTCATCTCTTCACTTTTTCACTCCCAACCAAACAAAAAAGAGAGAAATTAAAATTTTTTCTATCATTTCACTTTTCTATCCTCCCACTTTTCCACTCCTCCAACCAAATGGACATTAAAATTTCTCTTCTCAAGTCTATACTCCTAACTAAACAAAGAAGAGAGAAATTAAAATGTTTTTTATCCTTTCACTTTTCTATCCTCCTAATCTTTTACTCCTCCAACCAAACGGACATTAAGATTTCTCCCCTCACATCTCTACCCTCTCCATAAAAAAACGCTCAAATACTCATAAAAAATCTACAGAAAAGCCACCAAAAAGTACTTAGAAACAGCCCCAAAACCCACCGAAAAACCAGAAAAAAAAAATAAATAAATAATTCCAAGACGAATCTCATGGACTGATGGACAGCAGTAATTATCTAGAACTTTCTCATGGGATTATTTTGGACGTTCTTGCCACATATATGTTCATTGAAAATATAGGACAAAACCATCACGTTCCACCATCATTGATTCCCATATATTGTCAAAAAGGTAGAATTGAGATTCAAAATTGTAGATGTATTTTTCTCTTTTCGGCCGCTGGACAAGATTCATGCCTCAACCCACCCATGATTATACCCGAGCCCCTGAGGAGCAAATACTGTAACCAATCCCATGCTACCTCCATTTTACTCTCATTTATTTAATAGATCTAGTCCACATGAAGTTTACTGTAACTTTGGGAAGAATCACAAGGTCCGATCTGCCGCCATAAGGTCTACAATGCCAATCTGCCATAGCTTTGACAGTTGTGAAAGCTCCAAATATGGGTTTGTAAAATCTTGGGAGAGAAAGAAGTGGAGGAGAAATAAGGATAGAGTAAAAGAAGGGGATGATGAACATTAGACATTAGTGAATATGAAAATTTGAGAGATGCTACAAAATTTTCATTGTTGATTTTATTTCAATTCAAATGAAAATTGAGAATTTTTTTTAAAAAAAATTGTTTTAATTAAAATGCTAATGTGGCATTTATTAAATGCCAAATAAATTTTTTAATATTATTTTATTGGCCACGTCAGCATTTAGTGTGCCAATAGTACATCCCATCTGCCATGTATAATATTTATGTTAAGAAGATTACGGAAGGAACCAAAATGGAATGCATTTTTCATTTTAGGAATTAAAAGCAGTAAAATAAAAAAGTATGGACTAAAATAGAAATAGGATCAAAATATAGGGAACAAAAGTGCATTTACGCCTATTTATTTTCCTCAGTTTTTGCAATGAGTAATATACATTTGCACCAAAATTAAGAAATTAAATTGACACATGACACAAAATTAGACTCTAAGGCCTATCTTTCCGATATCACCACTGGTTCAGTTATTTTCAATAGTACTTAAGTCAAAACCCAACTATGCTCATTTCATAGCTTTTGTGGCTATGAGGAACCTCCGGATCTTGGCTATGGAAAAAGATATGTTATTGCTTGTGCCTTAGCCGTTGATTCCATTGGATCAATGGGATCCTAATTTTGATTTCCTAGGTATTCTAGATTACATTGGTTTGATTTGTGAAAGTTTTCATACTATTTCTTTTTTCTGTGTTCCATTTTGATGTAATAAAGTTGCTTTAGCTTTTGCTAGTGTTGCAAAAGAGAATGAGAAGATTGTTGTTTGGCTTGAAGAATGCCGCTCTTTTCTCTTCACATTGTACAACATGAATATGAATGAATTCAACAATTATTGTTCCTTAGTTTTTTTGAAAATTTTATATATATATATATATATATATATATTCACATATAAACATAAACAATTTTTTTTCTTTGAAGAATATAAAACAAATAAAAACCCATAAACATTAATTTAATATTTAATATTATAAATATAATCAAACTTATTTGAAATCTAAAATTAAGAAATAACACAAATCATAAATTAAGAAATAAAAGTAGAAAAAGAACAAAAGAACATACATGATTGTTTTCTCTTTGACTTTGAGATGTAGAGAGAGAGAGCAATGAAAGTGTAAGTATGTAATTGAAACTTGTTGGTAGGAAAGAAAAAATAAGTATGAAAAAGTTGACAATTCATAAATGAAAAAATGAAATCTCTGAACCAGTTATTGTAGGAGAAAACAAATGAGTACAAAAGTTGAATATTATGAATTGGCTTAATCCGCCTATCAATTTTTAATGCGGAATTTGTGAATTTAAGTATATGAATGAGTTTTTATTTTTCTTTTTGAAGTTAAAAAAAAAATAATAGCTTAAACAAAATGCAACCCATGAACAAAACCTATTCAATTTGAATATTAAAAAAAAAAAAAAAAGACAAATTCATATATATATATATATATGCAACCCTTGAACCTCTCATTTTTCTGATTCCTTGAACAAACTAGGTTTCAAAACAATGTTTTCTCCCCTTCTATCTATGGGACAGTTCACAATTCTCTCCTTAAACTATAAAATTAGAGTAATATCCCCTCTTAACTATTGAAAATGTGCAAATAACCCTTTACCATTAATTCAATTATGAACACATAACATAATATTTTAAATTTTCCACAACCAAATTACTAAAATGCCCCTAAGAGGGGAATCTCTCTCTCTCTCTCTCTCTCTCTCTCTCTCTCTCTCTCTCTCTCTCTCTCTCTCTCTCTCTCTCTCTCTCTCTCTCCATTCAAATGGTAATGCTATAATTACTTTGTGATTGTAGGAGCCTCAATTATCATCATCAGAGGAGTTCGACATCTACTCAAAGTAATTTCTACTATAACTTAGTTTACCATTAGCTATGGATGAGCTGCTATTAAAAAGTAATGAATTTTATCATTTAATTACGCATTTGGTCCTCAAAATTTGTCCCATGTTTTAAAATAGTCCTAATATTTTGAAATGTTTCATTTTAGTCCTCATACTTTAAGTGTGTGTCAAAAAATCTATAATGTTACTCTTACTTTAAATTTGAGTTGAGATTGTTCAAAGAAATCTTAGGGATTTTTATAGTAGCAAATGAGGAAAGAGATTGGTTATTTAAAAACTTTGTTTGCTTGTTGTATATCTATTTGAAGATAGATAAAATTAAAGTAGAGTTAACAGCATGAACTTTTTTTACATGAACTTATGAGTATAAGAACTAAAATGAGACGCTTCAAAGGATAAGGATCCTTTTGAAACATGGGAAAAATATTGAGAGCTAAATGCGTAATTAAATCTAATTTTATTCATAAGATTGTCAATAACAACTTGGGATCAACTTGTTTACTAAATCTTTTATTTAGTAAACAAGCTAGACTCTTGCCCAAATTTAGGCTTGATTATTAAACGAGTCAAACTCAAATATAATAATGTGTATGTGAAGAAACTCGTGAACGTGATGAGACGTACTAGATGGTTTTGATCTTAATGTCTAAAGAATGCCTTAATTCCCATTAGAATTAGGCCAACAATATGTATATACCTGATTTAAGGGTATTTTTTTTTTCTTCCATCTAGCAATTTTAGTTTTATCAAATAAACTAAGATCTATTGATCCATCACTTGATAGTTTTGCCATGGCATTTTCTCTAAATTGTTCGAAAACTCTTCCAGGGAAAATTTTGAATTCTTACAATTTATAAATTTCTTCTTTCTTTACTTCTTGTTTCTTTTGCAACTCTTCCAAATGTTCTTCACTGAAAGTTATTAATTTAAAATTTTCTATCTTTTGTCATGGGATCGTTGTTAATTTGATCAATAGACTATGCACATTATTTGTTTATATAAGTAGAAGATATATACAGCCTACCAAAAGATAGTCCAATACTTTTTACATAGCTACAATTCAATTCTTACCAATTAAAAGTAAAAATTGACTATGCCAAAAATAATTATCTATTTCTAGTTAAAATAAATAATAATCATCTATTCAGAATATGAGTTCTTTTTTTCATTGGAGGACTAAGAGCTTCCGCGAAGCATTACACCAGCGAGTATAGGAGGCATGGAGGTTGGGCCAATCGGAGGAGGGGCAGTGTGTGAAATGGTGAAGCCACAAAGACAAAACCTGCTCTTGGTCCTCCTCTTGTTCCAACATCTCTATGCTCTCTTCCAACACTCTCTCCAGCTCAACTCTTTCACTCATGCTTAGAATTGGCACATCTGTGCCATTGCTTGCTCTACATAGCAATGGTAGCCATGATAAGAGCATCTTCTTCTTTGTTTGCCTTTGTTGTTCTTTCTTGCTTTCTTCAATTTCATAGAGTCCCAAATTTTTGGCTTGCTTGAACAAGAATGCTGCAATAATTAGATAGCTTAGTATTTCAAACCTTAAGGTATCTATTTCAAGAAGAGTGGGCGACAGACCTATGTCAACATCATTTTTTTTTTTTTTTTTTGAGGGGGATCTATGTCAACATCATGATAAATAAAAATTTGAATAATTGACAACTCATCATTTTAGTTTGTGTAGTATTCCTAAACGTCAATTTGACCAAAAAAAATCAATTTGGACATCACAATTAGTCTCTTTATAACAACAACTTGAAATTGAAGGAACTCCTCCGCATGGTAAATATGTGATACATCTTACAATTAAACTATGGGCAAAACTTAGGTAGTATTGTTTCTTAAGTTCTTCTCTTAAAATTCAGTCATGTTACTTTTTTCTTATAAGATGAAAGTATATTTTAATTAAGTACAGTCACATCTCATGCCCAATCTTTGATTTTGGGTTTTTTTTTTTCTTTTAAACGATATGATCCAAGTTTTAACAAAGTTGGCATTGTTTTCATATAATGTGTTGCATTGGTATTTGACTCAAATAATGAATGCATATGCTGGAAAAAGATTGAGAATGAAGGAACCTTAAACCGTGTATACTGTATAATTGTAATTAGAATGTCGTGCACCCCAAGTCTAGTGGAATTTTCAATTTTCTAATAATCTTCCTTGGTTGAAAGGTCAAATCAAGATGGCAATAGCAGCCGATCCCTATTAAAACTTGTAGTTAAAATAAATAAATCCCAAATTAGAACTAATCTTCACTTCCATGCCTGATGATGACAAAATGATTAAGGTCTGATTAAATAATCCTGATCGAGTAAAGGTACTACAATACATGAAGAGTTGAAGACAAAAACAATTCATAAACATGTCCGGAAAGCAGTTGAAGAAGGACCACCAAACTAATGACCAAACCAATCCTCAAGCATTACATTGGCTTTTTCCCAAGTGACACATAAATTTACGCACCAATAATACCCATACGAATAAGTCATCCAAGAAGCATATATTCTCTCGCAAGAGCCGTCAGAACGATACTAAATAATAATCTTGACTCGTATATCTCCCTCGCATATCTTCTGTATCTGTATATCTAATCAATTTTAAATTTACATGCTAGAATATTTTTACGTGATAGACCGTAATTGGTTGTCAATTATTTTTACATGTACTTTTTTTTTTTTTTTTTTTCTTACGTTAGTATAATCCCTTTTCTTTTTTGAGAATCGTGTCAGTATAGCCTAGCTAATTACTGTTTTTTTTTTTTTTTGCTGAATAGCCTAGCTAATTACTGTTGGTACTCGCTTGGTACATTCAGCCATAATTAATTAATTTGAAAATTACACTGCATAGTTCTAAAGCTTTACTTTTATCCCCAAACATTAACATATTTGCTTTATATCCCTATCAGAGTAGGGTTGAAGCTCATTCCTGCATTCACTTTTGATTCGTTTGTCGGGATTTATTTTAAATTATATTCGTGTACTTTAATTTATATAGATCTATTTTAAATTATATTCATCTACTTTAATTTATACAGGACAAAAAAAATATATACTTAAGCATAGTTGTTGAGATGACAATGCATATTTGTGTTTTTAATTTAATTAAATATTTTAATGTAATATATTTATGTCTTAAGTCTGATTAGATATTACTTATTATTGAAAATTAAAAACATTATAATAAAATAATTTTTAAATATATAAATAGTACCATATAACTCAATTTTAAAATTATTTTTATTGAAAAAACATTTGTAAGTTCATAAACAGTAAATTATTTGTAGATCCATAAACAATAAACTTACTAAAAAAATACACTTATTAAAAAACGCGTAAAAAGCACTTTCCAAAATCATACTTAGGACAAACTTTTGTTTTTGCATTTTAAAACTTTGCTATTTTAGACATATTTGTGTTGGATTTATTTTAAGGACAATAAACCAATAAGGTAATAACAGTAAACTCAGATAATCTAATTCAGGCAAAGCAAAATCATATTCTATAAATTTTAGAAAGAGAATAAAAATAATATACCTGAAATCTTTACAAGGGAACCTTGTAGCCGAGGCTGAGCCCAAAGACCCAGCCAGGCCAAATTCGACGCCACCGCCCACTTAGAAACAGCTTCCTCCTCGCAGCCACAAGCCACCAACTTCTGAGCCAACCACAACAACTCAGCCGCCAGTTTCTCACCCGAACAAGGCTCCAACCGGTTCATCCCAACCGGACTCTTCTTAATAATCCCGAACCTCCGAACCACCTTCAAAACCCGGCTCAACCCATACTCGACCGGTCCAGAACCAGAGCCGCCATCCCCAGCTCGGTCCTCCTGACCCCCTTGCTCAACCACAGCGGCTTCAAGCTGAGTAAGAGTCCTTTCAAAAGCCAATGAAAGTACCTTACGGTTGACTTCACGTAAAGCCTCTGAACCTTCCCTATTATTCTCATCAAGAAGCCTCTCTGCTAAAGATCGAACAACTTCATACTTTCTAGAGCTAACTGGGATGTCATTAACTATGGACAGAAGCTGTGAAAGTGCTCGAGAAATACCCGAATCGCCGGTGGGCACGCAGTTATTGTCAGTCTTATTTGTAGTAGGGTTTTGGGGAATAGGGTTGAGGAGGGAAGGAAAGAAAGAAGGAAGAATGCGAAGAAGGAAAAGGAAGGCAGCGATTAAAGTGTAGCGAATGAGTTCGAGGAGTTTGTATTTTTCGGCTATGTTGACAACGGATTTATCGGCATAGATGAATAGAGTGGTCAACAGATTTCGGAGGAGAAGAGGAGCCATGGTGGTCAGAGAAGAACCTTCCATCATGCCCATATATGATTGTTTTTGGTCGATGTGGGTTTGTGTGAATCAGTGAAGATGTGCTTATGAATTTAAGGACTGAAGGAAGGAGTGATATTGGTTGTGGGGTTGTTGATAGATAGGTGGTGAGACGTGGTCTGGTTGTAAGGATCTGAGATTGGGATTCCTAATGCTATTTATTTGAAAGAGATGTGGGGTACAACTGTTTGGTGGCTGTGTGCCTGTGTTCTTATAGAAAGACAGTTGCGTGAAGACCACAATTAATTTTCCTTGTATTTATTTAGATTTTTAAATTTACTTTTTTTATTTGGGTAAAATACATAAACTTACTTGAGGTTTGGAATAATACTAAAAACATTCGAAATTTCTTTAAAATGTCCAATTCGGTCTTTTAAACATTAATGGCGTGTAAGGCCGTTTGTGCATTAGAGACATAAGAGAAGAAGAGATGAGAGAAAGGAGATCCACAAGGGTAAAATTTGGCCTGGCAAAGGAAAAGAAAATAGAAAGAGAGAGAGAGAATCAAGTGAGAAATAGAGGAAAACTAAAAGAGACAAGAGATAGGGAGAAGGCCAAGTGTGTGGAGGTGTGGTGTTGACTGTGAGGATAAGAAGAAAGAGCAAAACCATTAGTGGGTGTGGTACAACTGGTAGGTGACTGTTGAGGCTTCACTGCCTTCATCACATCCCATGTTTGAGTTCCCATAGGGACTGTAATTGCATATTCTGGTAAGTCCCAAAAACCAATAGAGCCTGGAGTGTGTGTGAGTTCGGGGTCTCCGAGCTCTGGTTCGAGCTGATGGTACCTATAAGCTTATCCAAATGTACTATAGGGCATGGGACAATGACTACTACACGCGAGTTCCTTTTTTCTTTTCTTTTTTTCTCTCATAAAAAAAGAAGAAAGAACGGAGAAAAGATATTAAAATAAATAAATAAATAAATTCTTTGGGTCTGAAACAAATGGTTTTACACGCAGTTTGTCTTCAAGGACCAAATTGGTTTTTTTTTTTTTTTTTTTTTTTTTTTTTTTTTTTTTTTTTTTTTTTTAAGGTTTGGATGTGCTTGACATTACCCTAAACCTCAAGGTAAGTTAGTGTAATTTACCCTTTTTTTTAAGAGGGGTAGATTCAATTTAATTTCTCTTTATTGTGAGATTACCAATTAGTTTTTGGTTTAGGTGAAATTGAACTTCAAATCTCTTATTCAAATACAGAAAACTTTACTAGTTAACCCAAAATTTTACTTTTATCTTTTAAAATAATTTTAAAAATTAGATATCTTCGTTAGAAATACCAAAATATGCTAACTAGTTAAGCTACACAACTCTTGACTTATTTTTCCCTTTCAAATTTGTTATGGACAAAGAAATTTATTAATTGATGTCTCTCTTTATATGCCACACATGATACCATTGTCATTTAAGTTTTTTTCAAAAGTTACCAATTAAAATTAGATTCGTGAAGAATCAAAAATATTCTGGCCCATTAAATGTGCTCCAGATCTGCTATATTTTTTTGAATAACAAAGATTAGCAACAAAATTAATTGTAGCCTAAGGCCACAACTTTACTCCATATCTTTTTTATTGGAGGGGAATTTTGACAATGGATTTATCGACATAGATGAACAGAGTGGTCAACAGGTTTCGAAGGAGAAGAGGAGCCATGGTGGTCGGAGAAGAACCTTCCATCATGCCCATATGATTGTTTTTGGGCGATGTGGGTTTGTGTGAACCCGTGAATCGATATGCTTATGAATTTAAGGGTTGAAGGAGTGATATTGGCTGTGGGGTTGTTGATAGATAGGTGATGAAATGTGGTGTGGTTGTAAGGAACTGAGATTGAGAAGTCCTAGTGCTATTTATTTGAAAGAGATGTGGGGTACGATTGTTTGGTGGCTGTGTGCCTGTGTTCTTATAGAAAGATAGTTGCCTGAATACCACAATTAATTTTCCTTTTATTTATTTAGATTTTAAAATTTACTCTCTTTTTTTGTGGTAAAATACAGTGTTGAAAAATTTAGACCCCGGTTGATAAAATTAACAAATTTTAAACCCAAATTGTTAATTAGATTTATTATGAATAAACCTTGTTAAAACAAACAAATATCAATATCATGTCAATATTATGCACATCGGAATAGTAAATAAAACAAGATATGATTACCTAGGAAAACTAATGAAACAAACTAGTTTCACAGTAAAAAACCCGGAGGGAAACATTCCCAAAAAGAAATTCACTATAGTAAATAGAAGTTTCAAATCTAGTACAAAACCTTTGTCCTTAGACTTTACAATCCCCGTAGATGAACTTACAGCAGAAACCTTCACCGCTTCAGAACCCCTGAACTCTTTAATATATGAACGCCACCCTTTTACATGGATCCCAGTACATGACTAACTCCAGCAACTTGAAGATGTTGTTGGCTGCAAAGTTCTTCACTTCATCAACAATGAAGATCAAGAAGTACTTGGTTACAAAACCCTTTGGCGTAAAAACGCATTAGCTTCTTTCAGAGAGAATAAGACACTAGGTCACTCAATGCATGTATTCTCCATGTATAACGGCATTTAAAATAAGTTTTATATGTGTCTAGGGTTGTGAGAAAAGAAACCCTACACATATATGTCAGCTAGGGTCAAGAATCAGATTTGGAAATTCTGATTTCGTAGATCTCGACAGATTCAACTTCTATCGAGCTTCTGTCGAGTTTCGTTCTTAAATCTCGATAGATGCTGTTTTTGTCGAGGTATTTGTCGAGTTTTAATGAACAGCTTTTCTTCACTTGTTTCTTGGTCCAATCTTCATGATTTTAATACTTAACTTGAACTCTTATTTTTTGAAGTACTAAACTCATCCTAGATCTATCCAATTACAAGTAAAGTGCATTTTGTCAAAGGATTAGCCAATTACATAAAATATGTCCTTAACATACAGTAACCTACCTGAAGTTTGGAATAATGCAAAAAACATCCAAAACTTCTTTAAAATGTCCAATTTGGTCCTTTAAATATTAAAGGCGTGTAAGGCCGTTTGTGCATTAAAGACATGAGAGAAGAAGAGATGGGAGAAAGAAGATCCGCGAGGGTAAGATTTGGCCAGGCAAAGGAACAGAAAATAGAAAGAGAAAGAGAAAATCAGGTGAGAAATAGAGGAAAAAGAAAAGAAACAAGAGATAGAGAGAAGGCCAAGTGTGTGGAGGTGTGGTGTTGACTGTGAGGATAAGATGAAAGAACAGAGAAAAGATATTAAAAAAAAAAATTTCTTTGGGTCTTAAACAAATGGTATTACACGCAGTTTGTCTTCAAAGACCAAATTGATTATTTCTAAGAAGTTTTGGATGTGCTTGACATTACCCTAAACCTCAACGTAGGTTAGTGTAATTTACCCTTTTTTTAAGAGAGATAGATTCAATTTGATTTCTCTTTATTGTGAGATCACTAATTAGTTTTTGGTGTAGGTGATTGAACTTCAAATCAATGTTATGAATACTATTTCGAAACCTGTTTCATTTGTCTATTAGAATGAAATATTTCGGTACCGGCTTATTTCAGCGTACTATTTTAGACCGTTTCGGATTATCACAAATAAATAAATATAAATATATATAAAATGTAATATAATGAATTTAATATATTTGTTTTTTCTTTCTCAAAAAAATATATATATATATTTGTTTTTTTTTTAATTCTCAAATAAAGTAAGCATATGGTTATTAAAAACTCATTTGTTCAATTTTGTAAATAAAGTGAACATGTTGAGTAATTAAAAACTTGGAACATTCTTGAAATTTAACTTTTCCCATTTCCCGTATCTCAAACCTACCCATGTGAACCTCTCCATCTCTTTATCATCTACCCCATTTATTTCCTTTGTTTCATACACTTCTCAATGTTCTCATTCAAGAGTTTCAAAAGTCTGGAGCCTCACTGCTCACTAGTGCTCTGTCTCGGTCTCTCCTCTTTGTTCTATTTTTCTGTTTCTTCTTATTCTTTCTTTCTCTGCTGTGTTTGTTTCATTTTGTTCTTCATTATATTTTTTCATCTTGTGTTTTATCTTCTCCATTTTAAATAGAGATAGGGGGGCACCAAGGGTTAATCAGGGTGGTCACATGACCACCCTGAATTTTTTTTTTTTTTTTTTTTAATATACCTTAAAAATTTTGAGTTTTAAATTAATACGGGTCTTTTGACTACCCTAGAAAAAAACTTGACCACCCTAAAAAAAACTTGAACACCCTTGATAAAAATTGAGTCCATTAAAAATAAAATTCAACCTTTCCAAAATTTTGGTCCGTTGAATGTTGAACCAAAAAATTGTGAAAAATGTTATGTTCACAACATTTTCGCAACATTTTCGTAACAAATCCTAAGTAGCAAATTGTTAAGGTTGAACAGAAAATAATTTCAGTGGTAAGTTCAAATTAGAACCAGTAAAAACTTACGCCTAGGCTTTATTGTGAGAGTGTTGTAAAAATATTATGGACGTAGCACTTCTCAAAAATTGCCCAAACAAACAAATTAGCCTAAAAACCCAAATCAAACGTTTAATTGTGATTTTTTAAATTGTGTTTTCAAATGGAATATTTTAAAATTGATATTTTTTTATATATAAAAATGCACACTTTTCAAATAGCTAATATGTTAGTGCTTGCTTTAGTCTTTAGCCGAATTTGTTGGATTTACGTGATACAATTTTTCAAAAAGACAATGCATTTTATTCATATTATTACTTATTTAGGCAATATGTTGGTAATTGAATAGGAGATCAGTAGCTTAATAATTGTTTGGTTGTATACATTGAAAAAAATGTAGCAAATAACATTGATAGTGAAACTATCATATCACACAACAATTTCAAAATATAAAAACTTGTGAAATGAAATTTTAGCACTTAATGTATTTGCGTATGTTTTTATTTTGTAATGTTAATATATTCAAGTTTTATTTTTATTAAATTTTTTAATGACCACTCTGAAAAGAATTCTTGGAGTCGCCACTGAATAGAGACAAAGGCAGTGGATCATTTTTTTTTTTGGCGAAAAACCACTTTTAGTCCCTACATTTTCAGGCGATTCCCATTTTAGTCCCTATATTTTATTTTTACCGCTTTTAGTCCCTATTCTGAAAAACGCTTTCTGTTTTAGTCCCTGCCGTTACTCATTTAACAAAATTATCATACGTGGCAAACGGTCCAACAGTAAATGCTGACGTGTTCATTAAAATAATATTAAAAAAATTATTTACATTTTTTAAAATGCCACATCAGCAATTTAATTTTTAAAAAAAGCCACGTCAGATAAAAATATTATAAAAATTTCTAACCTAATTATTTTTTAAAAAAAGAAAAGAAATTAGTTAAATTAATTTTTTTCTCTTTTTGGAAGAACAAACTCAGAATTTTTTTTTTCATTTTCTTTCCCAACTAAGCTTGCCCAGAAAATTAAAAATTAAAAATTTCCTTTCCTTTTCTTGCATTTTCTTAGCAACCAAACACAAAAAACACAAAACTCAAACCCAGATTTTCGGCCTCCATACACAACCAAACCACAAACAACGACACAACCTTAAATTCCTTAAACTCAAACCCAGATTTTCGTCTTGCACGGACTGTGGGATGAGCAAGCGTTCGATTCCGTGGATGACTCCGTCGGGTCGGGTCAGGAAATCCGGGTGGATGAGCTTCGCGCGGTCAACGGTTTTGTCTCTGGTCTTTTCGTGGTGGGTGAGGAAGAGATTGTCGTGGGAGAGAGTGCGGTGATGGTGAGTTGACTCGGGGTGAGTTGGCCACTAGTTGGATCTGATCCAAGTTGGGATAATGTGGAACATCAAGAGCTTTTGGAGAGACTTGAGATTGCCAGGCTCGAGCAGGAAGCGCTTGAACTCAGGGTCGAGATCGCGTTCCAGAGCTTTATTTCTGGGTGCGAAGATTGTGATGTTGTGCTTGTCGACTGTCTCTTCTAGTGTCTGCAACAGCAAGGCCTTCTCGACCAGCTCGGTGAGCTCGTGTAATGCGAGTCCAGAAGAGCAACGAGGATCGAGTTGGAGTTTATTTGGCCGGAGTTATTCGCCGGAGAAGACGATCTGAGTTTATTTGTGTTTTTCGTGTTTGGTTTCAAAGCATAAGAAAATTTTGTTGAATGTTTCTGTTTTGTAAATTTTTATGGGCATGTCTTTTTATTTTGTAAATTTGAGTAATTTTATGGGTTTGGTTGCTAAGAAAATGCAAGAAAAGGAAAGTAAATTTTTAATTTTTAATTTTCTGGGCAAGCTTAGTTGGGGAAGAAAATGAAAAAAAAATTCTGAGTTCTTCATGTTCTTTCAAAAAAAGAAAAAAATTAATTTAACTAATTTCTTTTTTTTTTTTTTTAAATAATTAGGTTAGAAATTTTTATAATATTTTTATCTGACGTGGCTTTTTTTTTAAAATTAAATTGCTGATGTGGCATTTTAAAAAATTAAAAAATTTTTTTTAATATTATTTTAATGAACACGTCAGCATTTACTGTTGGACCGTTTGCCACGTAGGATAATTCTGTTAAATGAGTAACGGCAGGGACTAAAACAGAAAGCGTTTTTCAGAATAGGGACTAAAAGCGGTAAAAATAAAATATAGGGACTAAAATGGGAATCGCCTGAAAATGTAGGGACTAAAAGTGGCTTTTCGCCTTTTTTTTTTTCTAGAAAGGCAGTGGGTCGAATTGACACGAACATCAAATTTAGGGGGGAAAAGCCAAAAATTCATACCGCCGAATCTTTAATCTCGGCCGATATTGACCGAAACGCCTGGAATAGCTCGAAATGGGCCGAAATTCCACCTGAGGTGGAACAGGGGTGGTCGCTGTTCTAGTTTACTCATGGTACAAGATATTCCAGCCATTCCAGCCAGAACGGATTGATATTAATAACAATGCTAACAATGCTCCAAATCTCTTATTCAAATACAAGAAACTTTACTAGGTAACCCAAAATTTTAATTTTATCTTTTAAAATAATTTTAATAAAATAAATATGATTCATATGTCATAAGTTGTAATAAATAAGTTTGAAAATCATCCTAGTTTTATTTATTTTTTTATTTTTGATAATTCAATAATTGGAATGAGGAAATTTAAATATTAGATATCTTCGTTAGAAATACCAAAAATGTTTGGCTTACCTCCAGTACTTTTTTTACTAGAATCTCATTTTATTTTAATGAGAGACCGCCACCTCACCTATTAACTAAATAAAATGTGGAGATTAAAACCCACTTCTACTTGTCACTGTATATTTAAAACAAAAGAACATGTCCATTTAAAAAAGTACTGGAGGTAAGCTAAATCCATACCAAAATATGCTAACTAGCTATGCTACACAACTCTTGGCTTATTTTTCCCATTCAAATTTGTTATGGACAAAGAAATTTATTAATTGATGTCTCTCTTTATATGCCATACATGATACCATTGTCAATTAAGTTTCTCAAAAGTTACCAATTAAAATTAGATTCGTGAAGAATAAAAAATATTCTAGCATATTAAATGTGCTCTAGATCTACCATATTTTTTTGAAATTGCTAGAGGAACTACTACTTTTATTACAATAACAGAGTTTGGATTCAAAAGGTTGTCAATGACCCGGCCCGACCCATTTTTACTTGGCTCATGGGCACAATGGGCTAAGCATAGTGGGCTATTAACTAGTTAACGGGCCGGGTCAGGCTAGGTCAAAAGAGAAAACCCCAACTCATGACCCTGCCAATGGGCAATGCCCATTTTGTCTTTAGTAGGCTGGGCTATCGGGTTGGGCCTAATGGGCTACCCATGGGCTTGTGTTAACATATTATTATATTATTTTTATAAGGAAATAATCAATTTTTTATAAGGGAATAATCAATTTTTTCTTTTATTGGAAAGACTCAAAAAATTTAATACTTAATTACAATTTTTTTTTCAATCAAATCTATTTAATTCTTTGTTTGATTTAAGGAAACCTATTTAAATTTTTTGGTTAAGGCTTTAAACGGTTTTTATTTTATTTTATTATCTTAAATAATAAAAAATGTCAAATGGTTAGTTCAAAGTTGCTAGACTACTAGAAAAATATATATTTAGTAAATTAAGTTTAGCACAATCACTTTAAGTATCTTAGTGGTTGGCACTTGGAGGAGTTCTCTTAAGAAATTCCTCTATAATGTCTCAAGATTAATTCTTTATACACCTATATATTTTTGTTATAAATTATGAGTTATTGGGTTGGGCAATGGGTTGGGCCAACAAGCTGGGCTAGCCCACCGAGTGCCCATGGGCATAAAAACTAGCCCACAGTCTGACCCATTGGGCTAGAGGGCTACTCGTGGGCCTCAATAACAACGGTTCAGGCTGCCCATTAGCCCAATGGGCTGTTGGGTTTTTGGGTTGGGTCGTGGGCCATGGGCTATTTGGTGACCCTTAAGCTATCAATTTGAAGCCTTAAGCTCCAACCAGTAATATGAAGATGGCATTTGTACCTGTCATGTGCAATGCACATGACTCACTTAACCCAACTAACCAAGTGAGTCATGTGCATTGCACATGACAAGGCACATGTTATCTTTGATCTTTCTATGCGTGGCTAGAGCCAAATATTTTACTTACTACAAATGCTTTACGAATTAAGATGGCAGCTTAGGTTTCTAATGACATATAAGCTATTCATGAACAGAGCCACGTGCCCCCCAAATTTTAAAATATATATATATATATATATATTAGTATATATATGTAGGTACTAATTCTAGCAATTTGATTCAACAAAATTGCACATGGCCCCCTTAAGGATATCATTGTCCCTCTTAAAAGCCATAAAAAATTTTATGAATCTAAAATTGAAAAATAAAATTAGCAATCCCAAAAAAAAGTAGCCCGGCAAAAAAAAAAAAATCACCAATAGCAAAGTTAAAGAAAATTTAGCCCAGTCAATCAATTTTAGAAAGCCCATCCTTAAAAAAACTTGAATCAAAACTAATCTATGAACTAAATTCTTTGATTATTTCATCAAATTCCAACCATGAATATTATCAAAAATAGTATAACCCACGATTGAGTCTAATTAAAATTGAGATAGCAAGATGATTGTTAGGAAATTTAGACCCCGGTTGATATAATTAACAAGTTTTAAACCCAAGTTGTTAATTAGATTTATTATGAATAAAACTTGTTAAAACAAACAAATATCAATATCATGTCAAAATCATGCAGCGGAAAAAATAAATAAGATAAGATATGATGACCCAGGAAAACCAATGAAACAAACTAGTTTAACAGTAAAAAACTTGGGGGGAAACCTTCCCGAAAAGCAATCAACTATAGTAAAGAGAAGTTTCAAATCTAGTACAAAACCTTTATCCCTAGACTCTACAATCCCTGTAGATAAACTCACAGCAGAAACCTTCTACCGCTTCAAAACCTCTGAATTCTTCAATATATGAACGCCACTCTTTGATGATGCACGAATCCCAGTACATGACTAACCAATTGCGTGGATCTCAGTACACAACTTAATCATCAACTAGAAGAAGATTGTTGGCTGCAAAGTTCTTCGCTTCATCAACAATGAAGATCAAGAAGCACTTGGTTACAAAACTCTAAGGCGCAAAGACGCAGTAACTTCTTTTAGAGAGAATAAGGCATCGGTCACCTTTTGCATATGTTCTCCTTGTATTCTCTTATGTGACGGCCTCTAAAATAAGCCTTTTATAGGTCTAGGGTTGTGAGAAAAGAAACCCTACACAAATACAAAAGCCTAGCCCAAAAATCAGATCTAAAAATTCTGATTTCCATAACCTCGATAAATACCTCGATAGATAGTATCTGTCGAGCCTCATTAAACCTCGATAGATAGTATCTGTCGAGTAGCTAGGTGTCGAGGAGGTGTCGAGAAGTTGTCGAGGGGACATGAGCTTTCTCAATCGATCCAACAGCTGTCGAGAAGGTGTCGAGATTGCGATAAGAAAAAACTTAAGAATCTCGATAGATAGCCAGCTGTCGGGAGGTGTCGAGCAGTTGTCGAGCTATCTATCCAGCTTTATTGAACACCTTTTCTTCACTTGTTTCTTGGTCCAATCTTCATGACTTTAATACTAGACTTGAACAACATGTTTCTTGAATTATTAAACACATCTTAGATCTACCCAATTACAAGTAAAGTGCGTTTTGTCAAAGGATTAGCCAATTAAATAAAATATGACCTTAACAATGATAGAGGTAGAGAGAGATGAGATAGGTAGAGGGGAAAGGGAGAGAGATCAAGTTGCATAGTTCTGACCATGGAGTTGGATTTCAAAAAGAGATGAGAGAGGTATAGAGTTTGGTTGGCTTAAGAAGAAGAAGATGAGAATGGGACATGGGACTATGGAAGAAAAGAGATGAAAGAGAAATGAAGTATATGTGTTTTAATTGTAATGTCAAAATGTGTGGGTCTCAGGCTTTTCAAAATATTTACCACAATGTCATTCAGCATTGTTACTAAAATTTTGAAAACTACTCCAAATGTGTTCTCAAAATATAATGTTTAAATACCCTAAATTGAGATCTGTAACTCAAATGCTCTTGATCAAACGCACTTATTTTTAGGGTCCACAATTTTGCATGTTTAAATATTGAAAATTGTTGTTTGAACTCACATACAAATAGACCCTAAATTTTGTCATTTTTTTGTGTTTTGCTTTATGTTCCACCAATAATAACTAGCCATGTGTTTGGTTTTTTTTTTTTTTTCACTCATTTTAAATTTCAGTTATTCTATAAAAAAAAGTCAAATAGATATAAATAAATTATTATTGGTGAAATATAAAGTAGAATACAAAAAGTGAGACAAAAGATTTGTACTCTCTTTTTGTATTAAAACAGTATATTACTGTTTAATTAACAAAAATCAAATAGTAATCTACATTAATTGCTTTTGTGGAATTGCTACCAGAAAATAGGTGAGGAAGGAGGTGAATGTCAAGTTGTCAACCAAGCAGAAAGAGTTTTAAATTTTTGACAAACTCCTTGGGCTTTTCTAGGTTGACTGCATGGCCTGCGTTCTTGATAATGACCAACTGTGCATTTTCCCCCACATGCCTATTCCAAATATGTCAAGATCTACTTGGTTAGTTGGTTCAGAAAAAGTAATGGACATTAAAATTCAAATAATAAGCTGAAACTTTTGCATTACCTTCTTAATCTGTACCCCAATTCCAGAGGGAATATCTGATCTTGCTCTCCCCAAATTATTAGTGTGGGCTGGTTTGAGAGACAACCAAAAATTTTGAGACAATGTTAATAAAATGAAGCAATAAATTAATAAAAATAAGTGTTGTGATACTACGATTGAATAAGACACATTACCTTTCCTATTCATAAAAATAAAAAATTAAAAAAGGCACATTACTTTTTCCTAAAAAAAATAAATAAATAAAATAAGACACATTACTTCTGTATATGCAATTACGAGGCACCAGCCACTAGGTAGTTGCAGATATTCTCTTTTCATAAAAATAAAAATAAATAAATAGGTAGCTGCACATATTTTTAATGAGATAAAATTTATGTACAGTACTTTAGATGTTGCTTTTTAAATTTTTCCTCTTAAGATTCTGCCATGTGGCTATTTAACTTAAAAAATACACTTTCATCTATGAGAAAAATGCTATATGGCAAAATTTTAAAAGAGAAATCTAAATAACAACACATAAATATTGTACGTAAGTCTTACTATTCTCAATGAACAGAAAAAATTAAATTAGTTACATAGAATATAGGATAAAAGGTAAAAACACCCCTTGTGATTCGGGTTAAGGACAAAAACGTTCTTAAGAATTTCAATTTTTCCTTATGACTCTACGAGGTTTCTGTACCCATCAAATTACTCTTTGTCACCAACTTTTGTTAGAACATTAGGCCCTATTTGGATTAGAGGTGTTTTGAGTGATATCACTGGAAACTCATAACTCAGTGATGAAAAAACGTAGGACCCACACAATTTTTTTTGTTTGGTTTGATTTCCTAATCTTGTTTTCATCACTCAAACTCAAAAATTTTGAGTGAGAGTGATGAAAACCGAAAACACCAATTACCAAATTGGTGTTTTCAGTTTCTGAGTTACATAACTTAGTGGCATTGCTGTAAATATTCGAACTCTGTGGGACCCAGTGCTTCTGTGTTGTCCCGTCAGTTCAAAGTTGTTTGATATTACCGTTGCAAACAAACACAGCACCACCATAACAAACCCAGCGCCACCACAGCACTACCACAACAAACCCAGCGCCGATCCACACCACTGAAACACCAACCCAGTGCCGATCCACACCACTGAAATACCAACCCAGCACTGATCCACAACAAACTGATTCAAGCCACGCCGTGACCCATAACCCGATCTCCACCGTAACCCAACCCTAACCGATTTAAGCCACGCTGTGACAACCCAACCCCAATCGATTCAAACCACGCCATGAACCATAACCTGATCTCCACCGTAACCCAGCCCCAAAAACCCAATCTCAAACCCGATCTCCATCGTGAAACCCAGCCAACATCCAAATGACCACCACCGAAACCCACCATCACTAATCCGAACCTAGCAACCACTGAAACAACCCACCACTTTAAACCCAATAACCACCGATTCAAACCAACCAAAAACAGCTGAGAAAGAAACAAAGAAGAGAGAAAAAAAAATCAAATACAGATTAAAGAGGGGAGAGACAGAGAAAGCTGAGAAAGAAACAGAGAAGAGTGGAAAAAAAATCAAATATACAGTGAAGAGGGGAGAGACAGAGAAAGAGAGATAGACAAAAAAATTTGATAGAAAAGAGGGAGAGTCAGAGAAATGAAAGGTGAGAGGATGCGTGGGAGAAGTAAGGGAGGAAGATTTTTTTGTTAATAAGACATAGGTAGCAACAGTGTTGCACTAGGTAGTGTTAGTGGGTAGGGTCCACAGTTTTGGAGAAAAATTGTAGAGATATGTAACTGAGTTATGAGTCCAAACAGGTGTTTTGCAATTTTTGAGTGAATGTGAGGTTTGAGCAATGAGTTATGAGTTTTGGGTTTGAGTTATGAATTTTGAAAACTGAGTTATGAAAACTGAGACACCTTTAAACTAAACGGGCCCTTAGTATTTGGCTTATAAACAATATCTCATTTTACCATCTTAAAAATACTTTATTTATTATACCATTTTATTTTACAATACACCCAATATCCTAACTTATATTTTACCATACAATATATTAAAATAATATATCTACGTAATAAAATAACAAAACCCAATCCACCTCTACTGCCGTTGCAACCACCTGCTACCACCACTACCAATGAGAAATACAAACCCAAACTGCTTTTTATCTCCAGTACCCAAACTGTTTTTTATCAGTTGAAACCCCAAAGTCATCTTCAAGCACATATAAAAGCTTCCTCAAAGCATACCCATCCACAATGTCGTTTTCTTGAAGCTCCTTCAACAACCTCATGACCTTTTTTACAATGAAATTTTCAGCATCATGAACCCACACAACCTTTCCTTGTCTGCAGATCTGAACATAACCCATGGATCAAAAAAACCAAGAAACCTCGGCCACCGAAACCCATGACCACGCCACCACCATCACCACGGCAACCCCCCACCTCCACCACCATGAACCCACAAAAAAATCCATCCCACAATCAAATCAAACACATATCAAAATCCGAATCCAAGGAAACAAACAGAGCATAAAGCTAAGAAAGAGAAACAAAATTTACTTTGAGAGATTAAAATTTTCAAAGACCTTCTTGAGCTCGATTTCGAGCTCCATCAACTCAGTAGCCTCACTAGCTCTAATCACGACAACTAAGGCACAAATAGCAGCGACAACCTCCGCGAGATCTGGGCTTGGGCTTGGGTGTCGCTGGTCAAGATGGTGGCCAATGACGGCCTGGGCAAGCCAGTCCCAGAAAGATGTGGGAGACGGAGAGATAGATGCTAAAGAGAGAGAGAGAGAGATGTGGGAGATGGATGTATAAATTTTTACAATTAAAGCATCCACATTGGTGAAGCTATTTTTTTAACTATTTGGCACCATCAAAAGCTACTTTATCTATTTTACTTTCTTATTTTACAAAACTTCCAACATCAGTGGTTTTATTTTAGCTTTCAACACAATAAAATAATATAAACTACACAGTAAAATAATATATATCTACTACAAGAAACAATTCGTTTATTTATTATTTTTTTATTATCTATTCTTCTATATCTCTTTTTTACTCTCTCTTCAATCCACAATCAATCCTCACATCAAATTGGAAAACACTGCCCACAATAGCCACATCGAAAAACACTACCCACAACAGCCACAAAGTATTGGATACATATGATTACTCAGCCAATAGCAACAAACACTGCCCACAACCACTAAGGATCTGTTTGGATACCGTTTATTGCTGAAAACTGAAAACATAGTAGCAAAATAATTTTTAAATGTGTGAATAGTGCCGTGAGACCCAGTTTTAAAGAAAAATTTGCTGAAGTCCGTACTTGCGGGTTCCATAAACAGTGCATGAAACCCACAGAAAAAACGCAGTGTCAGCTTTCCTTTTTAGTGCAATCCAAGAACAGAGAAAGCATAATAAGTGGGCTTGACAAACAAAATCCATTATGAACACAAACCATTCCCAACCAATACTTCACTTAAATGCCATAACCGCATGCATAAAATAACAAAGACACAAGAACCCACAGCTCTTGAAGTAACCTTGTAAACAAAATACCCCCAAAAATTTCATCAATTGTGCCAAAATGCCAACAGATCGAAAAACACAAGCCCACTGCCACAAACACAAACACAAGCCCACTGCCCACAAGGCCACAATAGATCAGAAAACACAAACACAAACCCACATCAACGCTGGGCATGAGATACTAGAGAGAGGGTGAAGCTCAGAGGTTCGACCTTTGAGGTAGAAATCTTGAGAGAGAAAATGTGAGATAGAGACCCACGTCGGTGTTGGGCATGAGATAGCAGAGAAAGAGAGGAGTAGAGTCGTGGAGAACACAGAGAGTGGTCGGTGCTGGGCTAAGGCTTCGGTCGGCGCTAGGCAAGGGGCACAAACAAAGTGTGAGGACTGAGTAGAGAGGAGCAATGGGCAAAAATGGAAAAGAGGAGAGAAAAAAAGAAAAGAAAAAAAATAATATTAAAATATTTTGAATTAGTGTGAACGCAACATAAATATATATATATATATATATATATATATTTTTTTTTTTACCTTTGAGCTACCATGCACAACTATCTTTGGCTATACACTGTAGCTGAGAAGCCAAAATTTTTGGCTTTAGCTCCACTATTGCAGCCTTATTTTTGTAGTTGGTGGTGCTAAAAATAGCAATATAACTTTTTAGCACCATCAATGTGGGTGCTCTTAAAAGTCCATAAAAAGCATGTTTTTTGTGCTTTGATGCTAAAATTTAGCATATTTTCACATTTACAAGGCCAAGTACAGGAGAAATTATAGAATCCTCTGGTGGACTACGTCGCTTGTCCACCATTCCACTAAAATACTTTCATTTGTTTAAAATTGCTAAGTCAGTAATTAATTTCTGTTTTAAAAAAAAATTTAACTAACAATTTTAAACAAGTGACAATTTTTTAGTGGAATGGTGGATCACATCACTTGTCCACAACGTGGATCTTATAATTTCTCCAAGTACAGGTGCTCTTAGCCTCGCCAACAAAAAAAGACATCACTTCACCTCGGGTCCGGCTCCCCTCCTGTTTCAAACTCTTATGTTTTCTCTTATTTTAATATAAATGAAGGACACTTGGCAGACCAACAATCCAAAGGCTAAAAAAAACCCAGGTCATTCTCTCTCAATTTTGGGTCCGTTTAGATTGAACTTATTGTTGCTGAAACTGAAAACTGAAAACACTGTAGCAAAATAATTTTTAAATGTGTGAATAGTATCGTGGGATCCATTTTTAATACTTTTTATTGTATAAACAGTGCATAAACAGTGCACGCACTGTTTATGCACAGATTTTTTGTCTCCCAAAGTCAAACAATGCAGCAAAAAAATAAAAAAAAAAAAAAAAAAAAGAAGAGAGGAGGAAAACGCGTTTGCTGAAACGCAAACGCGGAATCCAAACCCCACCTTTGTCTTCCTCTCTCTCTCAATTACTGAGAAGTTTTCACGACCCAAGCAAACGCACTAGGCACTATCATACATACACCCAACACTATTGGCAAAGCAAACGCACTAGGCACTATCATACATACACCCAACACTATTGGCAAAGGACGGCAAGGAGTTGTCAAAAATAATGCTGGAGACGCCATCTGAGACGCGTGGCCAGCACATCAAGGTCGCTGCTGCTGCTGCAAGCTCAACAAATTTTTCTTTGATTTTATATTCCTAATTTCCAACGTCTATGTCTCTCCCTCTTGCTACTGATTTCATCACTGCTGCATGATTACTCTTCTCTCTTTTTGTTTCTATCACTTCATTTTGTGATATATTTGATGGATGGGTGATTAATTATGGGTACTGGTATGAGGCTTAAATTTCTTTGATTTTACTTTTATGGGTTTTGCAAGGTTATTCTTAGGGTTTCTTTTTGAGGGAGACAGAGAGACAAATTTTGAGAGAGTTCTTGCTTTACCTCTTATGGGTTCTTTGAGTTTGTCCAAAAAAATTTGTTTCAATTTGGGTGATGCTTTCTTCTCTAGCAAGATTTGGTCTTAGCTCTAATACCCTGCTGACAGTGATGATATTGGAGAGAGATTGGAGCAAGGAAAGGGAAAGAAAGACAAATTATAAAGAAGCAAAAATTGTATTTCGCGTGTTGGGTGTATGAGTATGACAGTGGGTTTGCTTGGTCTGTAATTGAGAGAGAGAATGACGTGGGTCTTTTTTAGCCTTTAGATTGTTGGTCTGCCAGGTGTTTTTCATCTATATTAAAACTGGAGAAAACATGAGAGTTTGAAACGGGAGGGGAGCTGGACCCACTTGACCTGTCCTGATCCCAATAAAAACTCTCACTCAACTCATTAACGTCAAACACAAGGCTAAAGGGGTTACTTCACCATATTTCAGAGGAAACACACAAAGGCTTTGATCTACAAACGTGAGGAGAGAGTTTTCATTGCCATTGCAATGGGGGTTTCATTGCTAAGGGTGGATAAGGAAGAATTGAAATCTTAGGGGATATTTTTGCCATTGAGCTAAACAACCATCGAGTGTATTTTTGCATTTTAATTACCGTAGAAAATATATACATATATATTAAAGTTATCATCCTTAGAATTAAGGCTATGTTTGTTTTGGTTTCAAATCACTTCCGGAAATGCTTTTCCGGAAATGTGGGTGTTTGGTTGCGCATAAAAAATTGCATTTTCCGAAAAACCATTTCTTTTGATTGTAAAAAGATGGCTTTGACCCGAAAATGATTTTACAATTCTATTTTCCCTTCAAATCATTTCCGGAAAAGAGCCTCATACGCGCAAAGAGAGAGAGAGAGAGAGAGAGAGAGAGAAACGGTGAACGAACCAAACCGAGCTTCAATCCACCACCACAGCCCATCACCAGCGCCCACGAGCCTTCGACTTTGCCGACGCCACGAACCAATGAAACCACGAGCCTTCGACTTCGCCGACAGCACGAACCCACGAGCCTTCGACTTCGCCTTCGCGCCACAAACCGATCTTCGACTTCGCCGGCGAACCCAGAGCCCAAATCACCACCGAAGACTGATCCACCGAAGATTGCATCACCCCAGACCGATCGCACCCCACCGAGATCGCATCACCACCGATCTCTCTTCCTCGCTCTCTTAATTTAATCAAACGGTGGATTTGATCGAATGGTGTTATTGTGATTTTTGTTTTTTTAAGTTTATATGTTGAAATTTTCTATTATAAAATTTGTTTGGTGACTGAGAAAATGTGAGAAAGTAGTAGGAAAATAGTATTTTCAAATGCAACCAAACACATGAAAACATTTTCTAGGAAAATTTAAATAATACTGCCAAACATTTGTAAATATTTTCCTTTCCCGAAAATAACATTTCCGAAAAATAAATATTTTCTGAAAAATATTTTACATTGAACCAAACGCGGCTTAAATATTTTGTTATAGTAATTCTATTATGCCATGAGGCTTATTGAGTAGAAATCCTCCCACTATTTAACAATTGAATTATTATTATTATTATTATTCCAAGCCTTTTTTTTCCAACTCATTAAGTACAATTCTCATATAAGCATCTAATGTAGCACGGTGGCAGCATAGAAGCAAATTTTAAAAAATAAAAAAAGATCCAAGACGTCTGTTATTATTTATGACTAATAATAATAATAAGAGGTTTTTGCAGCAATGTAAATAGAATCGGTAAGGAAAACCATTTAATAAAAGAATTTGTAATTTTGTAGTTATTATCCCACACGATGATGGTAATGGCATTGAGCCTATATATTAAGTTTGAGATTCCAAAAGTTTACCACTTATATCTATAAAGTTTCTCTCAGGGTTTTTTTTTTTTTTTCTTTTAATGTTTATTGACATTAAACACGCTAGCTTTTCATTAAGTATGAATAAGACTGAAAAAGAATGATGATAACCTGTTTGATCACGGGAAGGTCGGAAAGTGAACGATCTTTGAGTACTGTCTGAATCAATTCTCTCCTTTCTTCAACAAAGCCTTTACACATCACCTGTCCAATTTGAAAATAATAATAACTCAGCCTTCTTAAAACATGACAGGTCATTGATTTTTGGTTCCATTGATGGTGATACCTCCTATTTCTCAATGAAAATATCTAGGTTCAATTCTTCCACCTCCTTATCAAAAAATAAAAAATAAAAAATTCTTCCACCTCTAATTAATTTAATGTAACAAAAATAGATGAGAGACATAAATGGTTTAACGGGTATCTTTAGAAAAATTGTTAACAATGTATATTAGAAAAGTTTTGACATTATTTTCATAAAAAATTATAAAAAAAAAAATTAATTATTTTCTCATTTTCCCATAAAATATTTCTAAAAACAGTTCTTAAGCTAATGCCTTTAGGATATTCTTTTAACATTTTTCTTGAATTAAGGCATTTGCTTCAAAATGAGTAGTCGGTTATAATTATTAAATTCTTTTTTTTTTTTCCTAGCTGAGTATAGGTTGAGGGAATCCAAATCTCAAATGGGGGCCTGAATGTCATCAGGAACTAGGCCAGACCCCAATCGGAAATTCAGAATTACTTTCAAAAGCATTTAAATTTAAACAAATTAGATGTCACATTTTCAAGCCATTTTTGCTCAGTAATGCAATTTGAAAAATTATTTGGTCAAATAGATTTTTTTCAAACATATATCGAAAAATACAAAATAGCTTCTTTTTGGAACTTGACTCTTTCAATATTTGACATGAAACTCACCTCCTTAACAGCCAAGTTCGACTTGAAACTAGTAAAAAGAGGCTAATCTTTTAATAAAAGTTTTGAAACAACTCTATTTAACCAAACCATTTTAAATTTTTTTTATTATATATAAAAAATAAAACATTTTTATAGTTGAATAAATTTTAACGTGATTTTGTCTTACAATATTGAGAATGGTAAAAACTTAACTTTTTACTAAAAAATCTACTGTAAATTAAACAGTTATATTGTTTTTATAATATCCTTATAAATTTATTCTCATTTATAATTTTTATTTAAAAAAATATTTGAACCTCTCAAGTGTTTGAATTAAAAAGGTTTAACTTTTTTTCTTTTGAGAGAGGGAGATCATAATTTTAAAAAAATTTATTATTTTTGTAAAGGGGTTAAAAAAAATTTACAAAATTTTCCTCCCATCCCCCAACACACCCATAATTCCATTTGTCTTTGACCAGCACAAAAATAAAATAAAAAAATCCTACCAATGTGGTTTGAGTTTCTATGCTTTCAGGGACACCAGAAACGATGTCAACATACAAGTTCATCTTATTTCATTTCTATTAATTCTCCCCAATTTGGAAGTAAAATTTTCCTTTCCCGAGACAATGTCTTGCTACAATATTAGTCCATTTAAATTTTGGTCCATGATTGTCGTTTTATTGATTTTGACATTTGGATCTTTATGAATGGAAAAGAATACTTTCTTCTAATAGAGAGTAATCACTAGGGATGGGTTAAAAATCAGGGCAATACGACAAAGCAAAGTGTAATGCCTACATTAATCAATTGCTTTATCAAGCTATAGAAGAATGATTTCATTCTTTCCAGTCTTAATATGTGTTTGATAAGTTTATTTTAAGCCTTATTATTTAATACATAAAAACTTGATATCTATATTTAGAGTCCCCAATAAAGCTTAATTTAGTGACGATATTTATTGGCAAAGCTTAACTAGTATATTATGCTAAAACACCTATTTCAAAGGATCTAATAGCTCAACCCAATTAACCAACCCTCAAAATTTTCCATAAACCTATCCAAGCAGAGACAATATGCTTACATAAAGTGAAAGAGAAACGTGAGAGAGTCTTACATTAATGAAATCTGAGAGGAACCAAGAGGGCATAACCCTAGCTTGTTTAACAAACGAAAGGCTAATCAATTGCCTTAGCTTCTCGGGCTTTTGTGGTAATAAAATGCTTGCAGCCTCATCCAAATCCGAAACCTTAAACAAACCATCCTCCATATCCTTCTCCTCTAAGCACACACCAGCACAACACAACACCACCCTCTCCACAGCCTCTGGAAACTGCGCTGCCATGCTATACCCCACAAAGCCGCCATAGCTTATCCCAACCAAGCTCATTCTCGGCACGCCATGCGCCTCCATTAGCTTCATCACGCAACTTGCTTGGAAAGACTCGGTACGCTCAGGCCTAGAAGTGAATGAGCGGCCAAAGAAAAGAAGATCCGGGACATAGACGTTGAACCGTGTTGTAAAGTGGCGGAGATGCTCCCCATATTGCCACATTGCATTGGCACCGAAGCCATGGATGAGAAGCAACGTGGGCTTGGAATGTTTGTGGATTTTGGGGACCCAACAATGCATGACTGTGCCATCCCCCAGGTTTGTAGTGACAGAAGAGAGGCCTGCATTGGTGAAGGAATAGCGGTAGAACCAATCCCTTGAAGCTGTAAAACTAAACCATTTGGACAGCTTAATAGGAGACATATATATATATATATATTGAAAGATTCAAATCCTGGGAATGATTCAAATATGGATTAAAGATTGAGAATTGTTTCTCAATCTGAGGAAAAGGACTTGGGAGTTTGTTTTAGTTTCAGTATCAGAACTAGGAATTAGCAAATGAAGACAATTTGGATGTGTGGGAAAGAGAAACAAAAGGTTGATTGGGAAAGTTATTTTTAGTAATTTTAGTTAATGTTGAGATGGCATATCGGACTAGGATTTCGGAATACATACGACCATAATAAGGTAGGAAAATTAAGGAGACACGAATTTGGCTCAACTGGATTTGGTGATAAATTCACGTGTCCATATTTAAAATGATATGAAGTTTAGACCTCTATGTCCAGGGGCGGAACTAAAAATTTTTGTTTGGAGGGGCCAAGTTACGACGCTAATATATTTATCAAAACAACTTCCACACACATGCACATATATATATATATACACACACGCGCTTTTTTATTATATATACACACACATATATATGCACACTTTTTTATTTGATAAGTTATATATATATATATATATATATATACACACACACCCAAAAAAAAAAAGCTTAGTATTTTCAATCAAAATCATTTTTGACGGCGATATTTCATAAAATAAAATTCATTTTTTCCATTTTCATAGTTAAATTCTTAAAAAGTTTCATTTTAAATACAAATTATCAAATTTTATGCTAAAGTAAGTAAAAAAAATTTCAATTGAACTAATGAAATTTTCAAAAACATGAATGATCCAAAACTTGGAGAAATAAGTTAGGCTCCAAACATATTTAAAGCTACCTTGCTTTAATCCATTATATGGCAACTAAAGACACATTTCATGTGTAGTTTTAGTGACAATTTTTTTAATGAGTCAATGACTTGTTAATCGTCACATAATGGATTCAAAAAGATAGATTCAAACATGTTTGATACAAAACTTTATCAAATATTTAACAGATATAAGAGCTTGACAATAAAAAAATAGAATTGCGAAAAATAAAGTTATATCTCTATAACTATTAAACCAATTATTTTTTTTAAGAGTATTATTGGACTAATTCAAATATTGGGGGGAGGGGCAACCCTTATTAATTTTTATAGACTAAATTTTGAAAACATTAAAATAATTGTATATATATTTTCAAAATTTTGGGGGGCCATGCCCCCCCCCCCCCCCCCACCCTTATACATACCTCCACCCTTGTCTATGTCGGTTTCTTTAATTAGCTGCCCATCATATGTCACATATCACTAATGATTATGATTTATCATTAGATGGTGAAGGTCTTCATGCATTGATTACCCTATTATAGGTCCACCCATCGCGAACAGTGATTAGTCTCTAGTTGAAAGTTTTGAGAAAACACTGTGGGAAACCAAAAAAAAAAATATCTTCATGCATTTGACATTTTCATGCATGAACAGATCTTCATGGTGAAGATCTTATGAATAGATTCTACAAATTTCATGCATTTGACATTTTAACATTTAAAGCATATCATCATATCATTTTATAAAACAAATGGATCTAAATGCAAAGAACATAAATTTTTTTATGAAAATTAAGATTTTCCAAATCTCATGCATTGACATTTCGACGTTTGAAGCATGTCATCATATCATTATTTTACAAAACACATGGGAACCTTAAGGTATAGGTTAGTTTTATTTTAGTGCTTAATGCCAAGAAATAAAATTATGTATCATTTTAAGGCTGCATTTTTGTACTTAGGAGTTGGGTAAACAAATAAAAGTGGGATAAAGTTTTAGATTAATTTTTAAATAAATCTTAACTAACTTATCCTTCAAAAAAATTTTGAAATAAGGAAAAAAAAAATTGGTTTCTTTGGAAACTTGATGGCGTAAATCTTGAAAAACCGTCTATTTATCATGGTTTTCAAACCCGGACCGTTTATTGAACCGTAAAAGGAAGATGTTCAAGGTTTTTGAGGTCGAACCAGAGTCGAACCGTGATGACATCATAATTAATTTAATAATTATTTTAAATATATATAAAAACATTAAATTAATAAAAAATAGAAAAATTAACTAAAATAATCCAAAACAAATATAGATAATATTTTTTATAACATAACTTTCATAATACAAATAAAAATTATTAAATTCTAAAAAAACAATAGCTATTAAGTTTCTAAATTATTTTTAAGTCATGACAAAATACACTTTAATACCCAATAATTTTTATTTTTTTAAATCCAATAAAATAATTAAGAGACAAATAAATTTATTTGCTCATGCCCAAGCCCATTTGACTGCCAATCCTTTTTTTTTCCCATGCCCATTTAAATAGCCAATTAGTCAATGTACACCACTATATGCACTAAAGCATTATATACCTGGAGAGCATTATATGTACTAAAGCATATTCAAATACTTCCATAAAAAAAAATAAAAAAAAAATAAAAATCAAATACTAAAGGAAGTGCTTGACAGCAAGCAAGCACTATATGCACTAAAGCTGTAAAGCATTATACGTGGAGAGCTTTCTTTTATTCGACATTTAAAATCTTTTATTATTTCCAATGCCCAGTAGCTAATGTCAGTACTGTAGACACGTGGAGAGCTCCGGAAACTTTCTATATTTCCAATGCTCGGCAGCTAATGTCAGTCAGAAAAGTCATAACAAATACAAAGGAAGAGAAAGTGAGAAACCAGACCACATGCCTAACAAAGTTCAGCAAACAAAAGAGAGGGAGACGGACAGAGAAGAAGAAGAAAAAAAAAGAAAGAAAAAGAAGAAGCAGAAGAAGAAGAAGAAGCAACAGTTGCTTCATGGCGCCACCCCTGCTTCGGCGTCGTCTTCTTCCTTTTCTCCTTTTCTGTTTTTTTTTTTTTTTTTTTTTTTTTTTTTTTTTTTTTTTTTAAAGGTTCAAATTCAAAACCATGAGAAGCGGTCTGATTACTGTTCTTAGAACCGTGAGGTCCGACCGCGGTTTTTACGGGTCCCTATTTTTTCGCATAGAGCAGTTTTTGAGGCTAAAAGAACCATAAAATTGAACGGTTTGAAGTTTTTCCGGTCGGACCGTATGGTCCGAATTTAAAAACCATGCTATTTATATTATAACTTGACGTTGAATAAAGCCGTAGGGAGAAAATATTATACATAAGTGGATCCGATTCATGTGGTCCTTCTCTACGGCATTGGTGTTTCAGTAAAATCTCCCCTTGGGAGGTTGGTTGATTTCCCCCAAGAAAACTAATTACTTCGTCTCTCCCTTTTTTTTTTTTCTCTTTTTTTTTTTTTCTTTTTTTATGAAATCTAATTACGTCTCTACTATGTTGTGGTGATTTCTGGGGTTACCCAGCGAAACAGTCTGGGACGACCAATACTAGGCTTCAAATATAGTCAGAATCTTGAACCCTTTGAGAAAAATAACTTGAGTAACTGAAACAAACAAACAAAAACCAAGGGAAAAAAGCTTTGCATGCACAGTAATGCATGCAAGTAGGCAACGCTTTATAATTATTTCTCAAATGATAGTTCAGACTAAGATTACTTACAATGAAAAAATATGCACAGCACAGGAACAGAATAAAAATGCAGCAGCCGTATACAAAATTTCACACCTCTTTCTTTCCTTTTCCTTTACTCCATATGGTTGAAAACAAAAAGAAGGGTCTATATTCTTGGAAACCCAAATCTAACTTGCAAAAGTGCTCTTTGTTGGTTTTCTTTCTGATGGGGGAGAGAGAAGAGAGACCAGTGAGCTTTTGTATCAACTCATCAGTTTTCTAAGTCTCTTTTCAGCACGACTTGCAACTTTATTCTGTGGTTCAAGAACAAGAGCATGCTTGAAATCTGCACACATAGAGAAGAAATTCTATAAGAGGGTTGAATATTATAAATCCTGTATTAATATTTTACAAATCTCTCTGCATATGTGAATGAATGAACCAATGTATGCATTTTGTGTGCATGTGATTCATGTGTATTAAAAGATCAAAGCAAGCAAGTTCATTGTGTCCCGTAACACGACATGGCAACAGGGAAATTCATACGGATCATAACAAGAACAAGCAGGTGGCAGAACACAATTTTGATTGGCACAGTTGATAAAAGAAATGAATTACATCCCTATGGGAGTCCAAATACTTGACTTATCTGACGTTTAAAAAACAAACACACATATAAGATACCATCACTTAAATTTGCAGCAGGATCTAGAAAATATCCTACACACACATACAAACAGAAGTATGGACATATAACTTAATCATCGACAATCCCCAATATTTCGACATTCAAAAAATTTGATAACTAGAAAATGCATATGGGCATGCAACACACTCGGACTGAACATTTTCTCCACCTCTCCTGCAGTGGCATAACTGGACCGGTACAACGAACACCTTTTACAATGTGACTGTACAAAAACTTAACTAAATAAATAAATATAAAAAAACAAAGTTGTGCTATTTCCATTAAAAATTAGTGGTTCATCTACTCCCAAGAGGTAGAACAATCAGCTAGGGACCACACTTCATGAAGTAGAGGTCACTAGTTAGAGTCTCCCCTAGGAACCAAAATTTACTTGTCCAAAAAAAAAGTACATCTCATAAGGATTTAATATGCACACCAACATGCTCTATGACTCAAGGATATAGGTCTTGGGAAAGTCCAGGTCATTGGTGTATATAGTAATTCCTATGGATCAGTAATTGACCTTTGAATTTTTCTGCAGCTCACTGCATACAAGGTGAACATTTTTTTTAATAAGTTCGGCCCCATTTCAGGAGTAGAGAAGATTCAAATTAGTAACCTTCACTTCATGAGATGTGGTCCTAGTAATTTGTGCCACCCCTTGGGGTTTCATACAAGGTGAACACTTAAGCAGTGTGAATCTGGATTCTTACCTTCAGCAGATTCTTTATAATGGAGGAGTGATTCTCTAGCTGTTCCACGCCTCAGATAAGCCTTCACATTCTGCACAGAATAAATAAAAATTTACTGATTAATAAGTAACAAGAAATATTATTGGAAAAAGGGGAAGCTAATGTACAAGTGATGTATACACAAAACTCACCAAAAAGAGAAACAAAATTTAAAAATTACATTGGAAAGAGGAGTCAATAAACTCTACAATAGAATGCCAAACATACCGGACCGAACGAACAACAACCTTAAAAATGTTGATTGCAGCTTAATAACAAAGAGCTAGTAGGACCATTTATTCTTTTCAGATTATCTACATAAAGCAAAAGGGGACTAGATTCCAAGTAGCACTCCTGTGCTTAGCAAACCAATTCCTCCACTGCTCCACCCAACAAGTATGTTACTTATCCTTCTAGGCATTACCCAATGAACTCCAAATTTAGCGATAACAAAAGACGACAACTCATGAGCCACTACATAATGAAATAACAAATTATCTACAAACTCTCCTTTACATTTGCATGTAGAACACTAGTCTACTAATATAATACCTCGTTTAATAAGATTATCAACTGTTAAAATTTTCCCAATGCTACTATCCTTGCAAAGAACACAACTTTCTTTGAGACCTTGCTACACCAATAACACTGTCAAGGAAATGGCTTACCATTAGATCCTCTTAACACCTCATAAAAAGAACGAACATCAAACTTACTATTGGCATTAAGCTTCAACCTCATACAATCAAAACCCTCTCCTCTAGTGGTATTAAGAATATAAGATATCAAGCAAAGAACCAACAAATTTTGATTTCAAATCTTGCAAGGCTCTTACAAACTGGTAATTCGACAGATAAAAGTTTCTTCCACCTAGGTAACCTGCACTCCCTTTTTCTATAATTGGACTCCACACCACTCTTGCCTTGTATGAAGATCCCAAGGAAATACCAAGATAGTTCATAGGCAACAACCAACTTTACAACAAAAAAATACTGACCAAAACAGAGATTCCTTCAACTTCCTATACAGGTACACCCAAATCAACATTAAGGCCAGACACTGCCTGAAAAAAATAAGAAAAAGTTCCCAAAAAAAATAATGAGGTAAAGATGTTCTACTTTTGCATTAAAGAAACATATAGTATCATCCCCAAAGGGTAATTGAGAAATCTTTAGCGTACCACCAAAACCATCCCCAACCTGAAATCCTAGTATAAAGTCACCATCCACAACTCTATTTAGCAATCTACTAGGGATCTCCATTACCTTAATAAATTAAGGAGATAGTGGGTCTTCTAGTCTCAACCCCCTAGAGCTATTGAAGAAAGCAGTTGGACTCCTAATGACCAAGACAGAGAACTGGTCCATAGTAATCCAGTTGACCAGGACACATCATTCATGTGTGATTAGTGTTCAAACACATACATCTCAGATTCCCATGTTCTGACCATGCAGGACACTAGGCAAAAATCATTTGCAATTCTACATGTTTTTTGTTACTCAAAATTCAGCAATATTTATATGTGCTTAAACCCCTAACAACAACATCCAAGTCTTAGTCTCTAAATTTTGGGCCGGCTATGCATCCTCAATGTACTAGTCATGGTTGCCTTGCATTCTTTTCTGTCATTCTACTTTATTTGAAGTCATACTCTCTGTAACCTCTTTTTTTTGGATAAGTAAATAATATAATTTATTGAAGAAAAATGACAGCCAATACACAAGAAGCGTGCTGGAAGTACAGAAAATTACAAATGACAAGAATCTATAAAGTCTAAGAAATTAGAGCTCAAGTGTTATGGGGTTATAGACATCCATACAATTAAAGATCACAAACCCAGCATCTTAAGTTCCATCGTCAAATGTTCCAACCCTTCAAAAGCCTATCTATTCCGCTCAAGCCAAATGGCCCACATGAAACACAAAGGAATAGCCTACAAGCTTTTCCCATTTCTAAACTTACCAAAATGCTGCCTCCAACACACCAACAAATGTACCACACTCGGGCATAACCCACTGCACTCCAAATAAACACAAAACCAAATACCATAATTCCCTGCTATACTCACAAGGCATCAGAATATGATCAACACTCTCCCCACTTTGCTTGCATAAGAAATAACAATTAACCAACACCATTTCCCACGCCTTTGAAGGTTATCCAAAGTAAGAATTTTGCCCCACATTGCAGTCAATACAAAAAAAATAATAATAATAAAGCAACTTCCAGAGGTATTTTGGCCTTCTGAATTGTCTTCCATGGTAAAGACCTACTGCCACCAGCAGAAAATAGACTATAATAAGATTTAGGCTAAATTGCAAATTAAACCCCTAAAGTTTGGGGTGTTTGAATTTTATATTCTGAAATTTCAAAATTTGGATTTTATTCCCTAAAGTTCTATTCAGTTTGCATCAACAACCCCTTCATCCATATTTTTCGTTAAGTGCCACATAAACTTGCCAGGTGTATATAGTTCATCTAATAAAATGATGCCACATCATTTTTATCATGCCATGTCATCTTTAATTATTTAAATTTTTTAGGCTACATAAATGATGTGGCATCATTTTATTAGACAAACTAAACATACGTGGCAAGCTTATGTGCCACTTAACAGAAAATATGGACGAATGGCCTGCTGATGCAAATAGAATAGAACTTCAGGGTGTAATATCCAAACACCCCCAATACATTTTAGCCTCAAATAACTTACTAGTTGTGGGACTCCAGCAAATACGATCTTCAATTTCTGGTCTGATCTTGATGGAATAAATGAGTCATGAAGTCAGCCAAAAGCACAAACTCCCAGTCATGAACAGCGTTGCACAAAAGTAACATCCCAATGCATAGCCCCCATGTTCCAGCAAATATAATCAGCCACATTTGCTTCTTTATTAACAGCTAAACGGTATAGAGGGGGAAACAACTCCATCTGACCTTAGTAATATGGCCTACTTCAAATTTAATATACCTGGAAAACAATTCCCAACCAAATCTAATATACTTCCACAAACTGAAGCCATGCCCTCCCCACACTTCCTTTGAACTCCAACCACCCCATTCACAACCATATTTGCTAGCCACCATGGTCCTCCACAAAGCCTGCTCCTCCATAGCAAAATGCCTAAGCCACTTCCCCAATAGAGCTTTATTAAAATATACCACCTCACGCACACCCAATCCACACTGATGTATCAGGGCACAGATTATTTGCCAATTAAAAAGGTGAAATTTAAATTCATCACCCATTCCACCTCAAGAAAATCACCCATTACACCCCAAATACCTCATAGGCTGTTGAAAAACCTTACAACCCAAAACGCCAGCTAACTCAATGCACCCCTGGAACCAGCCCCAAAGGGGACAAGTTCAGACCTACTCAAATTGATTTTTAAACCCGACACAGCCTCAATACATAGCAAAATACATCAGATGTAGTATCAGCCAGCTCAGTACCACAGAAGATCAATGAATCGTCAATGAACAGAAGATTGGAGAGATTGTCATAGGAAAAATGGAAGAACGAGCCTCCTTGAATCCTGTAAAAAATTGACCCCAACAGATTTATCTACCAGTTTACTAAGTAAACTCCTTAATTGACATGTCTTTTTTCTACTACTTTTATTAATGTTATCTTTTGTCTTCCTCTTCCTTTCTGCTACTTCAACTTGAATCAACTCACTCTTTCTCATTGGTACATTAATCATTTTCCTCTGGACATGACAAAACCATCTCAAAAGATTCTCCCTATCTTTAAGCTAATTTCCTCATTTCAAATTCTATTTTTCCTTATATCTTACCCATTTTAACATTCTCATTTCAATTACACTCATTTGTGAACATGTTGCTCGACATTCAATAACGCATGTATAGCTGGTCTTATAGCAATATTTTAAAAAATTACATTAAATTAACTTAGTTGGTACTCTACAACTACACAATACTCCAGATGAGCTTCTCCACTTCATCCACCTTACTCTTATACCATGTTTCACGATAGTAAAGAAAACCAAAACAACTATAAAATATATTCCATATTACCAGATCAATCGCCAAGAGCCTTGTAGCTCAATGGTATTACATGTTCTCCTGTAATGTGAAATGCCCCTTCTCCCACTTATTATAAAAATTGAATTATCAAAAAGTGATACCAGATTAATCATTTAAGCATGATAGGACCTGATATGTGGTACTATGGACAATGGCTACAAAATTAAAGAATTGAAAAGATGCAGATATTTAGAGAATGATTTGCAGGGACTAGTCAGTACAACAAACTTGTCTGCTCACCTTCTTATCAAGTAATATTGCCTTACTGCAGTCCTCTTCAGCTTGTTGAAAACTGCACATATTCAGAACAAATATGAAGACTTTGGCTATAATGCACAGAAATTAATAATATCAAATAATATATTAAACAACATACCATCCCAGCTCTAGGTAAGCAGCGGCACGGTTGCAAAAGTAAGTTGCAATTGTTGAATTCAAATTGATAGCTTCAGTGTAGTATTTGACAGCCTTATTCCACTGCATTCCCTTAAATGCATCATTTCCCTGCAACAAGATTTCATAACAAGAAAAGGCTCAGACAGCATACCTTATGTGTGTGTCCATGTGTGTATGCATCTCTATATCATAAGAGACTAATAATTAATATAGATAAGGCTCTTGTCTTAAATCTCAAACAAGACTTGTTGTATTGATGATGAAAAAAATAAAAATTCAGCAAAATATAAAACTTAAACAACTAAAACAACATTCTCAAGAGAAATGTAACCAAAACAGTTTTTGGATGCCTGTATCTAAACCGACATGGATAAATAAATCTTCAGCACAAGAACATCATTAGTGGCAATAAAATAACTTAAATGTGCACCTCTTTAGATACACTCAATAATGACCAGAGAAATTCATTATGAAAAGCTGACCAAGCACTTTTGAAAGTTGCAACAGAAATCATGTTGGAAGACAGTAATAAGACAGCATACAGGATTCAAATTTTTCCCTTCAAGGTTCCAAAGAAGCTTAAAGGACCAGAAAAACGATTAATCAGACTTATTATGGCACTGACACACAGCAAAGTTCTAAATCCATTTACATTATCAAAATTCTAAAAAAATAATAATAATAATCTTATGTTTGAAGAAATACTAGTGATTATGTACTCTTAAGTTTTGAAACAGTCAATCAATAGTCCATATCCTTTGTATCTGAAGTGACATATAAATACCAGTTCCAGGCACAGTAATTCAGTAACTATAACTTCAGATACAAATATATTCATCTGAAGTTAATGCCAGACATAGAAGTTTACAGGTTTTTTCTTCGCAGAAACAGACAAATCACATCTTTCTGCTCGCACTACAGCATCATATCCATTCACTCCACAAATGTATGATAATTTACTTATCAACAAACAGATGACGTAGAAGTAATACGGAAGCAGAGGGATGTAAAATCTAAATTAGCAAGAAATTCTTTTCTTTTGCAATATGTAAAATGTAGTAAAATAGATCCCCTAATTACGTCTAAAAATTTTTAATTACTTCCCTCAAATCCTTACATGATTAAGAAGGAGAAGGAAGATTCAACAAGAGAGAGAGAGAGATAAAGACAGAGCAGTTATCAACTAACTTTAAAATGATCATCTCTAACGTCTATCCCCAGCCACATTATTTCTTTTTGAAAAGTAAAACAAGAAGACACTAAATCCTGCCATTACAGATTACCCTAGTTCAGGAAAACTTGAGTAACAGTGAGAGTGCACACAGTAATCCATTTGCACCCATGGAACATACAGGCTTATTGGCAAAAGGAAAAAAGAAAACATACTGAAACTTTGTTATCTGGGAAAGATGGCAGTAAGCACACCAAAAGCCTCATGATCAGGAAAGGTCAAAATCCAGTCCCTAATCTTATGCATTAAGTGTTGGTAAGTACAAATAAAGCAATAATCAAAAGGGAATGTCAAAAATGCTTCACCTGATCAATAACTAGATTAAAGATTGCACTAGAAACCTTTCATCAAATGCAGAATCAATATTTCATGACAAAATACTTAAGGGTGAACATACCTTTTCTTTCAAAAGTTCAGAAGCATCCATGTTACCATTGGTATCTGGCAAATGCACTGAATTGGATGCGATGCTAGCTTGCTCTTGGAGAGATGAATACATATCCAAGACCGTATCAAGAAGAAATTTATCAGCACCATGGAATGTGATAAATGAAACAGAGATTGGACAATCATTGTGCTTTCCTAAGGGAATGGAAACCTGCCAGTAAAATGCAAAATAGATAAATTCTACTAGGCTACAGAAACTACAGCATAGAGACAAAAACTGAAGCAACAAATACAAAGTCACCTGACAGCATCCAGATATGCTAGCAATGCTTGACAGTGCAAATATGCGATCATGGAATTCAGCTGAAAGTCTCTTCTTTGTATTGAGCTTTAATGGGGAGTCAGCCACCGTAGGAATTACTAATATACCATCATCCTAGAGAAAGAAGAAAAAAACACAATAATAAAGTGGACAGATAGTGGCACATGCAAGTGCAATTCCACATTGTCTTGTGTGGCCAATTTGGAGGGAGCAGAACAACCAAAATCTTGAAGGTTTGGAATGATCTGTCATTAAGATCAATGATACCTTCCTGAGTTTTTTTATTTTTTTTTATTTTGATGTTGTACAATGATTGGGGTTTTCATAACTCAGTTGATTCCATGGACACTAAAACCTATGTTTGTAATTCTTTAGAAGGCTCATTTGAGCTTTCCTTTTCTTTAATAAAATTATTTATTACTTATCCCAAAAAAAAAAAAAAAATCTCAATAGGACCAACTAAAGAAAATGGAAGAACAACAATAATATTATTAGAACTTAACACTTTGAGTTGAAGTCCATATGAAACATAATAAATAAGTTGAGGGTACCTTTAAGAGATTTTGAAGGGCAGCCCGCATCTCAGTTCTGACTTTATATAAAATTTTCATGTTCTCGTGTGTGGTATTAATTGCTGCAAGAACACGATCAGACACATCAGGTCCTAGCTTGGGTTTGACTGAATTTACCCATTCTTCATGATTTGTTTTGAATTCATATCTGAAAACATGTGCACACATCATAGAAGTTAGTGAGAAGGAAACCAGGGCATCAACTAGACTGCAATAGTACTACCAATATCCAAGGGCTGCATCAGCTAGAGAGAGAGAGAGAGAGAGAGAGAGAACTTATAAAATATCAATTTTGTATCACAATGGATGGTATGAATATGAACTTAAATCATCTAAGACAATTTTAGAAGGAATTATAAGCAGGAGAAAAGGCTTACAGAACTAAGCAAATCATTCCCAAAACAAAGATTGGCTCAATGGTATACCATGAAGGAAATTTGCAGCCAATGGAGTAAACTTACATCAATACCATACAGGCTATAAGCTAAGTACAAACCATCTTTCTCTGAACAGCTAAGAACACAAAAACTAATCAAATTTAAGTAAGACATTTAAAAGAAAATTATCATGTGAGTTTTGATTTTTTTTTTTTTTTTTTTAACTTTCAGATTTTTTTTAGCTTTTTTGCTTATTTACAACACTTTAAAGCCCCACTTTTTTCTAAGTACAATTGTACTTTCGCCAACTTTCAACAAAAAGCTAATCAAATGCTTCAATCACACATCACATGATGGCCCCACACATGAAATGCTCTTAAGCTGCCAGAACTGAAAATTACTGTAAAGATAGCAAGTTAACTCTTTTTCCCTGGCTGCATCACCTGTGTAACAGAAAGAGTGCTACTTTACAATTTGCTTCCTTATAATACACATCACACAGATACATCCAGGACATCTTTATAAGCCTTAAATATATCAAATGTTGAAGTTAGACTAAAACCAAGGTTACATCAGCAGATCATTGTACAATCATTGGACATGAACAAACCAGTAAATGTTCTCAGTACATAGTGTGCATATATATATATATATAATTGTCAGCTTGATTTATCTAATTTCCAAGTGATGGTCCAGATTCACCTATTGAGTAATGACAACTTTTCTAATTTCCAAACAATGTTTCAGGTTCACCTATTGAGTAATGACAAAAATAGAAACCATGAACAAGAGGGAAAACATGAATCTCAAATCTCATCATGTATATTTATTAATGAAAACCAAAAGACCCAAGTGAAAGGAAGAAGAAAAAAACTAAATCTCCTGAATACCTTTGCAATGAAACCATTACAGAAGAGAGCGCTTGTAAAGTAGATGTCCCATTTTGCAAGTTGGATGACGGCTCTTGAAACTGTTTTAAACTGGGCACATTGGAACCAATATACTGACCAAAATTCGTATGCTTTGGAGGCTGGTCTGTACAACCAACAAAACAAAATAGCAACTTCAACAACAGCATTACATTTCTTTAGGTAAGTATCGTTGTCCAATTAGAACCAACATATTTTGTAGCAAGTATTGATAATCAGTCATAAATAAGAGCAACTAAATAGAAACTACAGATTTTTTTTATACACGTGTGTATGTAAAAATCTATGTACATATTATATAATCATGAAGTTCAGCTACTTACACCCAGAAAGGTTTTCAATTGCTTTGTTAACAACATTTAATGTCTTTTGCGTGGGAACCTTAGAAAACTGAAAGAGGTCATCAGCAAAAATAAGACGTCTTGCCCTTCTAGGCTCCACTGAATTTAGTTTAAGTAAAACATGTCCAACACGATGTAGAATAGATGGATCACGAGCAAAGCATCCTGGAAGACCGGAAAAAAACAAGGTAAATTAGGCAAAACAAAGTTACCCCCACTACGAGTGCATGCACATGTGCACATACAGACATCAGTCTTGGGAAAAGGAAAACTACAGTCCACATAATTCAAATTCTAATAAAGTATGACTCATTTGTAAGACTATAAACTCATACATCCTGCCCCACCCGATTTGCCCATGAAACCAGAAAAAAGGAAAAGCAGACACAGAGTGATACAATCCTGAATAGATACAAATCTGGTTGCCAACATGTCCACATGGTCATTCGTTATAAACCTAAAAAGTCTAGGAATTTGGCACTAATTATTTTCCATACCAACAGTGTCTAAGCTCTGTGAATTTCGCAGTACTCCAATCATAGATACAGCCCCATGAGACGGTCGAAATCCAAGGATACCACAAAATGATGCTGGGATTCTGACACATCCAATAGTATCAGTACCTACAAATATAAGAACCTTAAGAGGATCAGACGGCATTGTTAAGAAGGAAAAACATATAAACAGGTATTTTAGTCTCCACAATGAGGTAAGGAGGACATCATAAAAAACATCACTAGGCACATCAACCATAAAAAACAACAAGCACTTAGTATGCACTGACTATCCTCATTTTCATCGGATTTTTATGGACATTACAAACAAAATCAGGAAACAATGGCAATTGACTGGCCACAAGGGTGGGATATTGTTGTATTTATTTTCTTATCTTGTATGAATTAGCATAGTCATTATTGATGTGATTATATAAAAGTGGGTTTTTATGTTTATTTTATGTTGGGCCCATAATAGTATGGACCAACCTCTTTTTTCTTTTTCTTTTTTGAGGGGTGGGGGGGCTTTTCACCCTAAATAAATGGCAATTGGCCCATTAAGTTGCCATTTTTTTAATATGGGATAATAGGGTTTCAGAGTAGCTCTCTTTGTCTCCCCCCCCCCCCCCCAACATCCTCCCCACAAACAACCATCCTTTTCATCTTGCAGCCACCATCAATAGAAAAAATCAAGAATTTCAAATTTCAAGGCTTCCATGGAGGGCTCAACATCAAGTTATGGCAGTAAGTTTTTTTGAAACATGGATGGTTGGGGCTAGGAGGATTCAAACTCTGCATGTTTTGGTTGGAAACACAAGGAGGTACCAATTGAGATACAACTGACAAGGCTCTTGGCATGGCAGTAAGTTTTTAACAAAACATTTATACATACTTTGATAAAATGGGCATATCTTGAATAATGCTAACAATTTGGTATGGAAAAGGAAAAGTAAATGCCCATGCCTTGATTTTTGCTCAGAATGTTGACAAAAGCTAAAGATAAGTTATTAAAACAAATCTAGTGTCACACACACACAAAGTTCTGTGAAATAAAAGAAGAAACCTCGAATGCAATAAATTCAAACACAAATTTTGCCAAAAGAACAATCCATTTTATTCACCAGAACTGGACCTGAACAATACAATGGATGAGATTGCAACGCAAAACATAAGGGGGAAAAAAATACCAAGAGCAAAATCGACGAGTCCAGCTGCAACCGCCACAGCAGAGCCACTAGAGGAACCTCCGGGGATACATGATGGCATTTGTGGATTGGTGGGGGTTCCATAATGCCGGTTCTCCCCAGTTATCCTGAGATAACAATCAGGCACAAGCAGCATACACAAGTTGGCGTAACTTTGAATCTTTTCGACAGAGACAAAACGAGCAATGGTGAACTTAAAAAGGCTTACCCGAATGCTAATTCGTCCATAACAGTCTTGCCAACACAAGTAGCCCCATTTTTCAACAGAGCAGTCACTGCCACCGCCGTCTTCTCTGAAGCCTCATGTGTTCTCTCCCAATCTCGACACCCAAACCCCGTCACATAATCCTTCACATCAAATCTACAAAACCCACCAAACCCATCAAAAAACGTACATCAAAAATCAATTTTTTTTTAACACTAGTAAACCCCAGCCGATCTTATGGAAAACTCTACAACAATATAAGAATGAAGTCTATTTTTTTGTTCCTATAAAAGTTTAGGAACGAAAATCGAAATTCCACAGTGAAATAAGGAAAAGGAAAAAGAAGAGAGAGTGGGAGAATAGAAAACGAACATGTCCTTGATGGCGAAAGTAAGAGAAGAGAGAGGCAGTCTAGCGGCAGGAGGAGGAGGCTGAGGGAAGGGGAGAAGCTCGAATCGGACGACGAAAGCACCGAAGTCCTTTCTTTGGGCAGCGGCGTTGGCACGCCTCCGCCTCCTCCGGCGGGTCTCGGTGAGGATCACGACACCGGCGGCAAGGCCGATCCCAAGTGCGATCAGCAGCTTGGGATTGGAAGCATTGGCCTTTATAACCTTTACTGCCTTTGACATGGAGCAAGGATTGGAAGTGGAAGGAGGCTTCTTTGGAGGGTTTTGGGAGGGTTTTAGACGCACTTTATAGAGTTTTGTTTTGGACTTGTTTATTTATTTGGGTCAGTGGATGCTTTGATGCTTCTGTGTCTTAATGAAATTGTGTATTGTGCTTGACTTGGACAGCAGGCGCGAATATTCTACTGCATGAACTTTTTTCTGTTTTTTCTTATACTGATTTTTAGGGAAAAATAAAGTCTAGTGTCCAACACCGTGGTAGAAAATTATTGAATATATAAGAGTATCATAAATATATACTCTTTTCTCTCACATAAATTATAAGTTTCATCATAAATTTAAATAGTAAGACATAGTTATGTGAAAGAGGAGAGTACGCATTTATAGTACTTTAGGATTACCCAATAATTACCCCGCCTTAATTTGGACTATTGGTGTATGAAATGAGAAAAATAAGACCAAGTTGAGTTTAGAGACCCAGTCGGGTTTAGACTGTCTAGCAACAGTCAACATCTCAAACCTTGTTAACTGTTATTGAGAACAAATTTTTCACACCACATGGCTTCATTTCATTGGCAACCCGCATCACGTCAATACTATCATGGATTTTGGGAAAATCTCTTCTAAAGCCCAAAAGAGCCTATATTTACACACACAAAAAAAAGGCATCAAAGCCTATGGTTCAAACTCATAGCACATCATCTAATTTTTTACTCATGATCCAAGCTCATGAGTCTCATCAGAGTAATTTTGGGAGTCGCGATTTGGAGGGCCAAGAAGTATGTTCAGTAAAGCCCCAGTGATTCAAAGTTGATAAAGGAAAGCATGTTACTTGGCATGTCTTCCCTAATTCCCTAAACTCTGACGGGTTAGTATGCAATAGATAACATTTGGTAAGCCTCTCATATTACATAACACTTAAAATGATAAAACTCCTCATGCTCTTTATATAAAAATTAATGTCCATCGTATAATATAAGTTTTAAAATATAATTATATCATTATATTATTATCATCTAAATCAATTCCAAGCACATGGCTAAATATATATTAATATCTCATATCTAGCATTAAATGCTCTCTTTACTCTCCAAGATTTGGTTAAAAGATAAAAAAATCATAATTACATCTCTAAAACTTCATCAAATATCAACCAACTAGTCTATTACTTACCAAAATTATACATGGACTAAACATATAATTTTTTTCCAAGAGAGGAAACTTAGCTAAAAATACCAAAAAGGCTCCAGCAGAAGCTTCTGCACAAGCTGTAACAACTCCAACGGAAGCTGCAGCAGCTTCTACAGAAGCTGAAACAACTCCAGCGGAAGCTGCAAACAACTTCTGCAAAAGCTATAATAGCTCCAGCGAAAGCTGCAAACAACTTCTGCAGAAGCTGTAACAACTCCAGCAAAAGCTGCAGAAGCTCCAGCATGTTAACACATGTCCTAAAATGATATCATTTGCCCATTAATGCCCAATCCCAGCAACTTGCTGTCATACCCAGAGAAACAAGAGGATCCCATAAAGATTATCTTGCCTTTTTTTAGCCAAATCATGAATTTAATGCCAAATATTTTTTCCTCCAAGCAAGATGTCATTTGGATGATATCATTCAGCTGTGATTGACAGCTGTTACAGCTATAACATCAGCCTTGAAGTCTCTGGCTTTCTTCTTTTGGCTAAAAAACAAAATCCCCCTAATGAAACCACTTACCTTATCAATGACTTTTCCTTATTTGCTAATTTTCCCTTCAACTAAGTTCTGATCTAGTTGCATAGCTTGGCTCTATATAAAGAGGACCAAGCTACACACTAAAGGGACTGATCCCCTCTCTCATCCCCAATATTCTGAAACTTCACATTGCTGTATATATCTCTAAACTCTTCCATACTTCTCCATCTCCCTTACAAAAATATATCTTCTTAAATAACACCATTACATCACACCTATCACACCACACCATTACACACTATCCATCTCTGCCACACTTTAATATTCTGAAACTTCATCATTTTGCTACCCAAAGACACATCTCCATCTCATTCTTCATTTCTCATACAAAATCTTTCTTCTTAGAAAGCAACATAACCCATGACATAATACAAAAACCACTCTAGCAGCAACTCTAATCTCATGTATTTACTACATTTAACCTTCATATTATCTATCTCACACTTCCATATATTTCACAAACACATTCCTCACAAAACACCCATACATACTCCTCATATATCTTTAAACTCCATGTCTCACAAAGTATACATATACAAGATCCATGTCCAACAAAGTATCTACATATAATTCCTATACATATTACAAACACCATATCTCACAATATATATATATATATATATATGTATTTCTTACCATCTCCACACATCTTAAAACAGATCAAACACTTTTCCAAGAACTTATTACTAAAAGCCCTTCTTATGAAAGGCAAAATACTAAAAGTCATTCTCATAGAAGGCAACATCACTCAAACTTAACTAAAAAACTAAAAGAGCATTACATGGGGAAAATCATTTAAGTGCATAATTAAGGGGGACAAACTTAACCAGCCGATGCACACGGCTGAACATGCTCTCTCTCCCTCCAGTTTCACCTATTTTTTCCTTTCAAATATGAAGGTTGCTGAAATGTGTAAGTCCACTGTTGTTCTACAGCTGGAGCCCCAAACTATGAAGATAAGTCATTAGATTTTACCTTCAAACTTCTATTATTAAGTATATTTTATTCATTATTATTATACCACTCAACTAATGTCATTATACCGCTGGAATCTTATTAGCTCATTAACGCTATAAGGCTAGACCCACAAACTATAAAGCTCACCAACATTATACAGCTGGAGCCACAAATCACATGAAGAACAAAGTGATGCTACATGGCTGGAGTCAGAAACATAAAAGATAAGTCAATGTTTTCTCCATCTTTGAAATTACATTATTGAGTATATGTTAACTCATTATCATTTTACCATTATCTCATGTTAGAAACTGAAAGAATGTGGACAGACACCCAAAGTGAGCATGTCCCTCTATTTTCCTCAAAATGATTGTAACATCCAGGAGTTATGGAGTAATGGTTTGGACCGTTACTCTACTCCACTAAGTCCACTGTCCCACTCAATATTAATAGAGTGGTGTGTATATAAACACTAAGAGTGGTACCCATTGAACAGGTGAATGAATTCTACATTTCTCATAGTGTTTACAAAGTGTTGTGAGCCTCTTAGGTTGTGGGTTATGTTTGCATCACTCTAGTAGTGTGCAACACCGTCGAAGAAACATTTTTGGTTCGTGGGTTACACAAACTAGAATTCAAAACGTGTTTGGATAGCTAGTCTGCATAGAGGCTGGCTCTAGATAACGTAGAACAATCTCAAAGCTCCTGTGTGATCATCGGTTTAGGACAAGAAAGGTATACCAAAAAACCGATTACTTATATTCCGCTTCAAGTTTCTATTTCTTACATTGGTATCATAGCGTTTATAGGTTGTTCTCAATGTCATAGGCATATATGATTAGTTCTTAATGTGTTTTATGCTTTTGTGATATGCTATGAATTTCTATGCACCTCACATAGCCTTTAATGGCAAGTTTTGATTCTGCGTATTTCGTGCCTTGAAATTAATATATGTTGTTTATATTACATGTATTAATATCTACCTTAAGTTTCGTAGAAAATCACTAAGTGTGCCATGATATATAGTTTCACAAAACTTAGAACATCGAAATTTTAAGGACAAAACTGCTTTTATATGATTTCTATTTGTAAAATATGATTTCATATTATGAATCTATGTGTTATAAGCTTTAAATCAGTATATGGTATGTTAAAAATGGACTTGAAATGAAGAAGATATGAAACTTTAAAGTTCATGTCTGAAACTCGTTTTTTACTGAAAGATAACTGATGCTGGAGGTTGAAGACAACCACGTGGGCCTGTGGCAGTTCCACTTGCCTTAAGGCCTAAAGTGACAGCCAATCAAAGATTACAAGAGGGTCCCATAGATGTTTGTTTTATTTTAAAAATAAAAAAAAATTTACACGTGTAATAGTAATACACACCACACTTTTGAAAGTAGTGTAAATGTACAGTGCCTATGTGCCACATTTTTTTGGGATCCTTGTCTCTTGTGAATTGTTTTTTAAATAAGCCTACTGCATCGAACATACCAGGTTATCCAAAAAAAAAAAAAAAAACAATTATAACGTTTAAAAGCATGACAGCGTGAATATGTTTTTTAATAATTTTTCTAGTTTAAATAACATGAAGATGAAAGATTCATTATTCTTAGATTAAAGAGCTACTGCATTTTACTAATGATGATACAAATTCTGGTTGTGGATATATTTTTAAGAAATATTTGTATGAATCTCAATGGATATTGGGACATTCTTAAATGTTATGGAATTGATATAATTTCTAAATTGTTTAATTCCATGATTATTTCTTAGTGAAATATGGTTTAAAGATATTTACACAATGTTAAATATTTTAACATGACAAAGCAATAATTATTTCTTAGTGAAATAATGGCATGCCTATATGATTTGTTAATTAATAATATTGGTGAATTATTTTCAATACATATTTTAGTAAATATGAAATATAGAATAGTGGGAGTATGGTTGAGTTGCATTATCTCTCATACATAATTTTGCACGAATAGATTAAAATTAAGCTTAGTAATAAACACTAGTGGCGCAAGAGATGATTAAGAAGCTTAGCGAATTTTCGATCTTGCGATGTGTGTTGATTATCTAAGTTTATTTTAGATCGAACGTCAAAATTTTTGAAATGTGTGTGTAATGTCTCATTTGTGAAATTTTTTAGTGAAATGGCTTCCAAAGGTATAGTTGCTGATCTCAATAAAGGAGAGAAACTGGATGGTGAAAATTACAATATTTGGCACCGCAAAATCCAGTATGTGCTGAATGAGCAAAAAGTCCTAGAGACTCTAACTCATTCGTTGAGTAAACCCGATAAGGGAAGCACTGAACAACACCAACGTGATCTTGCTGTCTATGAAACTTGGCGCAAGAAGGATTTGTGTGCGCGCTTTACAATGTTAAGCAGCATGTATAACGACTTGATTGGTGAATTTGAGCAGTATACAACTGCACAATACATGTGAAAAGCTCTAAAGCTAAGATATGGAGGGACATTAGCCACTAGACTGCGTGGCTTAACAATGAAATTTGATTCATATAAGATGCGCTCTGAACATACGATGAAGCAACATCTTAGGGCGATGACCTCCATGATTCGAGAGCTCAAATCAGCTGGAAACAATCTTACTGACGAAGAACAAGTCCAGGCAGTGATTTGTTCACTACCAATTTCATGGGAGACGATGTGTCAAAACTTGACACATAATGAGAACATCAAAACATTTGATGATGTGGCTCGTCACTTGGAACTTGAAGCTGAGCGCCTTGAAGCAGCCATGTCGATTAGTTCTGTGCACATGGCTACGACTAGCTCGCGTAAAGCATTTAGGCCTAAACGCAAGCAACCTGATTACACTCCTGGACAAGAGAGACCTAATGGGCCACCGCCTAAGAAGGCTAAGTTTGTCAAGCGCAATACTAGAGGAAAGCGCGCAAAGAAGGACAAGTCTAAGTTGACTTGTTATAATTGCGGAAAGAAAGGACATTTTGCTCGTGAATGCACTGAGCCAAAAAAAGGCAACACCTAATCCTACATCTCAACATGTTTTTGTAAGTAGTCATGTCCTTGTTGCTAATTCTGCTCCTATGTGGACTGTAGACTCGGCAGCAACAAAACATGTAGCGAGAGATAGAGTGGGATTTGTGGAGTACCGCCGGATTCCTGTTGGGAGTAGAGACATCAAGGTTTGAAACGGAGCTGGCGTGGAGGTACTTGGAATTAGTACCTACAAGCTAGAGTTGTGAGGTAGTCGCACTCTGTTACTCCATGACGTATTGTATGCTCTAGAGATCCAGAGGAACTTACTTTCCGTAGTTACTTTGTTAAGACTTGGTTTCCGATTTATTTTTTAGAATAATTATGTTTTATTGCATTTGGGAATAATTTATTATGGCCGCAAATGGTTTTTTAATTTTGGATATTGAATATTATAATAATGATAGTTCAGTTTTTTTGACTTCATCTGATAATGCTTCTGATAATTCAAGTATATGGCATGCTAGGCTTGGCCATATAGGGCAAGAGAGGATGACTAGGTTAGCTAGAGAAGGCCTTATGGGCAACCTCGCTAAGGTCACTATGTCCACATGTGAACATTGTCTTGTGGGAAAATCAAAAAGAAAACTGTTTGGAAAAGCCACAAGGGCATCTTTTCCATTGCAACTAATCCACTCTGATATATGTGGTCTAATGAATGTAAGGGCAAGGCATGGAGGTTTCTACTTCATCACATTTATAGATGACTATACACGTTACGATCATGTCTATTTGATTTCTCATAAGTCTGAGGCTTTAGATCGCTTTAGACGATACATGAGATTGGTTGAGAATCAATTAGACAAGAGCATTAAGGCTCTCAAAACTGATCGTGGGTGTGAGTATCTATCTGAGCAATTTAAGGAGCTTTGTGATGAAAAGGGAATTGAAAGGCAGTTAACGATACCTTATACACCGCAACAAAATGGTGTGGCGGAAAGGAGAAATCGAAAACTGCTAGAGATGGTTAGGTTGATGATGGTGCAAGCAAACTTACCGATTTTGTATTAGGGGGATGCACTTTTGACTGTAGCCTATATACTTAACCGAATGCCCTCTAAATCAGTATCTTCCACACCTTATGAACTATGGACTGGCAAGAAACCTAACTTGAATAACTTGCGGCCATGGGGTTCAATAGGTTATGTTAACAATACTTCTCATACATATGGGAAGTTAGGGCCTAGAGGAAAGAAGTGTATCTTTATAAGATATTCTGAGCATTCCAAAGGTTGTGTTGATAGGTGAACAACCTGATGGAAGTGTGACTGAATTGGAGTCACATGATGTTGATTTCATTGAAAATGAATTCCCTAACATAGATGAGGTTGAAAAGAACTTGACTCTTTATGAAATGATGGATCAAGAAGGAGGCGCCCCAGGTAGACTAGCAAACTCCTAGAGACAGTGAGAGCAACTCACAACCTAGTGGGAGCACACCACTAGAAGTTGATCCACAACAACCTCAGCCACGTAGAAGCAACCGTGGTAATGTTCCTCGTCGTCATTTTGAGATTGAGGGGGAAGCTTTCATGATTGCTTCACAGGATGATGATGAGCCAAAAATTGTGCAAGAGGCTCTCTCATCTTCTGTTGGTGATGAGTGGATGAAAGCAATGAATGATGAAATGGAGTCTATGAGGACTAATCAGGTCTGGGATCTGGTAGACCTACTGTCACGGTGTAAAGCAATTGGGAACAAATGGGTTCTTAAAATCAAACGCAAGGCGGATGGGTCAATAGAAAGGTATAAAACTCGATTAGTGGCAAAAGGATACACTCAAAAGGAGGGTGTTGACTAGGAGGAAACCTTTTCTCTGGTTGTGAGGTTTGCCTTTGTTCGACTCATTCTGGCCATTGTTGCAAACTTGAACTTGGAATTATACCAAATGGACATTAAGACAGTTTTTCTCAATGGAGAACTAGATGAAGAAATCTATATGGATCAACCTATTGGCTTTGTGACCAAAGGTCAAGAGCACAAAGTGTGCAAACTTAAGCGATCCATATATGATTTAAAGCAATCATCTAGACAATGATATTTGAGATTTCATCGAGTCGTTCTGTCGAATGGATTTATGATGATCGAAGAAGATCATTGTGTCTATGTAAAACGATCAAAGGGAAGTTTCATTATTTTGTCATTGTATGTTGATGACATATTATTGGCCGATAATGACATGGAGATGATTATCGCCACAAAAGGGTGGTTGTCCTCTAACTTTGAGATGAAGGACATGGGTGAGGTAGATTATATTCTAGGGGTTAAAATCCTTAGGGATCGTTCAAAGAAATTTTTAGGTTTATCACAACAAACCTACATTAAGAAAATTCTTGAGCGCTTCCAAATGCATAATTGCAAACCCATAGATACTCCAGTTGCCAAAAATGAGAGCTTAAGCCTGAATATGTGTCCTAAGATTAAAGATGAAAAAGAAAAGATGGCTCGAGTTCCCTATGCTAATGCAGTTGGAAGCTTGATGTATGCAATGATGTGTACTCGGCCCGATATATGTTATGCTGTTGGATTAGTCAGCAAATTTCAATCTAATCCAGGACATGCTCATTAGAAAGCTATCAAGAGGATATTAAGGTATCTTAAAGGGACAGTGGACTACATCATTTGTTATCAGGGTTCAAATTTGCGTATGATTGGCTATAGTGATGCTAATTGGGGTAGTGACCTAGATGAATGCAAATCTACATCTAGGTATGTTTTTTTGCTAAATAATGGCACCATCACTTGGAGTAGCAAGAAACAACCCTATATAGCATTATCAACTATGGAAGCAGAGTATGTAGCATGTTCAGCAGATGTTCAAGAAGCAGTTTGGTTGAGGAGGTTCTTTCAAAATCTTGAGGTTGTCAAGGATGCCTCGGATCCCATTACGATACATTGTGATAGCATAACAGCACTTGCCTATGCTAAAGACTCAAAGTATCATGGTAGAACCAAACATATTGATATATGATATCACTACATTCGAGACATGGTTGCTCACAATGAAGTGGTTCTAAAACACATTTCTACAAGCCTCATGATTGCTGATCCACTAACAAAGCCTATAGGAAGGGATGCCTTTCAGGCTCATGGTAGGAGTTTAGGGCTACGTAGAATATGACGATATGTTGTTTTTAGTTACCATTTATTGTACTTTTTTGGGATTTTTTTTTTAAAATGCATATGGTGTTATTCAGTTAATAATATGTATGTTTACACACACATATACCATATGATGAGTTCTGTGGTATGAAAGGTATGTCAACAGGCTTAGGTCAACTCATTCACACGAGCGATCGCCTCTGGCGCTTGAGTAATGAGCAAAGATGAGACATTGTGTCATTCAATGCTTATGTAGCATATATAGATGGTTGACACAAACAGATGTCACCTTAGTTGGAACTAAGATAAGGTCTATAATATATTCATCTTAATTAGACCGTACATGGATAGCCCATGATCCATGTAGCCTGTGGTTAGCCAAATGCGAGACCTTATTTGATGCCTAAGGTGGCAAGCAAATAAAGGACTCGAGTTAGGTGCTTGAGTAGCGACTAGACTAAGATTTGTACGGTGTATTGAGTTAAGACATACGCTCTTACTTAAGAGAACTCCATCGTAGCATGTATTTCATACTACATGTGCTTGCTCGACCAAAAGCGGAGGTGAGAGAATAAATCCCTGCTTCTTCACCGTGTGAGTCCCATGGATCTTTCATTAAGATCCTACTTATGCCCTTGTTACTTTTAACTATGTCATGAAGCTGAGGTTTTGATGTCTGCTACTTTGGCATGTTACCTATGGCCATGTTGGATTTGGTCTAAAGGGACATTGCTGGGAAAGCGATTGGACCAAAGTTAAAGGACATGAGTGCAAAGGAAAGACTATTTTTGTAACACATCCTTATATTTGTACTCACTGTCAACAGGTTATAGCGCTTATGGTAGCGAAATAATCGTGAGTACATCTAGATAGTTATGATGGATCAAGCATAAGTCTGAGTATTAAACTCAAGAGAGCTTAGAGATGCTTGATTCGATGTGTTAATATATGTCTAGGGCATAACGAGACACTTTAAGGATGTTGCTATGCTGGTCTTGGTATAAGATTTAGTATAGTGCTCCCAAATATGTTTTTCAAGTGTGCTTGGCGGTCACACAACCTATTTGCCAGTATGAACGCACTGAGAAACACATTGAGAGATGCATAATAGGGCCATGCCCACATTGGATGAGTGGGAGATGTTAGAAACTGAAAGAATGTGGATAAGTACCCAAAGTGAGCATGTCCCTCTATTTTCCTCAGAATGGTTGTAACATCCAGGAGTTATGGAGTAATGGTTTGGACCGTTACTCTACCCCACTAAGTCCACTATCCCACTCAATATTAATGGAGTGGTGTGTATATAAACACCAAGAGTAGTACCCATTGAACAGGTGAACGAATTCTGCATTTCTCATAATGTTTACAGAGTGTTGTAAGGCTCTTAGGTTGTGGGTTATGTTTGCATCACTCTAGTAGTGTGCAACACTGTCGAAGAAACGTTTTTGGTTCGTGGGTTACACAAACTGGAATTCAAAACGTGTTTGGATAGCTGGTCTGCATGGAGGCTAGCTCTAGACAACGTAGAACAATCTCAAAACTCCCGTGTGATCATTGGTTTAGGACAAGAGAGGTATGCTGAAAAACCGATTACTTATATTCCGCTGCAAGTTTCTATTTCTTACATCTCACCATTTAATAAACATGGTCTCACTAATAATAAACATACATATTAATAAATTGATATACCACCAATGGACATATATTACTTTGACATAAACCATTGTTGAGCTTGTATCATTTGGACATATACCACCAATGGACATATATTACTTGAACATAAACCATTGACGGACATATATTATTTGGACATGGACCATTGCTAGACATACCTTATTATGATGAACATGAACCATGAACCGCAACTAGACATGGACTATTGGACTCATCCCATTATTGGACATTTGACACCTAATTAATTATTTTCTAATATTGGACATCACTTAATATACATAATAATAACGTATCAACTCACCATTTAATCAAAGCAATCATGCTAAGCATATTATTTATTTATTTCAACAATTATCATGATTCTAAGACTTTGAGTTTCATCTATTTTGTAGGCTTAAAAATACACCGGAAACCTTTGGTCTATGCAGCCCAATGTCAAGTTCCAAGTTGAACTTCCTAAAACAAATCCGAGCCTAGCAAAGTCACACCTCCAATAGAAAACACGTGGCTACACGCAAAAAAACTGCCCCCGACAACTGTATTTTATCTTTCTTTCTTTTTTTCTTTTTTTACCTTCATGTTAAAAAATTTAAATACATAATTTGTTTTTTCTAATGATTGATTTTTAATGATAAATCTTCTACTAAAAAGCCTGCCAATTTGAGGTTTGAATTTTTTATTGGAACAAATAATCTTTTGAACATTAACATTTAGGATCCGTTTGGAAATCGTTTATTTTGCTAAAATTGAAATTTTTTTACTGAAAGTACTATAGTAAAATAAGCTAAAAGCTAACTGATTTTTTTTTTTGCTGAAAATACTGTAGAAAAAAGCTGAAAGTGCTAAAAGTACTATAGAAAACCAATTTATGTGTAATTTTAATCCTATTTTAATACTTGAATATGCAAAATGACTTCCAAACATGAAAAACAAATATTTAACAACAACAACAATAATAACTAATTTTTTTTGTCTTAGTTATAATTTACTATCAAGTTTGTTATATCATAATTAAGATACATATTTCATCAAAACCATCAATTAAAGTTACCAAAAAAAAAAAAATACCATAATGTTATTTGCTACAAACATGTTCATCGTACTTTGATTTTTCATGAAAAATAAGGAGTTGAACATATGGAGGCAATGACCCGAATGCACCCCTGGAAGACTTAACACCATTCCCATTATTGCTTGTACCTCAATAGCTGTTGCAGATATAAAACAGGCCTACTTACACTTTTACTTTCGATGATGACATTTGTCATGCTCTTCTAAGAGTCGAACATTTCTTGCATAGCTGAACATTTTTTACCACGCTTCTTTTGAATTCCTTTACAGAGTCGGACATTTCTTGCCAAGCCTTTTCCCTTATTATTTTCCGGTCCTGCTCTCGACAATAATGGACATTCAACATCCATTTTATCAATGTCTATAGGGAACTCACATTGGGGGTCAATAAATTCTTCACTATCAAAAAAGTCCCTAGAACCTTTGGCGTTATCCTTTGGTATATGACTATTTAGGGTCCATGCATTTTTTCCAGTTGCAACAGTACCTTCAAACATGATTTCCATAACCCTTGCATTCCGCAATCCTTTTGTACGAAACGTTTTTGCTTTTGGACATTCCTACGTGTTTACAAACAAAAGTTATGGTACTATTTCTTAGTTGTAGAAAATTGAGGTTGTCAACATTCTCTAAAGTAAACTAACCTTAATCTTTCTTTCCCACCATTCATCAGTTGCATCAATTTTTCCAGTGTCCGGATCATTACCCAACCTAGTCTTGTGCTCAAAAAGCTGCTTCCATACCTTCCATACCTTTCTCAGATAATCCCATTTGTTTTTAATCTGGACCTAACTCACCACTTTGTTAATCAGCATCAACTGCTTTATCACTTTGACATACCCTTCCTTTCTCAAATATCTTCCTCTCTTATTACCTGTTGGGACTTAAGCAACACACAAATCAAAAAGGGCTTTTAGTTCTATTGGATCTTTCCATTCTGTTCGATTATCTTTTCGTTCAGCATCCTTCGATTTCCCCTTAACCATTTTGGCTACAAATAAATTCTATACTCATAAGCATCCTTTCCTATAAAACCATATGCTAAAAAAATTACAAATATAAAATACAAACACCTTCCAAGTCATGTTCCATTAAAACTTCCTAATTAGAATCTCATCGTTGTGTGTAAATTTTCATTAATGCACATCTATATATTTTTATATATAATAATAGGTAAAACTGAGAGAAACTCAAATCAAATTAGAGTTCTAATTTTGCTCCATGTGTCCTAAATTATTTATTCTTAAAGAGTTTTATTTCTTAATTTTAGAATCAAATGTAGGACCACATCATAAATATTTATCCAAAGGGGGCAGTTTGGGTCCAATGCTTCCAGTGCACTGGACCCATTGGGATTGTGTTTTAGAATCAAATGTGGGACCACATCATAAATATTTATCCAAGGGGGGCAATTTGGATCCAGTGCTTCCAGCGCACTAGACCCGTTAGGATGGTGACATGTGTCATAATCCCAACAGGTCTAGTGTCACTGGACACTGGACCTAATTCAGACCTTTATCCAAGTGAGTTATTAAGTAAAAAAATAAAAGAGTCTAGAATAAATAAATAAAATAAAATTGGACAATTTACATTTTATACCTAATAATATCATTACAAAATTTTTTAAAGAGTTAATAAAATATAAAAATGACTATCAATAGTATTTAAATTATATATATAGGAATTATATTATGCATCTTATTGTATATTTTTAAGTGTTTCCATGTATATGCATAGGGTTACAAGCTAGTTCATTTAAATAAAAGACAACTAACATTGTGTAAATAAAGACATGCAACAAACGAGAGTAACAATTTAACAAAGTTATAATTGTGTAATTGTTAAGATCTTCATGAAAGAGTTACCTACTATGGAGCTGTTCCTGCTACTGTGTGAAACTGTTGCTGCTGTTGTGAGGACTGTGGAGCTATTTCTGCTACTGTGGAGCTATTACTACTGCAATGTGGACTATGGAGCTGGACTGTGGAGTTGTTACTGCTGCAGTATGGACTATGGAGCTAGATTGTGGAGCTATTACTAATTTAGGGTCTGTTTGGGATCCGATTATTTTGCTGAAACTAAAAACTTATTGTTGAAAGTACTGTAGCAAAATAATCTAAAAGCTAGCTGATTGTTTTTTGGCTGAAAGTGCATAGATTTTTTTTTTTTTTTTTGGTAACTTGAACCCTATTTTAATGCTTGAATATGCAAAGAGACATCCAAATATGAAAGACAAATTTTTTTTTCTTAGATATTAATTTACTATCAAGTTTGTGTATCATAATTAAGATACATATTTCATCAAAGCCATCAATTATGGTTACCAAAAAAATACCATAATGTTAATGGTAATTATAACCACAAGTTTTTTTATTTTGACCAAAAAAAAAAAAAAAACCATAATATGAATGGTAATTATAAGGGTCCGGCTCCTCTCCCGTTTGGAATTCTCATGTTTTCTCCTATTTTTGTCTAAATGAGTGACACGTGGCAAATGACACATCCAAAGGTTAAAACCCACCCACGTCAACTATGGTTTTTCTCTCAATTTTTGGGGTCTTTCTTTCCACTCTCTATCCGCCTCTTTCTAGCTATCTCTCCAACATTATCACCGCCACCTGAAAATCAAAGGCATCAAGATCAGAACTTGAGTAAAAGTGAATTCTGAATGTTAAGAGAAAACCCCATAATTTTTTTTATTTTTTTTGACAAAACCCAAGTTTGCTTTATTTTCAATCTCAATAAACAACTGAACTTGAGAAAAGCAAAGCGTGGAGGAATAAAAATCAACTAAGTATTTGATGTTGAATAGATCTAGCCATTCGGTGATAATGTGTTGGGTCTTCAATAGCCCAAATCAACAAGAACTATACAATAAATTATGCGGTCAAACAATTACTAAAAACAATAGGAAAAAAATGATAAAACAAAATTAAAGAAATTTAAAACAAGAATGGAGATAGAAGTATAGAACAGATGATGGTTTTACAAGCAGAATGAAAATGGCTTAACAAACAGAGGACAATAATCTGCACACCCACCTTGCACAATAGAGCTTCCTTGGCTTTTGGCAGAAAGATATTTTATTCTTCTTTGATTTTCTCATCTATTGTCCTACTTTTACCTCTCTTTTTTCTTCCAGAAAGTAACGATCTTGGCGCCTTTGATTCTCAGATGAGTGTGACGATGTTTGAGAGATAGGGGCAAAAACTTAAGAGAAAGGGGCAAAAAGAGAAATAGAAAGAACAAGAGAAAGAAAGACCCAAAAAATTGAGAGAAAATCATAGTTGACGTGGGTGGTTTTTAACCTTTGGATGTGTCATTTGCCACGTGTCACTCATCTAGATAAAAACTGGAAGAAACATGAGGATTCCAAACGGGAGGGGAGCCGGACCCTAATTATAATATTAGTAAGAGCATCCACAACAGTGGAGCAAAAAATATAACTATTTGGCACCTACAAAAGTCACTTTATCTATTTTACCTCTTCACACCCCACAGCAATGAAGCTATATTTTTAGCTACTTGATTAAAATAATACAAATAACTCATTAAAATAATAATAATAAATCCACAAAAAAAAAAAAAACAGCACAGCATAAACATCCACCCCCACCACCACCACCAATCCACAACAGGAAAGAAAAAACCACCAACCCAAATCCTTAATCTTTTTCCTCAACCCAAACCAAACAAAATCACCAATCACAAAAAAAATAAAAAATCACTAATCACAAACAAAATAAAAAATCAACACAATACACATCTGCGGAACAAATCGGCGATGGGGCTTAGGGTGGGTCAGTGAGCTGGGTCAGCGGAACAAATCGGCGAGCTAAGGGATGACGGCGATTTTCGCGTTCTCCATACGAGTGAGTCCACCGGAAGCATGACTCACTTTCTTGTCGAAAACAAGGCCTTTCACAAGCTCGATATTGTCTACGGTACCGCCGAGTTTCTTCACGATCTTGATATCTTGGAGATCAACGATATCGGGTTTTGCCGGATCGACTACGGAGAGAATGGAATCAACGGCAAGCGGAGCTGGTCGGCAAGCTAAGGGATGAGGGAGCTGGCCGACGAGCTAGAGAGGAAAAAAAATTGAGGAAGAAAGAAGAGAAGCGAGAGAGAGAGAGAGAGAGAGAGAGAGAGAGAGAGAGAGAGAGAGAGAGAGAGAGAGAGAGAGAGAAAGAAAATAGGAAATGCTTGTTTAATGAGAGAAGAGAGAGAAGTGTAATAAAAAAAAATTAGCTTCAAGCTACAGTACGCAACCAAAAATAGCTGCGTACTATAGCTCTAAAGCTAAAATTTTTAGCTATACCTTCACTGTTGTAGAGCCATTTTTGTATTTTGGTGAAGCTAAAATAGCTATATAGCTATTTAGCTTCACTGCTGTGAGTGCTCTAACAAAGGAAGTCCTAGGATGGAAGCATCCCACATATTGATGCTATGATATTGTTCAAAACCACTTTCATCTCAGGTTCATCTAAAGAATAGATCACATGTGCCATTTCATCATAATAACCTCCCTCACTACTTTCACATGTGCCCCGTCTAGAAAGCCCTTGTCCAAGTTCATGTGCTCTAATAAAATTATGAAGAACCATTGTAGCAACAATAATGCATTCTTGAATGCGTATATCATAGGGTGGCATATTTCTCAAAGTTCTCCATCAATTCTCCGAAAATATCTTTACAAAACTAAATCAACTTAGTTCACCAAACCTCACAAATAACTTAAAAAATTAAAACCCACAACAACATTGCTATGCACAATTAACTGGTGGATACATGCCCACATAAAAAAATCCGAATGAAACCCACACAATCCAAATACAAACAAAGACAAAAAGACAAACCCATAGAATTAAATGAAATAGAGAGAAACCCACAGATAAGTCACACAAAAAAACAAAACCCACAAACAAACCCACACAATTCCATTGATATTTTGTTAATGTAAAATTCAGCCACACCCAATGAAAGGGAAAACACACCGACACATCAAAATATAAAAAAATTAAATACAACTCATCGACAACATTGGCATCTCTCCCTCACAGTGGCGGCATCAGATTTGTGGTTGATTTTCTCTCATAGTCAAGAAAATCACCGGTAAGGGTTTGTCCGAATAAAGGAAGAAAAGAGTGTCTGTTGGTGGGTTTGTCCGAATAAAGGAAAAACAGAGTTTGTGTATCAAATGTGAAGCATAAATTTGGGCAGTTGGTGGGTAGATGTAAAATTTAAGAGCATTGAAGAGGAAGATGTCGAGGCATTGATGAGAAGGTCGGGCTGTTAAAATTGAAGAATGGAGATCTTGCAAGATACGCACCACTGGGCTGAAGAGAAAGCTTAATATTTCAAAATATTACTGTTGCTAAACGGTGCGTTTTGGGCAAAATAAGCTGCGTTTTTTTCTTGTGAATGGGTCCCATGAATAGTGAAAATGGACCCACCTCTAGCTTAAAAATAAGCAAAACACTGAAAACACAGGAGTTTTTCAGCTATCCAAATGCACACTTAGTGTGGATTGTGGTCATCCTTATGAACTGAGTTTCCAAGGGATGAAAAATCTATGGGCCCTTCATAAGACCAGCAAAACTGCATAGAAAGAATAGGGCACATTCAAATTTTTTTTTTTTTTTTGGGAAAGTAAATGTATTAAAAAAGAAAACAATTGTACAATAGCAAAGGAAGATACCCCAAGAAAGCATCAATTATACAAGAATATACAAATGAAAAACACCTTGCATAATTGACACAACATACCTGAAAATACACACACACACACACACACACACACACACACTACTAGGATTGGAATATAGAATCAGATATCCACCATGATCTCTGTAACCACCTGTTTTGATCAATTAATCTAATACACTTGTCCAGGGAAAAAGAAATCTATAACAAGCATGCAAAACAGGCAACAATCTACAACATAATTCCAACAACAATTAACAAACTACTACAAGGAAAAAAAAAACTTTCCAATCTTTTACAACAAACTAATAAATTTCCAAGAAATGCAGATGGGTGTGTGATAATAAAAATAAGAAGATTACATTGTAAATCCCAAAGCTCCAATTTATAAAACTCAACTTCAGCTTTTCCTAGTGATGTCTGGCTTTAGGAAGAGTTTGATGAGCTCCTTGACTATCAAAGTAAATATAAACACAGGTGACAAATCCAAACTCAGCTTTTCTGTCACACACACACAGAGGAAGAGAAACAAGTGCACTTTCTGTTCCTTGATGGCCAGCCTTGCTAGCAGAAAACCTTGAGAAAATACCAAGCATTTTTGCTTATTTTCTCAGAAACTAATAAATCAAATATTTGACATTCATAATCTTTAACAAACTGGCCTTTAATAAAATAATAAATCACAATATTTGACATTCACAATCTTTAACAAACTAATAACTCACAATATTTGACATTCATAATCATCAAAGTATACCCATCATAATCATCAAAGAATACCCAAAAAATTGATCTCTAATCTTTAACAAAACCTAAAAATTCAGCAACACCCAACAAAAGGGAAGACACATTAATAGATATAAAAAATAAAACTAAAAACACTCACCGATACAAACACCTTACAAGCTACAGTGGCTCATCTCCCTCACAGTGGCGGCATCATCTATCTCTTTCTCGATCTTTCATAGCCTCTTCCAATCACTATTTCACCATTAGGGGTTTGTCCAAAAAAAGAAAGAAAAGAGTGACAAATTTGAACCACTTATTTGGATTATTGGTGGGTAGATAGAAAATTGAAGAACATTGAAGAGAAAGGAGTCTATGGCATTAAAGAGGAGAAAGACCAAGTTGTGGGCATTGAAGAGCTGAATTGATCTTCTCTACCAAGATTCACATGACTTGGGTTGAAGGGAAAGGGAAAAAATAAAAAATATTACCATTGCTAAATGATACTGTATTGGGCAGAACTCTCACCAAACAGGAACACAGGAAAAATAAGCTAGCTTTTTTACACAGTTCATGGGCCCACATTAACAGTGCAATGGGACCCACTTGATGAGCAAAAATAAACTAAAAGTAAAATAAGCTGACTAAAATTCTAATGCCAAATGCACACTAAGTTTATGACAAATCAAACTATTAGGTTTTTAGATCCCTGTAAACTAGATTGTTTAACCTAATTAATTAACCAAGTGAATACTTAGGTTTATTATTCAAATCTAGGTTAAAACAAAACAATCATATCATGCAAAGTAGTGGAAAAGTAAATAACACAACGATATGATGACCCAGGAAAACCAAACCGGTAAAAAACCTGGGGAGGATTTAACCTAGCTATCCTCAAGGTAAAAAGCAAATCCATTATAGAGAATCAAATTTTACAATAAGACTTAGACCACTAACATCCTATTGCTACCACATGTAGAACTTACTGACACGACCACGTGCAAACTCCAAATCTACAGACTCCTTCTCTATTAGGTCTTTGCAACACAAGCACCCACACCTATAACTTTGAGACTCCACTCAAAGGTTTTGGATCTCCTTAGACATTGATCTTGTATGCAACAACTTCTACAACTCCAGATCTTGAGATTATTCAAGGAATAACACCGGTAGAAGACTTTAGAGAGCTTTTGGGCACAAAACCCTAGATCTACAAAAGAGGCACAAGATGCACTCTAATCTCTCTAAAAAACTCTAAAAACCCTCTCTAGGGTTAGCTTATAATGTCCTTTAAATACTGGAAAAAACGGCTTGTGATTTGGGCTTCAAACGGTCAAGTTATGGGCTTTTTACGTTTGCTGATTTTTTTCTGATATGCGACTTTCGATCAATCGAGTACCAATCGAACGAAACAGATTGTAACTCATTTTTTTTCATCCTAAACTTGATTTTTTTGTCTTAGACTTGAAATTACACTATTCTAAACGAATGAGACTTACTTTTTTTCATGGTTTGCCAACATTACAAATACAAAACCTAACACAAACAACACAGCGTAAAAAATATCACTTTCAAACTTATCTAGTTTGGTCCAAAATTTCATAAAAGTAAGGTTGTCGAGGATTAATTTTCATGCAATCTAACACTTCAAAGAACCAAGAGACTCCAACTTCGCTACCAAGAGAATAAATAAGGCAGATGCCAATATAATTTTTTTTTCTTGCTTGGAAGCGTAGGCAAGATTCTATCTTTCTCCCACATAACATACTCCAAATTTACTTATTTTTGTGACCTATTAATGTGAATTGAAGTTGATAATCAATGTTTTTAACTTTTTTGTTTGTGGCTCCTTTTTTTATGCAACTTTTAAGATATGCAAGTAGCCTTTAAGACTACATGTGTTGATGTGGGTAGCAAGCTCGAATCCCCATTTTAAAGACATAAAGAAAACGAACCTAACAATCTAAGTGACTCCATTGAGAAGTCACTTAGATTGTTAGGTCCATTTTCTTTGTGTCTAGGTTCAAGACGAAGATTCGAGCTTGCTACTCACATCGAGTCAAGTAACGCTATCAAAGGAAACATGTTGCTAGAGTCATGAAGCCTACAAAAGGAAGGAGTATATAACATGAATATGTTGTTGCACAACCAATCTAAGCCACACAAATGCTTCATCACAACACAAACAACTTTAGGTTGAGCAAAGAATGGTGGATCCTTATATTACTTTGCTATACAAGATGTTGGAAAATGTGCAATAAACCTAATCTAAGCTCATTGAAGTTGTTCAACAAATTAAGGAAACTAGGCATTCCACATAAAAACTAAAACAAAAGTAGCAAATTGCTCACACCAAGAACAATCAACAAGAGAGAATACTAACCACCAACAATGCTACCCGAAAACTACAAACAAAAAGACATTTCCTTTATTGTCAACCATAGGAGCAATAGCAATTTAAATGACAAGTAATCCAATGCCTTGAGCATGACTTAGGCAACCATCATGGCTTTACAAAAGAGTATTATGTTAATGTTCATGTTTAATCAACTTAGACTAGGACTAAAAGTTAAGGAAGTAGAAACCATGATCATCATAAATATTGCAACTAAATTGGAATCTCATTGATTTACGAATGAAGCCTACTTAAGTCAAGGTTTCATGGAGATGACCAATGTCATCACCTTCACTAATGAGGGCATAGAATTCCGACACACCAATCATTGTATGTCACTTTATTTTGTAGTGATGTTAAATGATGCTCACACTAGGCAAGCTCTAATTAACACATATAATCATCCCTCAATCTTATCTCAATGAGTACCTTGGAAGACGCCAACATCCTTTGTCGGAATATCCATGTGCCACCTATAAAACTTATTGGAAATGGAGGAGCTATTGAATGCACCATCAACCATATCAAATTTTTACATAGTAGGCCCATAAGATTCCATGTCATCCACTACATTGTAGCATATCATGCTTTGTTGGGAAGTCCATTGTTTTATAAGCATAAACTCATACCACTTACTTATCATCAATGTGTTAATAAGAGGCTAAACAGAAAGCTAATTAAAATTCCCAACAATGCCACTCCTTCAAAAGTAGAAGGTCACACCCTTCTATTGGTTTCTCATCTAATACCCCCCCCCCCCCCAATGACACCCGAGGATTTGAACCTACAACCTTTCTCTAATACCACTTGTTATGATCACAATGCTAACCACTACTTTTAAAACCAATCATTGTTAGGAACTAGTTGTTGCACATTTTGAGTCAAATTTCTCATTGTTCAAGCATTAACATTTGTGTTAACTCGTTATAAGCATTCTAGCTAAGTTGTACTAGTGTTTTGGTGAGTGTCCAATGATCGAGTTTGAATCTTACAGTCTTTGCCTTAAGGAAACTTTTCATGTTCCCACACATGACACCAATTGATGATTTATTTAATTGCACAATCAACTCAAAGATGGATCCTTGCAAGAATAAGAAAAGATGAGGACATTGGTGTGATTCCAACCACTAATACTTTAATTAGGCCCATGTTTAACTAGGAAGGGGTATTTTTTTTTTCCTTAAGTGTTTATGCTTACCTTGTTACTTGAATCCCTTTGCCCTTTTAAGGTTGCCATCAATAATTACTCATGGAGAATTGTTACCTAAAATCCTATTGCCATGTTTAATGGCCACTAAAATCTTATAAATTTTGATGCTCAATTAAAGGTGTTACTCATTTTTCCTTTATTGTCTCTATATGTGGGAATTGTGCCTCCTGATTAATCAAAAGTTTTGGCATAGTCGCGTACATGTCACATAGCACCGAGTAAACATTTCCTTTCCAAGTTGAGTATTTCGGGTTGGTTGAGTAGAGTAGCTAATCGTTGTTTAGCCCAGTTGATTTGTTAAATGTATCCATTCATATTGAACTATAGCACTCAATATTATATTTTTTTACCATACCAAGTTAAAATAATATAATTGACTTTACCGATGTGGGATAATTACCCTCCCTTGAAAGTTATAATGGTTTTAAGTGAAATTTGTGATATATCTTTGTGTTAGAACCCCATCCCTTCTCTCTGGAGTGTGCGTGTGTGTGTGTGTTTGTTTGTTTCTCAAAAATAAAATACTATTATAACTGACAACAAATTATCAAATAAATATATAATTATTAATTTCATGTTTTGCTATTGTCAAAATTTATTGCTTTCATATTTTTACTAAAAAATCATTATATTCTTAAATTTTCCCTTGATCAATAAAGATATATTTAGAATTTGATTTATTAGATCATAGCATCAAACATATACAAACAAAAAAAAAATGTGTGTATATATATACATGTAAGGACCAAAAGATCTTGCGGCCCAAGCCCACTTAAAACAATGAGTTGTACAGTTCAACCTTGGCCCAAATTAATAAAATTTGTAAGAAAGGGAAACAAACAACAAGAGAGAGCTCTGCCCGTGGATGAAAATAAGGAAGAAATGGCTAATGTTATAGAATAAATGAGCAAATGTCTCCATACAAGCTTGTCCGAGGAGGCCAATGTTATACAAAAAGTTGCACTATTCACTCTCTTCTCTCAATTTTCTTCTTGTTTCTTTTTTCTTTTTGATACTTGTGTCTGGGTGCCCCTTCTCTAAAAACCATCTTTTTCTTATATACCCCCCCTTCCTTCGCATCCTCACCTTCCATCTTTACCTCCCAAATTTCTTTTCATGACACTTGTCTCTTTAAACATCTGAAGAATGTGGTAGATGGAGTTTGCTTAACTATGAATTACACTGTTCAAGTCACTTCCTTATCAATACATCTGATAAAACTATTGCTCACCATTTAATGCGGAGGCAACAGGCTACTCCTAACTGGAAACTTCCCCTACTCTCATTGATTCTCTCTCTTCAGACCATTTTCCCACCTAGATCGCCTTAGAGTCCTTCGTATCATCCCCTACTCTCTTCAGGCGAATTTCCTATTCAAGCATATGATACCCCCATATCAGTCTTGCGACTCATCAGTCCCGTCCTTAGTCCTCGGGCACCCACAATACACATTAAATTTTAAATTAAAAAAAAAAATCAATTTACTTTAATTTATATTCATTATAATAATATGAGAAAGTAAATAATATGGACTCTTCTTATTAGTTTGCTCAAAAGCATGACAAAAATTGTTGAAAAACATACTTAATCTATTAAATTAGGACAAAGTTTAACTACAAAATTGGTTGTAACTTAAGATTACAACCTTACTCAATATTTTTTTATTAAAGGTGAATTTTGACAAACCCACCATTGGATTACATATTTTTCTTATATCCATCATACTTGCAAAATTTCTAGGAAATTGAAGATTAATAGCTATGTTATCAATAAATTGTTTAAATTACAAGTTTTTGTAGTTTAAAATTATGCATAAAATATAAGCTTATAAATCATATAGTAAACAATATTTTATTGATATAAAATTTGACATTTGTATTAAGAGCATAAATAATATCCAATTGACTCAAAATTTTCCCTTGATCAATAAAGATATATTTAAAATTTGATTTATTAGATCATAGCATCAAACATATACACAAAAATAAAATGTGTGTAAATATATACACATTAAATTTTAAATTAAAAAAATCAATTTACTTTAATTTATATTCATTATAATAATATGAGAAAGTAAATAATATGGACTCTTCTTCTTCTTCTTCTTCTTTTTTTTTTTTTTTTTTTTTGATGAAAATTACAGTAACTTTATTTCATGAAGAAGAGAAATACAAAGCATCTTGAATCAAAACCAATTCAATAATTGGTAGATTTTCCTCTATCCAAGTTACAAAATTTGCAATTCCTTTGGCATGTTTTGCCAAAAAATGGGCTAGTTTATTCCCTTGCTACTTGACGTGTTGTAGATGAGTCATTCTGAAGTTCTGGAGTCGATGTTGAGTATTAGCAATGAGGTTGGCTATAGTAACCGGTGGGGTGGTGGAGCCATTAAGTGCCTCCGTGACCGTGCTAGAGTCTGTTTCAAAAACCACATCCCTTACGCTAATGTCCCAAGCAAAAGATACCACTTCGTCCATAGCAATAGCTTCGGCTTCCAAGGGATCTAGAGGTAGCTAGAGATGCTTACTCAGAGCTGCAATCACCGCCCCCTCATGGTTTTGAATCACCACACCAAGGCCTATCGACTTGTCAAAAACAGTAGCATCAACGTTAGTCTTGTAGAAGGGTGGCATTGGAGGGACCCATCACATGTCTTGGGCTTGTCTAAACCAAGATTACCAAAGATGGGCTAGCTAGAATTCTTCAAGAATCATGCTGGCTTTGTGTAGAATCTCTCAGCTGGGTTGTCTCGGGCTGCCAAGTCGAGTCTTGTTTCGATCATACCATATGCACCATGCAATAGTTACAATGAGTTCAAGTAGCTCTGTCCCACGTGTTGGAAATAGATTAGGTGCCAAAGTAGGTCCATGAAGTCCCTGTAGTGGATGCCTTTGTCATCAAAAGATACGCCTGAGAGTGTCCAAATTTCTCGTGCTCTAGTGCAGTCCCAGAAAAGGTGGCTACTACTCTTTGAGGCCAAATTACAGGCGTCACAGTTTGCATCCTCAGGAACTTGTCGTCGGCAAAGGTTGGTCTTCGTGGGTAAGATGTCTCGGCATGCTTTCCATGTGAAAGTTTTGATCTTATTTGGGATATTGAGGCCCCATATAGTATGCCAAAATAAGCTCTTGTCTTGCCCGTAGGAAGTGCTTCCTGAGTTTGTATCGAAAGTGAGGGACAATGCTACTTTGTAAGCACTATTAATAGAGAAGGTACCCTTAGAAGTGTAAGCCCAGACCAAGCGATCAATGGGTCGGCACTTACTTAGTGGGATATTGAGAATGGTGTCAACGTCATCTTGGAGGAAAACACAACGGATCAACTCTGCCTTCCATTCCTTGGTTTCGATGTCGATGAGTGTGTTAACTGTGGCATCTTCAGGTAATGTATTTTGTGGGAATGTGACCTGAAAAATGGTTGGCTTAGGCAGCCACTTGTCATGCCAATGCTCACCATGGCCCCATCACCAATCTGCCAACAATAGCCAGCATGAACAATTCTCTGTACAGCCATGATGCTCTGCCATGTGAAGGATGGTTTTGCTCCCAAACCAGCATGAAGAAAGTCACTGTGAGGGAAGTAACACGCTTTGAGGACCGCGCGTGTTACATTGCAGCCGCCACCCGTGCTTCGCTAAGAGAGCCAAGTTGAAGGATTTCATGTCACGGAAGCCCAACCCCCCGTCTCTCTTCAGCATGCAAACCTTGTCCCAGCTCAGCAAGGCGATTTTTTTTTCCCGTTGGTTTGTCCCCACCAAAAGCTTCGAACCATGCTAGTCATTTCATCACAAAGGCCATCCGGGAATTTAAACATGCTCATAGTGTATGTGGGAATGGCTTGGCAACCGATTTGATGAGCACCTCTTTTCCGGCTGGGAGAGTAGCTTTTCTTTATAGCCGGAAAGTTTGTTGCTGAGCCGTTCTTTCAAAGCCCAAAAAATTTTTGTTTGGATCGACCCACAAGGGAAGGCAAGCCAAGGTATGTTTCGTGTTGTCGTATCACTTACGCTCCAAAGTAGTGTTTAACGACATCCTGGAGGTCTTGTGGTGTGTTGTGGCTGAAGAAAAGAGATTTTTTTTTCCCTGTTGAGCTGCTGGTCGGAGGCTTGCTCATAAGTTTCCAAAATTTGTGCTAGTTGGCTGCATTCCTCTCTAGTTTCTTGGCAGAAAATGATACTGCCATTGGCGAAGAAAAGGTGTGAGATCCGAGGTCCTTGTGGGCAAGCGGCCATTCCCCGAAGTAGTCCAAATGATGTGGCTTGGTGTAGAAGACCTGATAGTCCCTCTGCACAAAACAAAAAAAAAAAAAAGGAAAGGGGATATGGGATCGCCTTGCCAGAGGCCCCTTGTAGGAGTGATGTGGCCTCAGGGCTTCTCGTTAAGTTTAATGGAATAGGTAACAGAGCTGACAACTTGCATCATAAGAGTTACCCACCTATCATTGAAGCCCATCTTTTTCATAATGTCCTGTAAATAACCCCACTCAACCCTGTCAAAAGCTTTGCCCATGTCGAGCTTCAAAGCCATCTCCCCAGTTTTTCCTTTCTTCTTTTGGTTTAGGTAATGCATGGTTTCAAAAGCGACAAGAACATTATCTATAATGAGACGATCCGACATGAAAGCACTCTGATTCTCACTAATAATGCTTGGAAGGAAGCGCTTCAATCTGTTCGCCAAGACCTTGGATGCAAGCCTAGAGATAACATTGCTTAGGCTGACGGGTCTGTACTGATCTTGGTGGGGTTCTTCATTTTTGTGATGAGGACAATGTGAGTTTCATTGAAGTTTTGGGGGGAGGGGGGGTAATGCCCAAGTTCAGATAGTCCAGTACTGCCTTAGTGACACATTCACCAGATAAAGTCCAAAAATGTTGGTAAAATAGAAGGGGCATACTGTCAGGGCCATGAGATTTTTTAGGATGCATTTGCTTGAGTGCTCAGTGTACTTCATCAACACGAAGGACTTCGGTTAAGCGGGATGGACTCTTCTTATTAGTTTGCTTGAAAGCATGACAAAAACTGAGGAAAAGCATACTTAATATATTAAATTAGGATGGTACTGCCTTAGTGACACATTCACCAGATAAAGTCCAAAAATGTTGATAAAAGAGAGGGGACATACCATTAAGCGGGATGAACTCTTCTTATTAGTTTGCTTGAAAGCATGACAAAAACTAAGGAAAAACATACTTAATATATTAAATTAAGACAAAGTTTAGCTATAAAATTGGTTGTATCCTAAGATTATAACCTTACTCAATATCTTTTTATTAGAGGTGAATTTTGACAAATTCATCATTGGATTACATATTCTTCTTATATCCTCCATGCTTGCAAAATTTCTAGAAAATTAAAGATCAATAGCTATATCATCAATAAATTGTTTAAATTGCAAGTTTTTGTAGTTTAAAATTATGCATAAAATATAAGCTTATGGATTATTTAGTAAATAATATCCAATTGATACAAAATTTGACATATGTATTAAGAGTGTAAAGAACATGTAATTCAATGGTTAGATTTTTAAAATATGTAGTAATGTTTATTTTATTGAATAAAGTTATAAGCTTAGGTTACAACTAATTTTGTAGCTAAACTTTGTCCATTAAATTATATAACTGATATTTTAAATCAGTTGTTTTTTCAATATGTTACAAAAAATACTAAAATAATATAAAATATGCTGTTAAATGGAATAGATTAAAGGAATTTTTCATTGATACGTATATTTGCATTCTTTTATGCTTTATTTTTATTCATATCTCTAATACATGGTTTTCAGACCCAGACCGTTCAACGAACCGTAAAAAAGAAAGATTCAAGATTTTTGAAGTCCGACCGAGATTCGATCGAGGTTGGACCGGATGACGTAATAATTATTTTAATAATTTATTGATATAAAAATAAATAAAATACATGTACATAATTTAACAATTTTATTTAAAATAATAAATAAAGAAGTTAAAATGTATTTTAATTAAAGATAAGATGATATTTTTTGTAATATGACGTCTAGTTATATTTTTTCATTTCCATTTTTTATGCTAAATATTTTATATAAGTATTTAAACTTTAATCCTAATATATGTATTCCATATCCATATCCAATATATCCATTCTTCCTAACATAAAACTGTAATTGGTTTTAGTAAGATTTGAGTGCTGGAGAATAAAACATACCCTTTCAATAGAATACAAATCCTCCATCCCATTTTTTGTGTTCCACTTTCAACAGAATACAAATCCTTCATCCCATTTTTTATGCTCCACTATATGTTCAATATTGAATCAATATTGAAGTGTTTCACAACAAGACAAACCTTTTTTTAAAAAATTAAAAAAAAAAAAAAATTACATCTAAATGAACGGGTTATTCAAGCAAAGATACACTCCAAAGGTAAAATTCGAATATAGTCTTGACACATTGTCATAAACTTTATGATACAGCATTTGCAGCTACGCACCACAACACCATTGATTCTTTACCATTCAACAAATATAACTGCCATCCACCATTGCTTAATATGCACAAGTCCATTATCAGGTCTGTATCACTGGATATTTGATGGTAAGATTCAGATTTTAAAAATTGATATCTGGTAAAACCATTGGGAAATAACTGTATTGTTAGCGAATCTTAAGCGCATAATGACAGCCACTAGATTTTAGGATTTGAGCTTCGCAACTCTATAAGGTGTATCCCTAATGCTTAAACAGTCTTTAAGCACATAAAGAGTTTATTCAAAACATATTAAAATTACAATTCCATGTATAGTTTGCCATTAAATTAAACATTAACTCACCAATCCTTAAAATGAAGTCAATCCTTGTAGCAGCATTTCAAGGCTATGATACATTGCTTATCAATTGTAACAATTGCATACATCCCATGCATTGTTCTATATAATAAATTAATGAACGTCTTCACACCGCTTTGAAGTCACAACGCAAATTACAGAGAAAAATAATGGTATGAAATCTACACATCAAAGAAATGTAAGAAATATCAAATCACACAACCTAAATGCAAGAAATTTTAATTTTACAGAGGTAAGGAAGGGGGGCATAAATAACTTTTTTGAAACAAATTCCAAATTTATGCAGGACTTCATGAGATTTCCGACTGGTTTTAACCTATAGAATTGCATCCATGCCTAGAAACCCTTGATATTCAAATTCTGGAATGTAGGGAGAATTTATAATTCTGGTTTACCCCTTGAAACGGACCACAATGATGGAGATGTCATCCTTACTGTCCCTATTCAATGCTTCGGCAGCAAGTTGCTTGGCTGCTTTCTGTGGGTCTTTTGTCTTTCTTGCAGTATCAACAGCTTCTTGATTAGCCATGACCTGGATTAATTGAAAAGAAACCAAATAGATAAACACAATATAATGTCAGCAAGAGAGAGAGAGAGAGAGAGAGAGAGAGAGAGAGAGAGAGAGAGATTAATCACCTTCCATAGACCATCACTTGCAAGTACGAGAATATCAGTATCTGAATCAACATCAGCATTTTGTACATCAGGATCCGATCGCAAATGTGTCTTGAGGTTCTTGTCTCCAAAAGCTCTAGAAACTGCTAGTTGGCCATTAACTCTAGCAACATCTCCTAATATGGTATGCACCATGCATTTGTTATTATGACCAGAAACTTCCAACACATATATGGTCTCACATTCAGATTGAACTCACAATTCATAAGAGTATAACAGGGTGACTAATTAAGAAGTATGGAAAAGTTAAAAAGGAAAATGAGTAATAAAGAAGAGTAGCAGTCCCCACTAAAAGAACAAACACCAGCGGCAGGCTTGCTAATGTAATATAAAATTTCAATAAAAATGCGTACAAGAGGAAGAGACCTAATGCAATCAAACATAAACCATTTTCTGCCATCATGATTTAGTGAGTAGAGCCTTTAGTAAATATGTAAATACTCAGTGCTGGTCTCAACTAAGAATAGTCCTAGAGAGATGGCCTGGATAAGGTCCTATAGTATTTTTGCATGAAGCGAATGCTCTCAAGACTTCCACTCATGCACTTGTTCTTTACAGTACAAGACTTTACCATTGCACCAAAAATGGGCCCAGATTGCAGCCTTAAGTAGATCATATAATTCAGATCTCCCCATTCTAGACTCTACACTGAACACACTCAGCATCAACAAAAGCCCTGGTTGTCTTACCATATGAGAGGAAACTACTTGTTTTTACAATCATCTGACTGACCTTCCTCACTCATACAAAATTATTCCAAGGACAAGTCATTTAATGTGCAACATCTAGCTTCATCAAGCAATTACGTCACCTTTCTCTACCAATTCTGTTCAACCACATGGGTTCAAAATTTAAATTGGCACCTGACATATATTGACTTTTAGTCATACACCATAATATATCTGATATGCAGCCACTCTAGCACTTATGACATGCCCTTTCACACAGCTTATCCTACCAAAATAGAGATATAAGAAGTTTTTGTCAAAAAAGAATGGTATAAAACCATTAGAAACTAGTAACAGTAAGTACTATTCTTCACTTAGTTTTAATATCTAAAATGATTTCATTGCTGTAAACTATGTTTTCAATACTTGGTTTGCCACTAGTTAAAAGAAAAGAAGAAAAATTTTATTTTTCTTGTTTTCCATTGTTTGGTTAGTAAATGAGTTGGGAAAAGAAATGAAATGAGGAAGAAAAAAAATTCAAAATTTCCCTCTTAGGCCTACCAAAATTTTCACACACACACGCACACATATAAGGGAAAAGAAAAGAAATGAGGAAGAAAACAAATTGAAATCTCTCTCTTAGGCCTACCAAAACACATACACAAGTCCTTTGGACATGCCTCTAGTCAATAAAACCTACAGGCAACTAACCCCCATAACTAGTTGCCAAGTAATCAAGTGCATTCACCCCTGACAGGCAAAGTAGTTTATGCTCATACCTAGGAGCAATATTGCTTTGTATCTTTTACTTCTATTCAAGGTCTATTCATTTACTTCTATTAAAGATAAACATCATTGAAGTTAATGGCATCTTCGGTGCAGAAATCCACAAAAGTTTAATAATGGGCTAGATAGAGGAAAATTTATAAGCAAATGTGCTCTAGTTCAAATGTCACCTCATCCCCTTGTAAGAGGAAGGTGGAGGGTGAGGTTGTGGGTTCAATACCCACTGGGCGTGTGTACCAATAAAACAATTTCAGGAAAAATGAGCAGAACACAAACCAAAAAAAGTAAAAGTTGGCAAGTCAGACCTTAAATACACAATACTCCTATAGATAAAAAAAAATAAAAAAATAAACAATACTAATGTCCACCAATATCCCAAATCAGCTTGGAGACCGCTAAAAGTATTAAACTTCTTTTATATTTAAAGCATGCAAGTCAGACAGATATTTTTTAATAAGTACTTACAAAAAAAAAAATTTTGATTTTTTTAATAAGTAACTTTGACAGTTATTTTCTTCAACATCGTTTACTATCTACAATTCTTCTGCATGCAAACATTGCTAAAACAGAGATAAATAAAAATGTTACATATAGTGGATTCACAGACACATAAATAACAGTCTCCCCAGTCTAGAATTAATGGAGTTGCTATATTTATGTTATATCATGACATGGATACATTATTAGGTTTGTGTCAGCAATTAAGGTTCTAGGGGGAGAGGAAATCTGAACCTTGAATGTCTCCTTTGGAAACATCAAGAGGTTCCAGTTGAGATACAAGACTCTTAGTAGGGCATTGAAAGTTTTCAATTTGAAAAGTTTAGCTTATCACGGAAGTTAACTGTCTAATTTGCAATCTTTTTGTCTTTGTAGAAGATACCAAATCATTCTGATCTCTTATGCATTCCTATTTCTTTGAGTTTTTCACATTTCCTTAGTTAGGGTCTTTCTTAGCTCTAAAATTGTAAATCAGGTGTTTTTTCTTCAAATAAATAATAGCTTTAAATGAAATGGAGGAGAGACTTTATGTACTAAGGATGTACATGCAAAGCTCTCCCAAAAAATGGCAATGAGAAAGAATTATTCTAAGAAAACATGAGTCTATAAACTCAATTGAATGCATATTACATCCAAGAGTGTGAGACCACTCATACAGAGTTCTTAAATATGAGGATTTCAACTCAATAACTGATACCTCCACCCCATTAAATGTGTGATTGTTCCTCTTCCCATGCATTACCCACGTTTGACATAAGGGAACCATATTCCAAACAAAGGAGCTGCCATTTTACCAAATCATTTCTTCCATCCAAAGAGTACATCCGCAACTCGCTTCGGCATCACCAAACACACCCAAAACATAAGAAAATACAAACAACCACAACTCTTGGGCAACATCAAAATGCATTACCAAGTGATCCCTAGCTTCATCACTTCATTTAACATGCAACACTAGTCTACCAATATTATGCCTCTCCTAGAAGGTTATCACCGGTTAAAATTTTCTGTAATGCTACTACCCACACAAAGAATTTCACTTACTACACCAAACACTCTTCCAAGAAAAAATCACCACATTTGACCCTTGCAATGCCTCAATATAAAGCGCAAACGAACTTCCCATTGCTATTAAACCTCCACCTCAATCAAATGATATTTTTCTTTTATTGGCAAATTACATATGTAGGGACTTATGATCTCACCCTCCACCTTGCACTTACAAGGAGAGGAAGTGCCATTTGAGATATAGTTCATTAGCCGGATGTTTTTGTTATCACGTCAACTTATTAACCCCAAGGGACCACGCAATTGGCTTAGGACCATGCTTATAAAGTGGAGATCACTAGTTTGAATCTCCCTTCCCCCTCCCCATGGGGTCAAAAACTCACTCACCAAAAATAGAAATATCATGTCAACTTATTTATTTGAACCCATTACCAATTGAGACTTACTCCACCTAGAAACCCAAAACTTCCTTTCCATGCACCCTTTATATGTTCTCTGTACAAAACATATAGGCTGTGAATTAGACAACCTTATTCTTCATCAAAACTTCCGTCCTAAATCAATTTTCATTAAATTTCCATGAGATTTTCATTGGAGTATGTAATTGTACAGCACATGAATGAAGAAAAGGCACCCAGCTGAATATTAATACACTCATTTAGTCCCCAGCTGTATACATCTCCTGTATACTTGGGTGACTCTCTATGACTTTTAATAAAATTTTCATTACTTATCAAAAAAAATATTTTAAAAAAAATACACTCATTTAATAGATGGAGTATGTTACCTTTAAGTTTCAAACTCAATTCTCCAGTGATTATCCAGTCAATTAAGGGGAACAATGTAATTGGAAGGTTTTCAAGGATAAGAACTAAAGGTTCAACATAAAAGCTAGGGTAAAAGTCCAGGAAAAAAAAAAAAAAAAAAACCTTACACTTATCCCTTGTGACAAACTATATCCAAACTTTTTAATTGTCATTTTAAATAATTAGGGGCCGTTTGGTAACGTTGCTCTAGAAACATTGTTTGTATTTTTTGGAAATACGTGTGGATGAAAAAGTGTGAAAATACGTGTAATGTTGTTTAACTAAAAACATGTGTTTAAACTCCTATACCAAACGGCCCCTTAATAAGTCATGACAATCTAACTACTCTGTCTATATCTGTTAAAAACCACAAATGGAGCAACCTATCTGGCAGAAGGAAAATTTTCATTGGCATCCATTACATCCAAACAGCCCCTGTTTTACCCTCTATCCTATGCTCTCTCTCTCTCTCTCTCTCTCCCCTCTACTGTTTCTGTCTTCAGAGTTTCTCAATTTTAATTGGCATCTATTACACCCAAACAGGCCTGTTTTGCCCTCTCTCTCTCTACTGTGTTTGTCCTCTCTTAGAGTTTCTTTTAATGTGGATAAGAAGATACCACACAAGACAAAATGGTGGTGTTAAATGAAAATTGTCCTCTTATTAGATAGGTTGCTCAGTTACTTCTTTTCAACAGATATGGGCAGATGGTTAGATTGTCATGGCTTATAAAGTCTCGGGTTTAAAATGGAAAAATTAAAAAGTCAAGGTGTAATTTGTCAAAAGAGGCCAAGTTCTAATCCACAATGAAATTCATAATATGGTATGTTGCCTTTCCATAAAATCAACAACATATTATAAGTGGTGTTGTGCCAACATTCCATATATCAGCATAACATTTGTGTGGGGACATAGGTGTATCATCTAGGGAAATTGAGTCAATAGTCATGCAGAGGCACAAACTAAAAACTTTGGGTATGATTTCATTTCAAACAGACATTTTTCTAATTAAGAGGATATGCAATTGCTTTGATAATCAGAGTAAGAAGCGTGCATGTATACGGAGAGAGAGAGCGAGTCATGTCCTTGCTATGTCATTCATAGTTTTAAGAGGAATTGTTTGTCAGCTCATTCATATTGTGTTCTCATGTCCTGTATCCATGGAAGTACAAAGCAATAATTATCATTGAAGGTCCCAGAAGTACCATAGCTTAATAAGGATTGGAGGTTTTCTAATCCTATCAGCAGGAAAGGGAGAGGTCCTCCAATAAATGCTCATGCAATAAGTTTTTCTCTGATTATGTTAAGTATCATTGCATTATAAAATTTCTTAAAGTAGTGCATACACCACAGGAAGAAGCTAATCTGTGCAGTTCCCTATTTTTCTTTCTCAACTTGATCGCTTCCTTAACTGCAATCCTTTGTATGGCATAAAAATTAAACCTCTCCAACTTCATGGGCACCAAAAGAATACACAGTTGAGTACAGCATGATCCAAAAAAAATAAAGGAAAGTGAAGCAACATGTGATCCATAGATTCAGAAGACACAAAACATAGGACACCTGCTAGGTCGAGTCCAATTTGAAAGAAGGTCAACATTTTGACCATTACTGACGTTGTCACTTGAACAAGATAGGCAATCATCCCCATTTTCTTTCAAAGTCTCAAATGTAATTCCACATTTTCAAGTTCATTTTTTTAGGGCTATTCCAGATGCAACTTCACAAATTTCACATAGATACCACAAGTATCTTACTCGACAAGGATCTATAAGTCCATCCTAATTTTATTCCAGTATGTGGTTTTCATCGACCATCACTTCTTAGAGCGATCCTTTCCAATCAATTTCATCCTTCCTCTCTGCACAGTTCTGATCAATATACTTATTTACTAGATAAAAACCCTATCAATGTAAAGCACATTGACAACTACTTTACACATCCCATTTTGAGGTTAATCACAATCAGCAAATATTCATCTAAACACAGTATTGCTCACAAAGCAGGAAAGGTGATCCTTTCTAAATTCTTTTGATATGCAAAGTAATATACAATTAGCCGGACCAAAAACCTCCAATGCAAGGCCTATAACCAGATTAGGGGTGTCCAGGACCCGCTCGACCCGTCGGAACCGCCCGATCCGCCGCCACCCGAACCGAAAGCCGACCGACCCGAGCACCACTGCGGTCGGTGACGGTTTTGTCCAACGAAACCCGACCCTCGTCAGTTCGAGTTTCGGTTTCACTCCTCTCAACCCGCCGGAACCGACCCGACCGAAGAATAGGTAGATTTCGCGAGATTTTCCTCCCTTTCTCTCTCAGATCAACCCAGTTTTAGTGGAGATCTCCCTTTCTATGCCTAGATCCGATGGAGATCTTGAGTTCTTCGCCCAGATCCGGTGTAGATCTTGCGATTTCCGCCCAGATCGAGTGGAGATCTCGAGTTCTCCGTCCAGATGCGGTGGTGATCTCGTGATCTCGGCGATTTTCGGTGCAAATGGAGTGAGTTTTTGCAGATTCCGGCGAAGTTTTCGAAGATCCCGGTGAAGTTTGCAGAATCCGGCGACTCTCTCCACCGACCAAACCGACCCGATCATCACCGAACCCGTAACCGACTCGACCGATGGACGCCGGTGGTTGGTTTCGGGTCCCTCCGCCTCCTACCCGACGCCGGCGGGTCGGGTCCGGGTTGGGTCAAAAACCGACCCGGCCCGACCCATGGACAGCCCTAAACCAGATGCAGGCCAGAACATATTTGGAAATATAAGACTCACATTAGTTTTCACCAAAAACTCAATCAAGAAAGGCTTCTAGTTTGAAAGTCAAATGGTTGTGTGCACAGACACACACATACATGTACCCACACCCACACCCACCCACATATAGACAAAGGGCCTGAGGATATGTAAAAGAACCTGGCATGTTTGACACAAATCCACCTCTGTCCTCAATGCTGCCACGCTCAGTGTTGGGCTCATGATCAATTGTCATCTGTATTGCCACCCCCCTCCTTGAAAGAACAGCTCGTGAATCTCCAACATTGGCTATCCATAGCTTCTGACCATTGATCAGAATTGCGGTGACTGCAGTGGATCCACCTCGCCCCAAGTCAGGATTGTGTGATAGAATTGCCTGGTCTGTTCTCTCGTAGGCTTTAGAAATGGACCTGTTGGGATCAGTCCAAAACTCATCCTAGAATTGATGATAAAACATAACATAAGTAGTGTATACAGTAAACCTTTCCAAACCAATTATGTAAATGGGCATTAAGATGTCACCAAATAACTAAATCCATATCATACCATATGATCAGTACCATACCAATCTTTTTAAAGGTATCCAATACATTTCTTCTTTTTCCAAGTGAGTATTACCAATTACATTACCAAAAGCAAGTTAAATGAGTAATCTTGATGGAACAATTCATACTTAATTGCAATTCTACGACCAACAAGAAATACATATTTTAAATGCAACATAAAGCAAAATCAAAAGATATTTTTCCCTTGAAGAATCCAAATGCACCTTAAGTTAGCAATTCAAACACATAAACATAATGCATCTTTTTGGACCAAATATTCACCTCCTTTAAGATATTAGGAAACAGATGCTTTTGTAGATAGGCAGGTACACTATCTCCTAAATGCCCATCATATATAGCAAAAAGTCCAAGCTCCTGCCCTTGGATGTGAACAAACTTCGCGACATGGTAATCCTCCATGGGATGATTTGCTTTCCCTTTAACTAGGCTGAAGCCATACTTGACTGCGCCCTGAGGGCTCCTGCCCTTGCCAGAGCTACATGAAGAGCGTCCTCCAACCTAAAGACAGGTAAATTTCAACATCCAAATAACTCATGCAAAGTTTTAAAGGAAAAGAAGAATGCTCTAACAGATGAAACGTAAAACCGAATCCTTTATTGCTCAAAATCACCACAAAGGATGGAAAAATATAACAAAATAACACAAGACATATATATCTAAGAGGCAATATATAATTTTATTTAATGATACAAACTCTGAAACAAACCAAGAAATATATGGTCCATCCAAAATTTCATGTATAGCTGGGATTATCCAAATTTTCAGCATGACTAACTTGTAAAGAAACGAGCATACAACCCAATGATTTACCCCATTATCAATATCACTATCAGCACTCTAAAGAAAATCTATGAATCAAACACTCAAAAGTTGATTTGGAAACTAAAATTAAGAATGCAATTGTTTCAATACGAAAATGATGAATAGGAAAGCTTGGCACCCACCTTTTGCGGATGCTTATTATTGTGGAAGTGAAAACTGTGAGAAATATCAATAAACACTAGCATAGAATGATCAGCATAAGGCTAGCAATTGAAAGAGAGCCCAACCCACTAAAGAGAGGAAGTTACTTCCCACCATACTGAAGGAAATGTATGAATTTGTAAACGAATTAATGATTGTTCATCTGATGTAGTAAAAGACAGACTGCTGGGACTATTCCTACCATTTGCGAATCCACATATCCAAGAACAAAAGAAGTTTTCCACAAAAACATGAGAAAAATGTGACTTAGATTAAATTGAAAAACAGATTTCATTATTGCAACCTGACTAAATGAAAGATGATAAAGTAAAAGTGCTGATATTATGTTCATGAAAACAGTTTTCAATTACTTCCCCATATATGGACCTATAAAAAAAAAAGTTACTTCCCCATATATGACCTATCAAAAAAAGAGTTACTTCCCCATATATGGCCTAATTATTAGAGAAGTTAAAATGTTTTCAGCATTGTCATTTTCAAAATTATTCATATTAGGTTCTTTGATGGCAAGGAACCTCTTCAAGGCAGGGCCATTTCATGTGCCCACCCACTATTGAGTAAACCCCGGATACACAACCCTGTCTGCAAGAACCGCGTAACAAGTTTTGCATATTAGGTTAACAAACTGAAAAATGGAAGTGAAGAAAAAAAAATGCTAAAAGAAGTCTCCTTAGTGTAATTTTTAACTCAAGAAAAAAAAAAAAAAGCATCTCTCTTCATTTACCGTCATATTTGCTTGCAACATACAGAGAAGGGAGAGAAGCACCAAGATGTTGCAGAAAACTTTTAAAAAGGGAAAATTGCCAAAAACACAAGACTTAACCTGAATTATACTAAAAAGAGAAGCATAATTTTCCTTATCTTCTCATTAACAAATCCAACCCTTTCACTAAATTTAAACAGTCCACATAAAATCTCTAACTCTACAAAAGTTGCCACATACCTAGATAAATCATATGCCTTTTCCAATTTTTTTTTTTTTTAAACCCAAAATTAGCAAGTCTACGAATACAAATACTTGAAAAATATATCAATACATTAAAAAAATAAAAAATAAAAAAAGGTGATTGAAAAAGGTGGAGATATCCTGACCTGAGACACAGAATTGAAGCAACACAAACTATCCATATAATCCAGCCCCACCTCACCTTCTTCCTCTCCCACTCCACATCTACCTGCTCTGCCAATTCCCAACACCGACACCAAAACCCCACCTCAGAAAAACAACTTTTTTTCACAACCTGCAACATCAAAACAGAGAATTCTGATCATCCAAACAGTCCAACATGCAGAAACCCAGAAAGGGAGTAACAAAAAAAAAACAAAAAAACAAAAAAAAAAAAAAAATTTACCAATTGGGTATCTAAGAATTTCTCTCACCGATCCAAGAACAGCCAAATTTCCAACAAAACAAGAGCGACCAAATTTACACAGGGCTTGAATTATCAATTCCCAAGTACTTTTTTTTTTTTTCCTGAGAGAGATGATAAATAATAGAACCACTTAGTAAACAGAATATTGGTAAACAAAACAAGAAATATAGGGATGTACAATGAGGAAAGAATCGTTGAATGAGTAACCGTGCGTGCGTATGTATGTATAGTAAGTTTTGTTTTGAGGGCCGAGTAAGTCTTTAAAGAGAGCCAAACAATGGCTGCCAAAAGGCACAGGTTGCACTTATTGACTTTTTGTTTTGCACACTGTGTGTTTGTGTTTTTTTGTTGCTCCTCTTGTTGACACTGTTGGTTTTGATTGTTTTTGTTTTTCTATTTATTTATTTATAATTACAGCTGTTTTGTAATAAATTTGTAAATAAGTTTTTTTATTGTCAAATAAAAAAAAAATTAATATAAGTTTAGTCTACATTAAACATTAATAAGTATTTTAATTTGACGGTAAAAAATAATAATTATAAAACAGACAATATAAATTAAAATTTATATAATTTTGTTTATAAAAAAATAATGTTCTTGTAGATGTTGATCTGAGGAGTCTTTCCTTGGTTTGGTCACCGGTGTGTGGGTGTGCTCTGTGTTGGAAGTGGGGACCAGTGTTCAAAGTCAGCTAATGTTTATTCAAACTCGGAGACGAAACCTATTTGTTTTGTCTCCATTGGCATTAGCGAATTAGATACGTGTAACGTAGAGAGTTGGTATTGGTATTAATGGTTCTTTATTAGTTTTTAAAGACTAGTTAGCTTTAGCCACCAGGCCTTGATTTCAACTCTCCTGTTCTCAAAAAAGAAATGAAAACAGGAAACAATTCCATTTATAGATAACTATGTTGAATTTGTGCACACACACAGTTTAGGAAATACCGAAATACTATAAAATCAAACCGTATATGTAATTATGTTCCCATTTTATTTAGCAAAATATATATATATATGTTCCCATTTTGTAACGCGTTTTCAAACCTCTTTTTTTTTTTTTTTTCAAAGAATAACTTTTTTAAAGTTTTTATTTATTTTCCTTGGTACAACTTTTTCAAACAACCCAGTTTTCAAAAAGCTAAAGAATATTTAGCCGAAATTGTGGGGAAATTTTTTTTTTTTTTTTTTTTTTTCAATTGTGGCAATGGTATTTCGGCAATACCATTGCCACAATTGGGGAAATGTTTTTTTTTTTTTTTTCAATTGTGGTAATGGTATTTCGGTAATATCATTGCCACAATTGGGAAAAATTTTTTTTTTGTTTTTTTAGAAATGAAGTGCACACAATTTTTACAATATTTTTACAACATATTCTAAGTGTCAGGTTGTTACTTATTGTTATTGTTGGATTAAAATAGTAATCTCAATGTTAAATTTAAATTTGAATTAATAATAACCAGTTACCTGTGATTTGTTGTGAAAATATTGTAAAAATATTGTGTACGTAACACATTATATTTTTTTTTAAATTCCTCCCAGATTTCGGTATTCACTTCTTCTTCTTTTTTCCACTCCCATTTTCGACAATGGTATTGCCACAATAGGGACAAATTTTTTTTAGTTTGTTTGGGGCACCACTCAGAGCACTTCGTCTCACAGTGCCCGGACAGATATTTGGGCAGCGAATTATGGCAACAGTGTTGCCGTAATTCACCATTTTTCTCTCTCCACCTTTTCCCTCATTCTCTCTCCTACTTTTCTTGGAATTTCGACAACACTATTGCCGAAATTCAATCTCTCCTCAAATCCCCAAATAACTTGTAACAATACCTATAACACAAATATGTTTCAGAATTAGCAATATTTAGCCAAAAGACTCCACAGAAATAGACACTACTACATGTAATTGCTGCACAACAATCTTTTCTCTTTTAAAATAAAAAGTTAAATGGTATCTACATGTAATTTTGGAGTTTCGTAATTTTGGTGAAAATTATGGGTTGTTTGGTACTTAGCGTGTTTTGGACTTAATTTGGTAAATTTTGGAAGTTGTAATGATATTTTGGTAATTTTAGTGATAACTGGGGAAATTTTGGTCAATGTGAGAGGTTAGGGGCATTTTGGTCATTTGATATGATTCAAGGTCAATTTGGTGAGTTTGATAGGGTATTTTGGTCATTTTCTATGAATTTTGGTTTAGTTTTTTTGTTATTTTAGACATTTTAGTGGTATTGAGGTTTTTTAGTCATTTTGGTGAAGTTTTTGGGTCTATTTTGTGATATTAGATATTTCAAGGGTATTATAATAATTTTACAGTCTTTGAGGAAATTTTGGATTTTTTTTAAAAATAACTATAAAATCCAAACTATATTATTAGTTAGGCAATGTTTCAAACATATTTGGTTTTTAGCAATTCGAGTCCAAAGGACTCGATTTTCGGGTTATAAATCGAGTATATTGGACTCGAGTTTCCTATTTTGCCAGCAACTCCATGTAGGCCCAGAAATCGAGTTCACTAGACTCGATTTTTGTACAGAGAAATTGAGTCCTCTGGACTTGGTTTTTGGTTATAGAACTACTGGACTTGATTAACTAGTCTCATCCCACAGCTTCAACAGTTTCTGGTCACGTGGGTACTAAGCTAGAAATCGAGCCTACTAACTCGATTTCTATGATTGGTCCCCAGCCCTCCACGTGTTGTCGTGGGTCCTAGCTGGGACCTGTTTTCCTCCTTACCCGTCTCTTCAACTCTCAGTATATTCTCTTCACTCACAACTTTCCTAAGCTGTCTCACACAACACTCATCTCAAGTAATGTTTTTACAATATTGTGATTATTTGCTAGTTTTTTTTTTTTAAGAAAAATTTAGAACATATTAGGAAAAGTTTTGTTTTTTTTTTTTTTTTTTTGTTAGTGTAAATATTGTGATTAATTTATTTGTTAGTATATTGTGATTATTTGCTAGTTTTTTTTTTTTTTTTTGAAATTAATATTATGATTAATTATAAAAAGTGTAATCGCCTTCAAATTACTCATGTTATGTCCAAAAAACTAGTCATATCTTGAAATTGGTTTTGTTCAGTCCTTTTATTTTGATAGCTTGCATTTAATCATGACAAGTGAAGCTGTTTGAGTTTTGACATTAGTGCTCAATTGAATGATGAACTTGATTACTTTCCGCCAAACCAATGTCTAAATATTTGGATACATTTATATAAGATCATGAATCTACTTAAGAAAAAATATCTATAATGACTAGTAATATTATGATTAATTATTAGGAATATTTAGTACTAAATATTGTGATTAAATTACAACATATTGGGAATTTTTTTTTTTTTTTTTGTTAGTGTAAATATTGTGATTAAATTATTTGCTAAGTTTTTAAAAAAAAATTAATATTGTGATTATTGGGAATATTTAGTACCAAATATTGTGATTAATTATGTTATTACAACATATGAGAATATTTGTTTTGTTTGTTAGTGTAAATATTGAGATCATATGCTAAGTTTTTAAAAAAAATTAATATTGTGATTAATTATTGGGAATATTTAGTACTAAATATTGTGATCAATTGTTAGGAATATTTAGTACTTTTAGGTCTTTATCATGGATATGAAATGGATTATGAGTTTGATACCTAAGATAGTATTTGTAATCTTTTTACCATAAATTATTTCAAGATATATTTGTTTAAGATTTGTAACAGAGATTTCAATAGATAACTGGTTGGAATATAATATTTTTGTTCATCATAACTTATTTGAATGGGTTTTGAAAGTCATGCCCCTAGAATGATTTGGAATTTTAAAAGAATATGAAATTGGTAATGGTGGGCCATATGCATCATCTGGTGGGAGGTCTATCCTTGGGCACAAAAAAGGGAATCTAACCCATGCCCAATACTGAACCAATATCAAGGCCCCACCAATCTGACTGGCACCTCTGTCGGTTGCCCTGCATTACTCTCTGTACAACCATGCAAGGCAAGCGCTCCCCCAACTGTACTGAGGTGGATTGCGAGGGTCCCTCAACGTCTGCAACCACATCGTATGCACCCTATCACCAAACTTGTCAGCGAAAATTGTGTCTGCCAGGAGTGCTAAAATATAACACCGTGCATATTGATGCACAACCACCTCTGTTGCACCATCGGGCAACCCTTGGTCAATTTTTTCTAGTAGTTTGTCAATTAGAATCCTTTGTCCTTTAAGCACCACACCATTAGTAGCAATTCCAAGCATACTTTGACATTCAGCAGCCCATGTCAAGTCAGTTGTTCCAACAATTGCCTCACCATCGATTGGAATCCCCAAAAGAACCTCCACATCTTGTAATGTGATCGTTGTCTCACCATGTGGTAGATGGAAGGTGTGGGTTTTAGGCCACCATCACTTAACAAAGGCCGTTATCAAGTTATGATCAATCTCTCTACATGGGGTCCTATACAGCCCCTCTAATCCAACTCTCTTGAAAATGTCGAGGACGCGATCATCCACCACTATCTGGCGTCATTTTCGAAACTCGTCATTACGACCGCGGCATTTTAGTGCCCCCGGATCCTGCACATGATAGAACCATGGTGATGAGATGCAATATGCCATAACCTTTGTATATATGATTGTAGTTATTGATCCCAAAAAACAAAAATAAAGCGGTTATCAAGGGAAATTAAAATATCATCCCAAAAAAAAAAAAAAGGGAGAAAAATAAAAGGATGCAATGCACTTGATACATTTGTTTTTAGCCGTTTATCCTACTACTTATGTCATGCATGCTAGTGTAAACATTGCCATAATAGCAATCAAACCCATTACCCATCATGTTTACAACGAATACATACATCAAAATTTGATTCTCTCTGGCTCTCACAATTCAATTTGGTTATCTTAGTCCAATGCTAAAAGACTGAAATAGTCAAATCTCTCTAAATCTTATCAATGGTAATGTCTTTAATTATCTAAGTGTAACCTTTATGTAAGGGTGTGCAACAGTCAACCAATCTAACTTAATCCAACTAATGGGCATGACTATGCATTCAAAGCTAGTAATACCATTGACAAACTTAGAATTTTAGAAATGGGAAGAAAAAAAAATCAACATAATGTAAAAGGATAAGAAGAGAATATTTAGCAGGTGGTCGGTTTTAATTTTACCTTGCCTTCCCAAACAGCGCACGATCGATGTTTTTTTAGAAACTTTAACACCGAATCCTCAATGGGACTAGAATCGAACTCATCAGGGATTTGAGCAGGAACAGCAGCCATACTACACGAAGTTTAGGGAGTCAAGAGTAATATAAGCACATGTTGAAGATAAATTGGCAAGGATCTCAATGTATAGCCTAATTTCTTGCATAAACGATAAGTATGACAATCAACCACAGGGAATAAAGATACATATAAAAAACTCAATATGCTGCCAAATACTTAGTATGAGCTAATTAATTAAGCCTTCTACATTTCTCCATTTTCATTCAAATGTGCTCTGAGGAGTTAGAGCAATGCTCTGACAAATCAAAACATTACAGTTTTTTGGTTTTCATAACAATCTGTACAGGAAATTTCATCTATGATTTTAATATAGATGATCATAACAACAACAATAATAGGAAAACTATCGCCATATGCAAACATATAGTTCTGTTCACTATTTGTGTGACAAAATCTATCAAGTACAATGCATGCCAATAGAAAATCATCCATTACCAATAAACCTAGAAAAAAGAAATAATCAAAGCAAATCCATATATGATGCTATCAATTGCAAGGAATAGAGAGAGAGTCCTTACTTTTGTGATAGCTTGAGGGAGAAAGGCTAAGCGAGAAAGGCTGAGGGAGAAAGACTGAGCGAGGCAGAGACGGAGTGTCGGAGCGAAAGGGGGTGACGACGATGGAGCGAGAAGGAATGAGACTGAGATTCAAAGTGAGAGGGAATAAGACTGAGAGCGACGACGACAGAGCGAGTGAGAGTGAGAGTGAGAGTGAGAGAGAGAATGAGAGTGGGAGGGAATGAGAGTGAGAGTGAGAACACTGTGAGTGTGTTTTGAACTTGAGTTTTTGAGTGCGATCTGTGTTTTGGTGGAAACGTGGAGGGCCGAAAAGAAATCGAGCTCAATAGACTCGTTTTCCATAAACGAGTACAATGGACTCGATTTCCTTTAAACCAAACCGAGTCCAATGAACTCGATTTCCTGTACAAAAACCGAGTTCAATGAACTCGATTTCCTGTACAAAAACTGAGTTCAATGAACTCGATTTCTGGGCCTACGTGGACACTTTGTCCACTTCAGCTGCTGGCAAAATAGGAAACTCGAGTACAATATACTCGATTTATAACCCGAAAATCGAGTCCTCTGGACTCGAATTGTTAGAAACCAAATATATTTGAAACGTTGTTTAACTAATAATATAATTTGGATTTTATAGTTATTTTAAAAAAGAATCCGAAAATTTTGGTAATTTCTGTGATGTTCTACGGGTTATTTCATAATTTTAGGGAAAATGGTGGCATAATTATAATTTCAATTAATTGTTAGGGAAATTGTATAATTTCTAAGAAGCTTTAGGGCCTTTATGTAGTTTCAGAAAAGTAGGGAGTTATTTTTTAAAATTTCTAGAAGGGCTTTAGGCTTGGTTTTAAATATGATGGACTTTGGGTTTGGATTTTAATTTGATAGGCTTTGGGCCATTTTGATGGGTCAAACCAAGTTTAGATATATCGGGCCAGGGCTTGCTTTTAAATTTTATAGGCTTTGGACTATTTTGATGGAACAAACCAAGTTTAGGTTTTTTGGGCTGGTCTTCGGCTTTTCAATCGTGTATTAACTAACGAGGCTTTGGGTTTATTTTATTTTAGGGCTAATTATAACTTATCCACCGTAGTTTAGTTTAAATTTAAGTTACCTATTTATATTTTGAAATTTAGTACTTTATCTACCTGAGGTTAACTCAGTTACAGTTCCATTACTCACATCTGTTAAAAATAGGGTTAAATGTATATTTTTACTCTCTTTTATATCTCTCTTCTCTTAAAACATTAAGGGTATGTTTGGTTGGGATGAAAACAGGGACGACGGAAAATAAGGAGAGAAAAATAGGGTGAAAAATAGTGTTTTCCACTGTTTGGTTGAGAAGAGAAAACAAGAGAGACAGAAAATAGGGGGGAAAATTTTCCCTCTGGACCCACCTTTTTTTATTCTCTCAATTTGGGAGGAAAATGAGGAGGGAAAAATGCTGAAAGATGCACTTTACACAAATACCCTCAATTTAAGTTGCATTTTTTTTTCTTTCTTTTCTCTTCCTTGGGCAGCAACATTGCCCTTTTTTTTTTTTTTTTTCTTTTGGTTTTTTAAGGCTTGGGCGTAATAGTTTGTTTTTATTTTTACTTTTACTGGATGTATTTTTTTTGGAACTTATTTTTTATTTTTATAAAAAATTTTGGGTGATTGATCTTTTTTGTGTGGTTATTTGTCACTTTTTTAATTTGGCATCATTCTTTAACAAGGGTATATGAGTAAATTTATTCAAACTTTTTTTTTTATCTCTCCACTTTTCCACTCTCAACCAAACAAAAAAGAGAGAAAATAAAATATTTTCTGTCCTCCCATTTTTTTATCCTCTCACAATTTTCTATCCTCTCACTTTTTCACCCCTATCTGAAAAAATATAAAAGTGCACATCCGTGTAGGAGCTCTCATCTACCAAATGCACATCTGTCCTGCTGTCCAGTTCCTACGCTACGCCTCCTCCCCATTTACAAAAGGTTATTTATTTTTTGCTGGGAAGGTTATAATTATAAATTATATTATATTCCTTTTGTTCTGTATCAAGGACTCAAGGAGATCTCTGATTCTATTGAATTCATTGCTGCTGGTACTGGTCACAGCAAAACTACATTCACTCAAGAAAGAAAAGAAAAGAAAAACAAACGAGTTTTAAAAAAAAAACTATTCATATCATATGCAAAGTAAAATCGAATTTCTTTACTCACCTGTGTTGTAATTAAGATTAGAAACGTCACATTTGAAGCCAGCAATGAGAAGTAGGTCGGCATTTTAGTGGTGTTGACTTGAATGTTAATAAGTAGGTTGGTTGATTGGTATTTAGTATTTAGTATTGTCCTGTCCCCAGCTAAAGTAAAACCATGCCGGCTTTGGCCTCCCTAAATACAGATCAGCAGAATAAAAATTAATTCGAAATTACAGGGAAATTACTGTTCCATTCAAGGGGTTATTGAGGTAATTTTCAATCAAATTACGTGGTTATAGGGAAAAAATTGCCAAATGCCCTTTTTGGACAAATTAAGCAGCGTTTTGCCATATTTTTTTAAACTAATTAGGGAAATGCCCCTCTTTTAAAAATCGATTTTCTTAAAATCGAGTTAGGTCCTATAGCGGCGTTTTTAAGGAGCCTATAGTGACGTTTTCAAGACCTATAGTGGCGTTTTATAACTCGATTTATATAAAATCGAGTTATAAATAAAAAAAAAAAATTAAAAAAATTGCCTATAACTCAATTTAATGGAAGTCGAGTTACAAAACGTCACTATAGGCTCCTTAAAAACGTCGCTATAAGGCCTAACTCGATTTGAGAAAATCAATTTTCAAAAGATGAGCATTTTCCTAATTAGTTTGAAAAATATGGTAAAATGCTGCATAGTTTGCCCAAAAAGGGCATTTAGCAATTTTGTCCTGGTTATAGCAGGTTTTTACCTCAACATCAGTTCTTTCGAGCTCCATTTATTGATTCCCCGGGACCAATAGCAGCTACACAAATTGCTTCATTCTCTTTCTGGTTCGATTTCAATGAGAATTTTATTGTAGGATAAAAGCTATTACACACATGTTCATTAGGATCATATTAGAACATTTTGTTTTATTTATAATTTTTACAAAACCCTCACTTTTTGATCTTGTTTTCTTTTATTTTATGTTTTGAGAGGAGAGAGACATAAAAAGGAGTAAAAATACATATTTGGTCCAATTTTTAATAGAGGTGAATAACGGAACCCTAATTGAGATAACATTAGGTGGGTAAAATGCCAAATTTCAAACCACGGGTAGATAATTTAAATTTTAGCCAAACCACAGTTTGGTAAGTTATAATTAGCCATTTATTTTAATTTGGACAAAGCACATGTAAATGGATGAGATTGTGCTTAGTTTAATTTAAGGACAAATAAATTAAACAATAAACGTATAAAACATGTAATTCAACAATGAGATTTTCAAAATATGAATTCAATAACAAGTTATTGAGTACTGTAACTTGAGCTCAACCTCTCTCTCTTTATATATATGTTTGCTCTTATAACTTCTATAGAAGTCTCACCCACAAGATGCCATAAAATTTCAAAATCACTAAAGTTCTTTCTCTCTCACTTAAATAGAAAATAAGAGTATATGTTATGTCAAATTTTGAGTAGGTTGAAGTGCAAATAAGGAGAAACTTATATCCTCCATGAGGCTCGTAACTCAATCGGTACCTTATGGTGTTTTTTATAGTAACATCCAGGGTTTAAATAACTTCTACCCCTATTATAAATATCAATTTGTCCACACACACACACAAAAAGAGAGGATAAAAATTTATACTCTATTGTGTCTCATCGAAAATAGCCCATCATCCATGTTTTCCATTAAGCCTCAACCATAAGAAACCCAAACTAGGCTGGTCTTTCATTAATCACGCCTACACATACACACATGTTTGCACATAGTGTTTTTTTTTTTTTTTGGTGCAGAAGTCTCACTGGTAGGATGCCATAAAATATCAAAAGCGTAAATACACTTTTAGTCCCGACAATTTTGGCCTCATTTTTATTTTGGTCTTTACTTTTCTATTTTACTACTTTTAGTCCTCAAAATGAAAAATGCATATTATTTTGGTCCTTACCGTTAGCCCATTAAACGAAATTGCTTATATGGCAAACAAAGTGCACTGCTGGCACATTAAACGCTGATGTAGCCATTAAAAAAATATTTTATATTTTTTAAATACCATGACAACATTTTAATTTTAAAAAACATCTCAAAAAAGTTTGAAAAAAATTAATTAAAAACAAACATTAAAATCTAATTAAATTTTGAAAAAATTCATTAGTTTTTCTGAAGAACATGACTGGTCATGTTCATCTTATAAATTTTTTATTATCTTTTCATTATTTTTTTGGGGAAGAACATAAGAACCCAAATCTAGAACATGAACAATGTGCCTCTCTCTCTCTCTCTCTCTCTCTCTCTCTCTCTCTCTCTCTCTCTCTCTCTCTCATGTTCAGTCCTAATTTTCTTATCTTTTCTTTGTCTTCCTTGTACTTTTTTTTTTTTAATATAATCAAACACATCAAAACTCATATCAATAACAGTTAAACATATAACATTTTATTAACCATTTTTTGGCAACCAAACACAACAAATTCTCATTCACAACTTCCATCACCGATCCAGCATCTTTGGACCCATATCTACCCATAACCTGCGAACCTAGAAAACCCAACCAACACCACCAATAGACCCAGCCAATCCACCACCTTTGGACCCAAAAAACCCATATCTACCCACCACCTGCAACCCAAAAAAACCCAACTAACACCACCGATCTGGCCCAGCCACCACTGACCTACCTCCATCGATCTAGCGAGGCTGTCAAACCCAACCAACCAAACCCTCTCTCTCCACCTCCACTGCCGATCTTCAGAAATATGAGCCCCTTTCTCCACTTCCACCACCGATCTCCACCAAGACTACCTCCACCACCTCCACTACCAATCTACAACCACCACTAATCTAAGCCCTTCTCTCTCTCTAACCAAAATCAAACCCATATAGGAAAATGAGAGAGAGAGAGAGAGATGAAAATGAAAACTAAACTCATGGATCTGAAAAGAAAGATGTTAAGAAGAGAAAGATACAAACACAAGATATTAAGTAAGGTTATAGTTTTAAGCTACAATCAATTTTGTAGCTAAACTTTGTCCGAAAAATAATAAGTTTTTTTTGGATTTATTTAAAAAAAAAAAGAAAAAAAAAAAAAGAATGGAAAAATTATTTTTTTAAAGGAATTTTTTTTTTTTATAATTAAAATGCTAACATGGCACTTAAAAGATATAAAATTATTTTTTAAAATATTTTTTTTAACGGCCACATCAGCATTTAATAAGCCAGCAGTGCACTCTGTTTGCCACATAAGCAATTTTCATTAGTGGGCTAATGGTAAGAATCACATTAATCTTCATTTTTCATTTTGAGGACTAAAAACGGTAAAATAGGAAAGTAGAGACCAAAATGAAAATGAGGTCAAAATATAAATACCAAAAGTCCATTTACGCCAATATCACAATTACAAAGTTCTCTTTCTCTCTCATTTAAAAATATATATATATTTAGAGAATTTTAATCTCTAACGTTTACTCCTGATGATAGCTTTCTATCATCAAACTAAGACACCAATCAATTTTTGGTGTAGGATACCACTATATAAGATTTTACCAATTGAGTTAACTCGAACCCAAAATAGCCCATTAACCAGTTGAGATTTTACCCTATTGGGCCTCATCCAAAATAGCCCATTAACCTTGAGCTTCCCATTAAGCGTACAACAACCACAAGAAACCCAGATGCGATCTGAAGTTACACATGGCAAGAAAAAAGAGTAGACCAGCGAGCATTTCCTCCAATGATATGTTGTTGGAAAGATGTAAGACATTGCTGGAGAGTATGAGGCCGCATCAGCTTGCTTGGGTATTTATTTAATAAACCAGTTGATGTTGTTGAGTTGAACATTCCTGATCATTTCACTATCATTAATCTCCCAAACAATTAAGAGTAAGATGGCTTCAGGTGAATATACCAGTACGGGATTTTGCTTCAGATGTGCGGCTCACTTACTCCAATGCTCTGACTTACAACCCTTCCACCACAAATGTTGTTCATCGTATGGCCAAAAAACTAAGTGAATTTTTTGAAACAAGATGGAAAACTATTGAGAAGAAGCTTACAGTTAGGACTGATGAAACTACGTACTATTCAATTTCCAACCTCTAAAAAGAAGAAAACACTGGCACAGTATGATTCAGCTCTTCATCCGGTGGTGGTTTGTGTTTCTGTGAACTGTTCATTTGTTTTTTTTGGTTTCACAATTTGTTTTCAATACTGAAATTTGGAGAGGGGAGTGGAGGATTTCCCTGTTTAGGTCTAGGATGCACAGACATTTCATGGGGTGCCATAAATGGTGTTCAACAGTGTTTAATCTGCCGTATCATGTTATAATTTTTCAAAAATTTGCTTGTGTCGCCATATTATACCCGTACCTCTACCTGTACCTATGTTCCTGTCCGTTTCCATGTCCGTGCATCCAAGGTTTAGGCTTAAATCATTTTGAGAGCAGGACTCGTTTGACAAACACATGATTGAAGATGTTATGTGCTCTACAGTTTTTGTACACACTTTGAAACGTATTTTTCTCTTTGCCAAATTTGAGTTTTTATGCTTATTTGCACTTATTGAGTTCTTTATATATATATATATATATATATATATATATATATATATATGAGGAGCTAAAAGTTCTTAGCCGAACAAGAGAGCATTGAATGAGCATTTATATTACTAATGAGATACTTGCTTAGTTTTAGGGCATCATTGATCACATCCTTCACACTGTAACATTATAGTAACATTGTAGGGGAGAGAATGTTATAATCCTAGTATCCCACATAAATTAAGTATAATTTTAACTATGTGTTTATAAGCTCTTAAGCACCTCTTGCAAGCCGGTTTTCAAGGGTGAATTTTATCCATGGGTTTGTAACATTTGGTATCAGAGCCAACCACCACGTCGAGTAATCGAACGTAGCTCATTGAGTATGGGATCAAATGAGTTGCGGTTTTGTAGTCGGATCCCAGAGGGGGTGACCTAAAGGCTAAATTAAAATTACTGATAGGTGAGTGGAGCCACAAAAGAGAAAGGGCTACCATTGGGTGGGATCAAATGAGTTGTAGTTTTGTGGTCGGATCCTACCATTGGGTTAGTATCACTAAAGTGAGTTGTCATAGATGTTGGCTGCGAAGTGTGATGGTATTTATGATCTTAGTGACTCACATTGATTAAGTATAAGCTTGTTGAGGTCTAAAAAATCACAATATTGCACCAAGGCCCAAAACAACACAAAGGATTGCACTATAGGAAAAAAAAAAGTAAAGTATTTGGGCCTTCAATAAAGAAAAGGGGGGAGAAGCCCAAACCCATTAAAGATCATAAGGAAGAACCCAAATCTATGAATGAGTAAGTTTCAGATCTCATGAGACAAAGGGAAGAAGAAAGCCCAGCCCACCAAGGACAAAAATCGTTGGGGAGCCCAGGGAAAGAACTGGGCCGGGACACCTGAGGATTCCCAGGAGCCTGGGATCCTCGGACATGCAGCAAAGCTAGGGTGGATTAAGACAGTTCAGGGGGGGTGTCGAGAAACACAAGGAATAAGAACAGACATGTCCTTATCAGCCACCCAATGATGCAAAAAAGAAGTTAGAGGGCCTGGGAACCAGTAACTCATGAATAAGAGCCTTGGTACCTCGAGGAACCTATGAAGAAGAACCAGAAAGGGAGGAGACTTGCGATCTTTCGGCCTAGCAAAAAAAGAATCAGCTCACCTGGGAAAAATGACAAAAATGAAGGCAGCCAAAAGGTGGGTTTGAAAAAAGTGGAACCTAGAAACCTTGGAGAAGGAAAGAACAAAAAACCAGCCTTCTAGGACCCCCAAGAACGGAAAGTCAGTAAGAATTTTTTGAAGAAGAGATCCCAGAAGAAGAAAATAATGAGAAATAAGAAAATGACCAGCCACCAATGATGCCAGCACAACAGTGGCTCTAGTACCCAGGGGAGCAAATAAAGGGAATTAGTGGTACCCCCAAAACCCTAAGATAACACTATAAAAGAGGCAGTAACCAGCAGTGAAAGGGCATTAAGTAACAGTGAATTAGAGTAAAATTATTGAGAAAACCCTGTCAGAATTTTAAAAAAAGAAAAAAAAAAGAGGGAAATACTGTCCGGTATCCTCAAACAGCCACTAGAGAACACACTTGGATTCAAAATGATTCAAACTTTGCAAGTCTTAGAGACCTAAAGAGCCATCTAAGTTTGTGATTTTTGAACTTATTTGGACCTTGCAACACGTTCTAATGAGCATAGTGTATTACACAATTAAGAAAGTAATGGAATATTTTGCATTGTTTTAAGGATCATTAACACTTTATTTTGTGTCGTTTTTTATAACTTCATTCCTTTACTGTTTTTTGTTGTTCAATGCATTTATTTCTTGTTTGTTAGAATGTATGTGTTATAGAATTTGTGCTCTATGCACCATTTGGTTTGAAATCAACCTAATTAGTTACGGTGAACCAAGCTCAGTCCCTTAAAACAACAAGTAAAGGGCCCAGGATCCTTGTTTCTACTTGGGCCTGGGTAATGTCCAAAAAAAGACCCACACAAAGCTTAATCATATGTTTATAAACTGTTGGGCACCCTTCACTTGCAACACACTATGGGTTGAGCATAAGTTTAACCATACGTTTATAAACTCTAGAGCGCCCTCCCTTGCAACCCCCTTAGAGGTCTAGAAAAGGCACTTGAAAAGATTGGTTGCTCCCATTGGATTGCTAGGCACCTGAATTCCGTACTTTATTTTACTTGTTATTTACTGTGTGATTCTGGGTTCAGGTTGAAAAAGGGATCCTGAAAAACTCCGAATAGAGAGAGAGAGAGAGAGAGGAACTTGAAAGGTGGCAGAAACAAGGTCAGCGACTGCTTGTCTTGAAACCTCACTTCTGTGTGATCAATGTGCATTTTTGTATGCCTGGAGCTTATCCTAATCAGTTAAGCCATACTAGATATTGATTTTTTACTTTAACGCTGCCGAAGAGTTTAGAAGGAAGGCCAAAGCAGAAGAAGCTGCAGCTGAGGCCAAAAGGAAGAGGGAGCTGGACACAGAAGCTGCACATCAGGCATTGTTAAAAGGTAAGTTGTACAGACCATGTGGATGTGGTAGAAGTAAACTACGACATTTTCTTGAATGCTATTAGAAAACTTCTGGCTTTTTACAGATGCAGATGGAGAAGACTGTTGAAATCAATGAGAACAGTCATTTTTTGGAAGATCTAGAAATTCTTAGGGCTGCACATAATGAAGATGCACCAAGTTTAAGAGAAGAGACAATCTTAGACGAGTGTCGAGATGCGTTTGGTAGCTTCAAACTGCAGGGGAATAGTAACCCTATGAAATGAAATAAATTAATATTTTTTTTATAATTTATTTTGTTCATGTTCTTTGTGTTTGTGAGTATTTGTTAATATCATGAGTGTGTGGTAATTTTCTTTTTGAATATATTGTTTAATTCCACTTACCAAAGGAATAAAACATATTTCTTATATATGAAAGCCTTGCATGAAGACGACGCGAGTGTGAAAACCTGGGCTTGTTGTAAGCGGGTTATAATTCGTTTTTTTATTTTTTTATTTATCCTTAAAACTTTATATGGACCAAAAAGTTTGTGGGCAGTTTGATCTTTTGCATTATTTTGCTTTTCATTTGCAGAGAGAGAGGCAAAGAGGACTCTGTTGAGTTGGTGAGGCTGTGAGGGGAAGGCACGACTAAAAAAAGCATGGAAGCAAAGGCTATTTTGGTGGGTTTCTTGGAGATTGAGTGAGAAATAGGGGAGCAGATGATAAAGGGTTCTTATGTTGTGAGATGTGTGATTTTGGTGTTTTGGCTCTCCACACACTACAGCCACACTCTCTAAATTTCTCTATGGTTTAATTTTTTTTTTTTTTTTTAATACTGATTTTGCAAATCCGGTAGTGAGTCTTTGACATGTTTGATAAAATGCTTATCTTATAATCTGGCTGATAAATTGTGTGTTATATGGGATTGAACGAGCTTGATAATATTTGTGGTTTCATTGGGTTTGCTTCTCTAATCCTTTTGATCTAATTGTTGCTCAAGTAGTAATGTAGTATCACTGTCACTCAGAGTTTGTAAGTGATATTTAGACAGATTTCCTTGCATTATCAGATACAAACTATTATGTTCAGCGTCCAAGACTTGACAGATCTATATGGGTATTGGTCAAATGCTCCATTTTGAGTTCTGTTGCTACTGAAGTTGCCTCTGTTCAAGGTAGTGTTACAAAGAAAGAAAACCCCATTTTTAGAAATTGCGATATTTACTTAGATATGGCAAAGAGGATTCCCTTGGCCTTGGAATGCTGCATGTTCATTTTTTTTCTTAAAATAATAATTTCTTTCATAGTGTCATTATTGTTTCTTGAGAAAACGATGTACCTAGATGTTGACTGCTTCAGGCAAGAGTGTATTTTTACTAAACTCCTTTATGTTTCACTATGAGCAATGTTAGGGATTTAATCGTTTAAAAGATTTCATACTAATATTGAGCTGTAATTCTCAGAGTTTTCAATTCACGAAGAGCCATCCAAACTCTAAATTAATGATTAACAATATTTTGAATTTCTATTAATTCTACCACAAATACAATTTAGTCACTTTCATTTGGTAAACCACTATACCAGTTTTTATTTGTTTTTCTAGAGCTGTATGAATTCTTTTCCTCTTTGATTTGTTTAAGAATTTAGGGTCATTGTGTTAACAAAAAAAAGTCTAATTTTGTGATTGAAAACCTTTTTTTTTCCTTGGTGTGTTGTTGGGTGTATTCCAGTCTATTCCGCTATCAATAGGGAAATTTATAGGGATCAAGTTTGCAAGTGCTCTTTCAACTTAATTGCTTTTGCTATCTTGATATATTGGTTTCCTCAAATGCTTAGTTTTTCTCATCTTTGGTATTTTTGGATTAAATTTGAGATTTGGGTATGGATTTATTTTTCTTCCTTTGTTTTTTGCATTGTCAATTATGATTAAAGTTCTACATCTTTCTTTAGTTTTAGTTTATTTGATTTGATTCAGATCTAAGAATTATGTTATGGGAGTTGGTCTATGAATGTGATGTTGATGACAACAATGGGCATGAAGATCATGCTGTTGGTAATGGTACAACTTTGGGCTTGTTTTAGAGCTAAATTTTTTAAGATTTTGGGTTTTGAGTTCAAATTTCATATTTATGGTTTTCATTTTTTTTTTTTCCTGAATTTTCTGTCAGTTTGGTTGTAGATAAAATTAACATATATTCAGTTTTCTTATGTTTGAATAATTCTGGTACAAATTTTTTGAGTAAAAAAATATGTATTTATAATGATTGAGTTCAAGATTTTCGTTGGTAGCTAAATCTACACCATTCGCCACCGATTTTCAAGAGCCATAGCACCGTGGTATATATTAAGGCTGTGAATTAACCAACCAGTTTATGTATAATTTGAGTTCAACTTGGGAAAAACTTTGTTTATATTCATTTGTTTAACAAGAAGTTAGCCCACAGAGTTTTTAAAGCTTGATACTTTCCTACCGGTGATTTTCTATCTGCTGAATTGGGCCACCACCCATCATATGCTTGGAGCAGCATTCTCTCGGCTCAATCAATTGTCCAAAGAGGTTACCGATGGCAAGTGGGGAATGGGGAATCTATTAGGGTCTGGCATGATAAATGGTTCCCAACTCCTTCCACTTTTAAAATCACCTCACCACCGGTTGGATTGCCACTTAATGCACGGGTGAGTACTCTCATTAATCCTTTGGATAAATGCTGGCACACGGACTTGATCAGACAAGATTTCTCTTCCGAGGGTGCCACCACGATCCTAGGCATTCCCTTGAGCTCTAGACTACCAGTGAACCGCTTGATCTGGGCTTATACCCTTAAAGGCCAATTCACAGTTCGTAGCGCCTACAAAGTTGCCCTTTCCATCACAACAGGCCTAAGTCCTGAAACTTCAAATGAACTGCGGCGTGGAGCGTTCTAGAAATCTCCATGGAGTCTTAATGTTCCAAATAAGATTAAGAATTTTGCATGGCGAGCAAGTCGAAATATACTTCCAACCAAAGCTAACCTCTACCGCCAGAAAGTCTTGGACAGTCCAATATGTGAGGCATGCGGGTTGGAGGCCGATACTAGCGGGCACCTATTTTGGCATTGTGAAAAAACTCGTGAGATATGGACGCTCTCTGGCCTTCCGCTCTGGCCTTCCGCTTAACTTCAATGGGGTACACTTTCCTGAGGTTATTGACCTGCTTTGGTATCTTAAGTTCGTGCAACATGTGTGGGTAATGATATTCTGGAACTAGTTATCACTATTGCTTGGAGCATTTGGTTCAACCAAAATCAAGTTTGGCAAGGGAAAACTAGACCAGACGGCTAGTATGATTAATCACAAAGCAAGTTCTTTGATCAATGAATTCCAGGTAGCAAACTTTCGGCCATCAACATCTACTATGAAAGACTCGGACTAGTGGATTAATCCAAAACCTCCTTGGTACATGATCAACACTGATGGAGCGGTCTTTGCACAGCAGCAGGCAACAGGCGTGGGAGTTGTAGTTCAAGATCGCAAAGGATGAGTGATGGCAGCGTTAAGCAAGTTGCTCCACTTCCCTCTAAGGCCTCTGGAAGCCAAAGCAAAAGCTCTGGAGGAAGCTGTGGAGTTCGCCTGGGGTGTTGGTATTCGAGATGCACATTTTGAGTGCGACTCTCTTTTGCTCTCTGATGCTGTTCAAGGTGCAAGCATCCCACCGGTAGTCATTTCTAATATTGTAACTGGGATCTATCATAAACTACAACCTTTCAAGTCTGTTTTAATGTCTCATGTTAGGTGGGAAGGTAACAAACCGGTGGATATTTTAGTTCAATATGCCAAAGGAATTGTTAGTTATGTAATTTGGGTAGAGAAGGATCTAATTATTATTGAGTCAGCTTTGACTCATGATATATTGAATTTATCTTCATCTTAATAAAGTTACTTGCCTTTTCATTAAAAAAATAAATAAATAAAATAAAAGGAAGTTAAACTCAAGCTCAAGTTTAGTTCGACTATTAAATATGTCAAGTTCAAACTTAACAATGTGATCGTGAAAAGCTTGTAAACATTATCTCAATTTAATTGTATGTAGTATTATATTTTTATATGTATACTTGTCTAAAAATAGACTTATATAGACTTGAGATTGGATTGTACAAGTTTTAAAATTTATGGATATGATATCAAATAATTAGTTGTAGTTTATTGATAATATAAACAATCCACTCATGGTAAAAATTCGAAGATTAATGTAGAGGTACAAAAAAATTCATAGTTTTACCATACATATGGGTTTAAACACTTTTGGTTGTCTTTTATACTTGTTTGACGACTTTAAACGCTATATATACTTGTTTGACTTGTTTAAAATTTCATAGTTTTACTATATATGGACATATATGGGTTCAAACACTATATTATAAGTATACTTATTTGAATTTTGGTTGATCTCATAATATTACTTCACATAAATTTTTGAGGTCTCACAATTTTAAGCCTCATTATTTTAATACACACACACACACACATATATATATATATATATTAGAGAGTTTTAACCTATGACGTCCGCTCTTAACAATAACTTTTTAACATCAGACCAAGACACCAATTGGTTTTTGGTGGAGGCAAGGATTGAACTCTAAATCTTTTATTCAACTATCAGAGACTTTACCAGTTGAGCTAACTGAAACCCACCAATTTTTATTTTTTTTTAGGGAGTTTTAACCTCTAGCGTTCACTCTTGATGATATCTATTTATCATCGGATCAAGAAACCAATCGAATCATAATTATAAAATTTCATATATAGACACAAATTTTTTTTTTAAAAATCATATTTTATCAAACTTTCCCATGCATTGCACATAGTGGTGATTTCTAGTGCGATTTGGACAGAGTGAAAATGGATTTTTTTCTCTGAATCAAGACTTTCAACTTGTTACTTTTAAAACCAATACCAACCAATACACTGACAAACCCACACCATATTGATCATGATAGCCACAGTTCGAGGAGGTCGGCTTTTCTATTTTCATACATCATGTATTTTCTAGCAAACAAACAACAAAAAAATCAATTAAATACCTCACAAATAAGAAAATTTAGGGTTGATATGTTTTCAAATTACTAAAAAACCTAGGAATGCCAACTTCGATGAGATTAATGTGTTTGTGAATGTGATGAGCTATAGCACAAAAAATTTATCATACTCTCTATTGAGGTCTAAAAAGTCATGAAGTTGCACCAAGGCCCAAAATGGCGCAGAAAATTGAACTCCAAAAGAAAAAAATACTTAAGCCCGCAATAAAGAAAGAGGATGGTAGGCCCAAATACATTAAGGTTTTATGGAGGAACCTAAACCCACGAATGGGTAAGCCTTAAAACTCATGAAACGAAGGGAAGAAGAAAAGCCCAGCCTGCCAAGGTCAGAAAATCACTAGGGAGCCCAATGGTGAGAACTAGGTCGGGATACCAGGGACTGCTAGGAGCTCGGGATCCTCAGGACGTATAGCAAACCAGAGTTGGATTAAGACAATTCAAAAAGGGGTGCTAGCAAACACAAGGAACGAGAATGGATATGTGCCTATCAGCCACCCAATGATGCAAAAAGGAATCAAAAGGCTTGGGAACCAACAACTCATGAACTAAGGGCTAGTACCTCGAGGAACCCAGAAAGAAGAACCATGAAGGCAAGTGGCTGGGAAACTTTCAACCTAGTAGGAAGGAATCAGCTCGCTTGGGAAAAATGACAAAGGGAAAGGCAGCCAAAAGCTGAGTCTAAAAAGATGGGAACTAGAAACCTTGAAAGGAGAAAACCCAAGGTCAGCTCTACAAGACATACCAGAACAGAAAGGCAGCAGGAGACTTTTGAGGAAGAAAAACCAAAAGAAGAAAATTATGAGAAATAAGGAAGAGACCAACCACTAATGTTGCTGGCACAACATTGGTTCTGGTACCTAAGGGAGCAAATGGGGGGGATCAGTGGTACCCCAGAAACCTTAGGATGACACTATAAAAGGGGGGAAGTAGCCAACAGTGAAAGGCATTCAGCAACAAAGAATTAGAGTAGAATCATTGAGAAAACTCTTTTAGAATTCAAAGAAAATAAGAAAAGAGAGGGAAATATCGTCCAGTATCCTCAAACAGCCACTAGAGAGCACACTTGGATTCAAAAGAATTCAAACTTTGCAAGTCATAGAGGCCTAAAGAGCCATCTAAGTCTGTGATTTTTGAACTTATTTGGACCTTGTGATACATCCTAGTGAGCATAATGTATTACACAACTGAGAAATTAATGAAATATTTCACAGTATCTTAAGGACCCCTAACATTTACTTTGTGTCTTTCTCTATCGCATTGCCTCTTTATTGTTTCTTGCTGTTCAATGCATATATTTCTTGTTTGCTAGTATGTATGTGTTGTAGGATTCTTACTCTGTGCACCACCTAGTTTGTAATCAGCCCATTTAGCTGCGGTGAACCAAGCCCAGTCCCCTTAAAACAACAAGCAAGAGGGTCCAAGGTCTTTGTTTCTACTTGGGCCTGGGTGCTATCCAAAAAGGACTCTCACACTCTCTAACACATAATTTTCTTCGCACTCTTAGATTTTGCAATGATTGGAAAAAGCATCATCCCTAAGTTGGGATAAATGGAAGTGGTGGGTTAAATCTTCGCAACTCTCCTTGGACATTCTAAAGGATATGATTGTCGCAAATAATTTGTAATGAGGGTAAACAATGACCTAAACAAGAGAATAGGATATGAATGCTAATATTATTGACAAACTAGGCTTTGCTGAGGATATGTTCATACCAAGGCAATTACAAATTCTCTCAAATCTCTCTCTCTCTAATTTTTCTGTGTTCCCTTCTCAATGTGGACGAAGGTGCCATTTATACTCCAAGACCTTCCCTTCAATAGTGGGTTGTCATGATAGGAGTCAGAAGATACTTGCCCCATCAAGTGTCTCTTCCCTCCTTTTCATAATAAGTATGGACTTTTGGAGGTAAAGCACTGTTTAGGCTAGTCATTCAGCAATAAATGGGGCTTGTGTTAGATAGGAACACCTAATTAATACGAAGGTGACTGTTGCTTAGGTCATAAGCCACCTCACCTGGCTCCTCAACCGCATTTCTAGGTTCTAGCTTCTCCTTGACTACTTCATTGGCTATACATACTCGGTCGGAATTGTCCAAGCTACGATGGACTTCATCTGCTTCCATCGGCGAATGGGGGATCACTTCCTTGTTGGACCCTTATTCCCCTTTCCTAAACCTGGATCCTCCTTACTAGAGGACATGGGCCAGATTTGGTCCCTCGGACCCTTTTATTCTCTTGATGGGCCTGTTGTCCATGGCCTATGGAGCTTAATAGGAGGAACACTCCCCTATAGAAAGTTTTTTTTTTGGGGAAAGAGTGTCCGTATTGTTTGCAAAAATGTTTTTTATTCATTTATTTATTATTTTTAATTTAGACACTAAGAATAATGTAACCTTGGCCGAGTTTGAGGGCTCGTTTGGATTGGTCATGACTCAGTTTTCATAACTCATAACTCAAATTCAAAACTCATAACTCATAACTCAATTCTCCTTATAACTCAAAAACTTTTGTTTGGTTACAAAATCAAGTTACATATCTCAGCTTTTAACTCCACTTTTTGCCAAAGTGGTGGAGCCCACCCCACTGAGAGTAAACAAAACTGCTTGGTTCCTACCCGCATTTTGATTTCTACTCTTCCTCCACTTCATAGTCTCCCATCAGAAAACCCAGAAATGCAAAGTTGCCCATAAAAATTGATCACCCTAAAGGCGAGCAACACTGCACAATCTACCAAGGAATCATGTCTTCTCCCCTCTACAACAATATCAACACTCCCTTCAATTCTAAACCCAAAAATCACCCCAAAAAATTCTCCCTTTTCCCCATTTTTACAAATACAAGACAGCCCTCTAAGCAAAGCCAAAAATTCCCAAGAAAGCTTCAAACAAAATCCCTGCCCTGCATAACCCGAAAAGACACCAGAAAAATCTCTCCAACCATCAACCACACAAACCCACCTCCATCACAGCCCAAGCTTCAAGCCACAACCACAAACACAGTAAATCCAAACCCACCAACATAAAATCTTTAGATTTGCGATCCAAATTGCCAAATCCAAACCCACAAACACAGAAAACCCAAACCCAGGAATCCTTAAATCGAAAACCAAAATCACGAAAATAAGGTGTGGGTTTCTGTTTCTGGGTATAAATTTATGCGTGTATGAAAATGGTGGAGTGGGTCTGAAGAAGAAAGAAAAAGAAAGAAGAAGAAGAAGAGAAAAAAAAAAACGTTGAAGTGGGTCTGAAGAAGAAAGAAAAATAAAGAAGAAGACGAGGAAAAAAAAAGCCTTGGAGTGGGTTTGAAGAAAGAAAGAAAGAAAGAAAAAAAGAAAAGGAAAGAAGAAGAAGAAGAAAGAAAGAAGAAAAAAGAAAATGTCGTTGGTGATTGATGAGTGGGTTTGACTTGACAGTGACAAGTGAGGAGAGTGGGTCCTATAAGTTTGGTTTTTTTACAGCTTTGCCACCATAACTCATATTCCTAAATCTGAAAACACAAAAAATCTGTTTTCAGTTTTCATCACTCAAACTCAATTTTTTGAGTTTTAAGTGATGGAAACAAATGTTAAAAACCAAGTCAAACACATTTTTATTTGTGGGGCTCACACATTTTGAAAACTCAGTGATGAAAACTGAGTGATATCACTCAATTTCTTAAATTTGCTCCAAAACAGGCTCTGAATGTCTTGGCTTCAGACTTGTGGTCAAAGTAATTCCAAAAAAAATCTTAAATATATGAATGATATTTAAAAATATATTGTTCCTAATCCAGGTACAAGAAGTTCACAATCCAGCTTAGTAGGATGTTTACTACACCAGCGAGTACCTTTTTTTTGGGGGGCTAATCATAAATAAAAACAATGGTTGGAGCAAATTTTTTCGTTGTATTTTGTAGGAATAAAGGTAATGAAGCAATATAGTTAATATAATCAAAAGAAAAACAAAAAGAAAATTTTATACCTGCCATTGTTACGATTCTAATGATCATTTCATGCAACTCTTTTTAAGAGTTTTGTCCAGACGTATGACGATCTGTCAACAGTCTCTCTTATGAGAAAGTTAGCAGTCACTTTCCAAACCACATTAGAGTTATCCATTTCAAATGCTCCAAGCATCTAGTATGAAGTTTGTGCTATTCTTGACAGCAGTTGTTGTTGGGGGAGGGGGAGAGAACACATTAGAGAGACACTTTAAATAGTTAATATAACATATAGAAACATACTTAATTTAAAAAGCCTAAGCCTTATGAGTATGAGCTCAACTATGTTATATTAACTACTTATTTTTATTGTTATTATTATTAAATGTGAGACTTTACTCATACGTGTATACCCAACAATTGTTCGCATAAAAAATCTTATTTACTTTATGATGTAAACAGTCTAGAATATAGTGGATCTCATATCCATTGATTGTGTGGTCTATCACCAATATACAATCAACGAAAGTTTTGGAAAAATGTTTCTCTCAAAACTAGTTTAGAAACAAACCTTTCAAACTCATTCTATATCTTTTTATTATATATGAATTTAAAAAAACTAACCATTGAATTGTATGTTCTTATTATATCCTCCATGCTTGCAAAATTTCAAAAAAATTAAAGATCAATAGCTATATCATCAATAAAATGTTTAATATTCAAGTTCGAATAGTAAATAATATCTAATTTGAACGAATTTAACATGTGCGTTAAGAACATAAAGAACACATAATTTAACGATTAAATTTTAAAAATTTACATCCAACAAAAAGATATAGATGGAGTTTAAAAGGTTTCTCGCAAAACTAGATTTTCGAAATTTACATCCAATAAAAAGATATAGATAGAGTTTGAAGGGTTTCTCTTCAAACTAGTTTGGGCATAAACATTTTTCGGAATACTCTTACTTCTGTGTCATTGTATCATGTTGCCACCTAACGGTTTCCTCCCGACCATGTTGTTGCTAAACTTTGTTGTTTAGGATAAAATTAAATTATGGATTTTTTTTTTTTTTTAGTAAGGAAATAACTATTCTTGAATAACTATTTATAATAAATAAGAAGAAAAAAAAATCAGACATTGAAGAAAAAATTGCCAAAAGCTTTGTAGTCCAAGTGTTCAACTAGTTCACACCTGAATTTTTTTTTTAGAATTCCAATACCCCTCATCCAACCATTGATAGATTAAAAAAAAAATTGAAGCCAAACTTTGTAATAATAATTCTAAAAATAACTAACCCATCGGTCCCATTCTATAGTCTTTTTCCACTAAAATTAAAATTAAAATTTTGGGAAGATGACTTTTCACATGATATGGACTTTTCAGTTTTCATACAAGAGTTGATTAATAAAGAAAAGAATGGGAAAAAAAGAAAAGGCAGAAATTAAAAATACCAACTTAAAAAAGGTGAAAAATTCCTTACCTACAACATACATATTTGTGTATTTTCGGTGGCCGGAAAGGGAAAGAAAAATAAAGTCTTTTAAGTCAAAGAACAACAAATGTCGACGTTGCAAATCTCTGTGTCTCTCTCACAACCATGAAACCAAAAAAAAAAAAAAGTAAAACATGCCCGCTTCCTCAATCAAAGAATATGCCACCACGTCGTGCAAGCCGTTATTGAATCCCACGTGGCTCAACCTTCGTATACGTGTCCTCCTTCCTTTGCCTCCACGTGCTGCATGTCCAGCTTAGCTCTCTCTGCTTCTAAACACAGCAAAAGCAAAAACATAAACTATTCTCTGTTTCTGTTCCTCCTCCTTTTTTGTTGTTGTTGTTGTTATTGTGTTTGCTTTGAATCAACCTCAAATGGCGTGGACGCCTTTGAGAACAAAGAGTTTTGTGGTTAAAGATGGAGAGATCATTGACAATGGTGGTGTTGGGGTATTGTTTAATTGGTGGGATGAGATTGAGGAGTCAGAACAATGGCAAAGAGGCATTTACTATGCTTTATGTGCATCTTATGCCTTGGTCTCCTTCATTGCCCTGGTATGTACCTTTTATTTCTGGGAATTGAATATCATATCATGGTCTCTCTTCCTCTCTTTTTTTTTTAAAATTATTTAATTTTTATCTTATTCAACATTTTTTGGACTCACCCAGATAATCTTGATTGTTTTGTTTTTCATCTTTGATGATAATATTAATTTGTGTAGATAAATGGAACACTGACAAGTTGAAAATGTTTACTAAGATTGTGGCATGGAGTAATTTTTAGATGCACGAAGGATGAAAATCCCTCTTCTCACATTTATGGTGGGGTTCTATCATTAAATTCATGATGAGGTCTGTCATGAATGTGAGACATTTATGGTGGGGTTCTATCATTAAATTCATGATGAGGTCTATCATGAATGTGAGAGGAGGGAGCACCATTTTACTATGCTTTAAGAGTAATTAAGAATTTTACTTGTTATGCAATCCTAAAAATAGTGTTTTTTATTTTATTTTAATATAAATTCAGACACTAGGAATAAGGTAATCTTGGCCGAGTTTTGAATTGGCCTTGGCTTCAAACTTCAACTTCAAAGTCCTAACGCTTTTGATAGACAGTTCTAATCACAGCTAGTTTCCTATTTTGTGCCAGAATATTGTTCATTATATCTATCATATATATGCCACTATATAAGAAGATTTGCCAAAGTATTCATTGTGATTTTTTCCCCAGTGCACTAACTTGTCAAAATTAATAAAAAGATTAAGCTTGCCACTGGTCACTAAGATTTACAGAAAACTTGGTTTTTCAAAGGATGGTAGCTGCTAAGCGCAATTCACAACCAATTTTCTGATTTGTAATCAGGAAACCATATTTTGTCTACACTCTTGTTGCTATTGAAGCACATAGTTGGAAAGGTGAGCACCACTAGCTTTTAGGCAGCAATTAAAATGAGTTTGCTTTCACGCTTGTGGGTGAAGTGATTCCAAATACCAAAAAAAAAAAAAAAAAAAAAAAGGAAAAAAGGAAAAACCTTTCCCAAGTATATGAATGATATTTAGTCTAATAAAAAAAAAAGTATATGAATTATATTTAATAATATATTGTTCCTAATCATGGTGCAAGAAGTCCACAATCCAGCTCAGTAGGATGTTTAGCACACCAGCAAGTACCCTATTTTTTGGCAATTCTTGCAAATCATAAATTAAAACAATGTTAGGAACAAAATTTTTAGCTGTATTTTGTAGGAAATAATGAAGATCATGAAGCAATTTACCTAATAAATCAAAAGAACATTTAGAAACAGAAAGAAAATTTTATGCATGCCATTGTTACAATTCTAATGATCATTTTATGCAACTATTCTTAAGAGTTTCGTCCAAAAGTTTGATGGATCTGTCAACAGTAGCTCTTATGAGACAGTTAGTAATCATTTTACAAACCACATTAGAATTATCCATTTAAAATGCTCCGAACCTTTAGTGTGAAGTTTGTGCTACTCTTGACAGCAGTTGTTCCTGATAAAGAATATTCTTTGCTGCATGTTGTAAACAGCATAGGATATGGTGGACCTAATATCCATTGATTGTGTGGTCAATCAGCAATATATGTATAGTAGATGGAAGTTTAATACTCTTGAATCTTGATTGTTGCCACCAAAGACGTAAATCTTGGACTGTCTTAGTAACTTCATCAAGATGAAGCCTCTAGTCCTCTATGCAAAAGCTATTCTGCTCATATGAACTTCGACAAAATATAGTTTTTACGTTCTTTTACACCTGCCATTTAACTAGGTGAAAATGGGAATCCTTCATCTTGTCATTTTTCCGGTCCTTATTTGTATTATAGTCGCACTGTCAGTTCAACGGTATTTCTTCTGGAACACTGTCATGCTCAGGCTGCACAAAATGTAATATCTCTGTTGTGTGCAGTTTCTTTATCTGATAATTACAAGATGAGCCGGCCAGTTAAGAAGTTGTTAACAAGAATTTGTAAGACTATCAAAGGTTTAAGACAACAGGAACATCAATTAGGATATAGATTTGTTGATATATGTTACATAGAGTCTAGGATACTCTATGAGTATGGCCCGCCAGAAAGGTGAGCACATTGTCACATATACATCACAGAAATGTGTTGTTCTGGGAGGGAGATGCATTGTTTTTATCCATCACCTATCAGTTCCTACAGGTCTTTTGAGCAGCTTCAAACCTATCTTTGTATATTAGAGAAGAATTTTGTATTGATATCAATTGTATCATTAATAAATAGGCTTCTTGTTTGGCTCTCCTTAGGCATAAGTGATAGAATAAAATCATTACTGATTTTGCTACAATTTTTTGAAAGTGTTCCTGTTTTTATACTTTTTTCATTGCATCCGCAGTCCATGATACTCAACAACCAATTATGGTAAAACTAATTTTATGATGGCATATTTGTTACTAATTTTCAGGTACAACTATTGCGCATTCAATTAAGAGTACCAGGATATGGGTGGACAACACAAAAGGGTTTCCACTTGATGAATTTTATTGTGAATGGATGTAAGGGTCATGTATCACTTGTCATAGTTCTTCTTGTATCTTTTGTATAAGCTTGCTGAAACCAAATTGCATTTTCACAGTGAGGGCTGTCCTCTTTGGTCTCTACAAAAGTGTGTTCCTTATTAGACCCAAGGTATGTTCTTAATTTTGAATTCTGGTAGTCTGAGCTCCAATATTTCATGATTCTAATTGCATTGTGCTTTCAATGATAATTATCCCTTTTTTAAAAAATAATTTGATAGTTGCAACAACAAGGGGAGGGAGGATTGGAATCCTGCTCCTCCTAGTAAATAAGAGCAGGCTATGCCATTGAGCTACAAGGCTCTTGGCTCATCCTTGGTTATTTTCTCCATAAAATTATTCTTGAAATTTTCAACTGAAACATATATGCTTGCAGAATTAGTAACTACTTCAACTCAGTAGAGTTATTGAAGGCACAGAACTTCAATCTAAAAAACGATTTACCACCAAAGAAGTAACCATTGTGATAGATACTTGTTAAACTTGTATCATCAAAATTCAGTTTCTCAAACCATGAACTCTTCAAAAGTATCTCAATTTAATAAAGGCTCCTGTTTCTACAAGAATCTGTCTATTAAAAATGTGTAAAATTGGAGTACAAGTAAATTTGCCTAAATATATTAGATACAATTAACTATGAAGAATCTCCCAAAGACAAGAGTGCGCGCCCACGCACACACACAGAGGATGGACATCTGAATACCAATAGAAAGGTTATATTTTTATTGTCTATTCTCATTAACCAAGTAAATATTCTATATAATGTTTATGAAGGATGATTGTGAGCATAGTAAAATACTAATCAAATTCGAATCTGCCAACACTTGTTTTGGATTTACCTATCGGGTACGGTGAGAATCTACTATATAATCTCCCTTAACAATATGCTTCACCCTTTTGCATTAGTAAATCGTTGAGGAAATTTTCTCTTTTGTACTATAAGCAGAGTCTAAATGTGAACATACATTTCTGTTGACTATATTTCTCTTTCACGAAAAAGTATCGTATGAGATGGTTTATGAGACCTCTCTCTCTCATAACATGTTTGGACCTCACACATGAGGGTCCCACATGAACTCTGTAAAAACATGAGATAAGATATTGGACAGCAGTCAAATATAAAAATACATGAGAGCAAGATATAGCCGAAAATTTACTGCCAAAACCTTGTATTTTAACATTAATGATTCGTGTATAGCTTTTTAAAAACAAATTCGAAAGAAACCTGGTTTACATAAATCCATCTTTCATCATGTAACTTGTTCGACTGCCTTCGAACATTTCTTTGGAGCACTGTATTAGTTTTTCTTTCTTTTTCTGATTGCCCTGCCTTAAACTAACATTCTGGTACAGGTACTTCACATGGTGCTAATGGAACTTCCCACTCTTCTATTCTTTTCAACTTACACATTACTTGTTTTGTTCTGGGCCGAGATTTATCACCAGGTATGTCTTCTTATTTTCTGTGAATTATGATATAAAGTGAGCCATATAATTGATATTGGTGATCATTTTATGATTCTTAACAGGCAAGAAGCCTACCGACTAATAGGCTTAGGCCAGCTTATTATGTAATAAATGGACTTATATACATCATACAGGTAAGGAAGAAAACTTAGATTTTTTCTATTGCAATTTGGTCAGGAAGAAATGAACCATACTTTGTCCCCCTATGAAAATTTGGATCCCCCACCCCCCTAACCCAAATATTATATACTTATCAAAGCTAGCGCCCTATCTATATATTAATATATATCCCATACTTTGTCCCTCTAAGATGAAAATTCTGGGTCTGCCTCTGCAATAATACTCATTACACTCGGTGGGTCTTAGTTTCTTAAATCATTCCTTTGTGATAATAGGTGTGCATCTGGATATTCATAAGATTAAGCAGAAGTCCTGTTGCAGTGGAAACAGCTAAACTCTTCTTTTCAGGTTAATGCTGTTTAGATAATTTTGGTAATATATCAGTATTCTGTATATAATTATTTATTCCGTTGTTGTTACATTTATGCAGACACAAATTTATTTGATGATGTTGCACAACAATGATGTAATTCTTAATAATAAATCATGACGCTGATAGAATCAATTATTCATGCAGTCGTACAGTTATGAATTATGTATGTTAAGGCTTGTCTATTAAAAAATTATTTGTTTTCATTTTCTTTTCAGTTATTTCATTTTCTGTTGCTCTCGGATTCTTGATATATGGTGGGAGGTAACAACTTGATGTCACCTTAAAGGCTGTATCCTTGTTACACACTATAAAAAATGTGCTTATTCTTAAATTTTTGTGCCTTCTAGGTTATTTGTCATGCTGAGGCATTTCCCAATTGAGTCTAGAGGTCGTCAGAAAAAGCTATATGAGGTTTGTACCTAAGGTGTCAGTTTTAGTTATTTAATAGTTTGAAATTGATGAATGACAGTATATCCTTGTTATTTCCATTGAATTTCAAGTACACAATAAAAATTTGTCAAAAAGTGAAAACAGTTTTACTAATTAAAAAATGAGGTTGATCTTATTATCCCTGTCAATGATTTCTGCGGAAGATTTTCTTTAGGTGGAGTTTCAGAACAAAATGATGAATGAAAAGGAATCATAATCATCCCAAGGAGAATGCTATAAAGAGTTAGAAACACACAAAACATCTTGGCATTCCTAAAAGCATTTGGTGCCTCACTTTTTTTATTGTCAGGTTGGCTTTGTCACAGGAATTTGTTGTACTTGTTTCTTGATAAGATGCGTTATGGTGAGTTCCTTTTAATACTGAAATTTATGCATAAAATCCAAATTTCCATATCCTTTACATCTCTATTTGTTTGTCATAGCTTGCTTTCTCAGCATTTGACAAGGATACAGATTTTGATATTCTGGATCATCCCATCCTGAACCTAATATATTACCTGGTAAGTGTTGATACTTAATCTAATACTTTGTATTTATAATATTTTAAGGGAATGTCATCTTTGTCTATGCTGCCTATTTTTTCCACATTATATTAGGTTCAGGATGGGATGATCCAGAATGCTTATGATACTGGCATCAAGTAGAAAATATTTGAATTTCCTAATTGCAAGCGTCTACGAGCTTTCATTACCAGAATAGCTCACATTGTCAATTCTTGACTAAGGTCTATATTTGGGAGAGATGAATATCCTCTCCCTCCAAGGATGCCTCTTACTTGCAAAACAAGGGATAGTGCTCCTTTTGTCTGACCACAGTACACTTTTTTTTAATTCTTGAAACCACATTCCATTTGCAACAAAAAAGGTGTCCTGGAAAGAGAACTCCATGAAAATACAAACAATAAGTCTAGTGACACAAAATATTTTTACAACTTTGGTCACAATAGATGTGACATATTATGATTAATGTACAATAAAAGTAATGTCAATGTTGGAGCCATGTAAAAGTAATGTTGCACTTGCACCACTCACAACTTGAGAGTTGAGAAATTAGCATGTGTTGAGAAAATGTAGTCTCCTTAGCATTGCTCAAAAATAAAAATGACTTTGGATGTACTATGATTACTACCTTTTTTCTTCTTTTCCATTTTTTTTGGTTCATTCTCTACAACAGTGGTGGAAGAAACTTCCTCTAGAACTTCAACTGTTGTACTTAATTAACATTAAATATGACAACCTTGAGTGGAGTATTTTACCTATGATCAGAAAAAGATTAAAATGGTAAATATTGAAAATACACTATACTGGCTGTTGGTGGAATGTTAAACTTGTCTGCTTACTCTGTAGTCAATCATGTCTCTTCTTTCAGACTGATTCATTTTCACTATGTATGCCTTGCTTTTCGAGTGCAGTTGGTAGAGATTGTTCCATCTGCTTTGGTGCTCTTCATCTTCGGAAAGTTGCCCCCAAGGCGTGTCTCAGATCAGTATTATCCTATCAGATGAAAAGTGAATATTCGTTTTAGCGGACAAGATTGAGACTAACTTTTTTGGAAGGTTCTGTGGTCTACTTGAGCTAATGTTTAGTTTAATATGCATGCTCAACATTAAACCTGTCTGCTTAGTTTAGAGCTAATATGATGTCTCTTAATTCTTTTTGTGGGATTCATTTTTACCATGAATGGCTGGACTTTTGGGCACTGTTGGTATACATTGTTCCATCTGTTTTGATGCTCTCCATCCTACAAAAGTTGCCCCAATGCGCATTTCAGATAGCTATTACCACATCAGAAGAAAGTGTGTTTATTTTAGCAGGCAATATTAAGATTAAATTCTTTGGAAGGTTATGTGACCTGCTTGAACTACTACAAAGTTTTGTATATATGAACTCTTTCTCTCTCATTTAATTTGTACTTCATGAAAATCATCTCTTGAACGTGTTTGCAAGAATAATGTTGTAATAATACGTACATAGTTCAAATTTTCTCTGTTTAGTTTTTGGCTTAATGTGCAAGAAAAGTCAAAGATCGTTGGAATATTTTGATGAAGTCGTAGAGCAATAAGAGTGATGGTTAATATATATTATTAATAGATTCAAACACGTTAGAAAAATTTGTTCCAATCTGTTGCATTAAATATATTCAAAATCCTGTCATGGTCTAGTGATTCGTCAATGCTTTGGGGACATGCCCAACTATGGCCCTCTATCATGGTCTAGTACTCTCTCAATGTCTTGTGAGACGCTCGTTGATACCAGGTTTCAGGCCACCGGTTTTCGGGCCACCAATTTATCGGTTGATGCAGAAGTCCCAGAAACCCAACAATGCTAGCTCAATTCAGCCTACATATATATATATATATATTGTTGAGAAGAACTATTTTAAATTTTTAGGAATTCATACATAAAAAATAAATAAATATATAAAAAAAAAAAAAGGAAAATTTTAAAAAATAATAATAGAAAGGAATTTGAAAGGGAAATAAGAGGTTAAGAAAGTTGATTGATGCGTACAAGTAGCCAGAGTAGATATTGTGGCTGTGAATCCCAAACTTCGTTTCTCTAAGCTTAAAAAATACACTTATCTTGAGTTATAGTTTTTTTTTGAAGTCTCACTTGTTCCAATCTTAAAAAGTAGGGTCATTTTTCAACTCCTAACAACAAACCTCAAAAGCTTAAAAACCTTACCCAAATTCTTCAAACCTTACTCATATTAATCTGAGCTGTAATCTCCAGGCTCCTCCTCCCTCCGGAATTTGCTCCGGCGAAAAAAAAGAGCTCCGACAATGTAATTGAACAATTTGAGCACCTGCCAAGAGACCCTTTGGTAGAAGTTTGCTGAGAACTTGGATAATGCCTAGAGAAAGCAATTTGCCCTGAGCGTTTAAGTTTTCCCAGGTAGCTAGCCAAAGAATCATGGCATATTTGTGAAAGAATTTTTTGTGCCAGACAAACGAATTTGCAAAATAACACCATTTTTCAAACAATTTTGTTAGTTAGCATGGTTTCCAAACTATTTAGAAAATTAACATCTCGAGTCTCTAAGAGACTCAAGTTCCATGAAAATTATCCTTGTGGGGACTCGAGTTCCCTAAACCCAAAGAGAAGCAACGAAACTTAAACAAACCCAAAGACTAGAGAAGAAAATGAAGGAACATCAACAAACCCAAAGACCCAGAGAAGAAAAGCCTTTGCCGCCGCCTAGGTTCAGTGACCTTCGCCATCGGGGTTTGATCTTCGTTGTTTGGGTTTAATCTTTGTTTCTTCGTGGGTTTGATCTTCGTGGTTCGTGGTTTCTGTGTGTATCTAAACTCTACTGTTGGAGTTGAAGTTGAACTTGAAATGGGTTTGTTTGTTTCGGTGTGGGTCTTTGGGTTTGTTGATTTTGTTTCTCTATGGGTCTGTCGAAGTTGAAGTGATTTTGTTTCTCTCTAGGTTGAAGTTGAGTTTCTCTCTAGGTTGAAGTTGAAATGGTGAATCATGCTTTAGGGAACTCAAGTCTATAAAACTCAAGTTCCACTCTGCCAGCAACTTGAGTCTGTAAAACTCGAGTTCCACTCTGCCAGCACATAACTCGAGTTGCTACAATGAACTCAAGTTTAAAAGACTCGAGATGTTAGTTTTCTAAATAGTTTGGAAACGTTGCTAACTAACAAAATTGTTTGAAAAATGATGTTAATTTGCAAACTCCCTCCAAGTTTCTACCAATCTTTTGGGTTAGGCCCCTGCGACAAATACATTCCCAACTCCCAAGCATCCTTGGTGGAGAACTTGCCATCAATGGAGACATTTAGAAGGAACCTGGTCTCAAACTAGAGGCCTACGTCCTAAGTTTCCCAAGCTTTCTCTAGGCCCAAGAACATTCACCAAAAATTATCACTTCCCATACTTTTCTACCATTTATGAGATAAATTTGATCCAACTAGACCATACCAAGCTACCATCGTCGGTGCCAAGGTATCATAGATGCTTTAAGGCTTTCGGCTAAGGTATCATAGATGCTTAAAGGCTTTCCGCTTTCAGATTCCAGCTTCGTTCCATGAGTAGTACATGCTATTTTGATGTAGAGCCCACCCTCTTTAAAAATTTGAATCAATTGTGACATGTAGGGCTGTCCAAAAGACCTGGCAACCTGCTTAACCCGGCACACCCGCCCATGACTGACTCGCCGCCACCTAATTTGACGACTCCGGCGGTCGGACATGGGTTCCAAACTCGATAACCTGACCCCAAGCAGGTCGGTTGTTGGTTTTTCGTTTCAAAACTAGTGACACCCGACCCGAATTGAATCCTTTATCCTTTTCGGTGAAGTATTACAAATTTCCAACCAGATTCGGCAAGATCTCGCCATTATCCGACAAAATCTAGGCCAAACCTCGACAGATCCGGCTAGATTTCAACCAGATCTCAACAGATCCAGTCAGATTTTGGCCAGATCTCGCCAAATCTGGCCAGATTTCAACTCCGGTGATAAACCCAAGACCGACTTGAATCAACCAAAAATCGACGAGACCCGAACCGAAAAATCCGACCAAATCTCTAGGTCGATTTCGAGTCAAATTTTCATCCACCCACCTCATTCGAGTCGAGTCCGAGTTGGGCACAAATTCAACCTGGCCCGACCTGTGGACAGCCCTAGTGACATGGTGTTTTGTTTGTTAGAACTCAAAAAACACTTTCGGTCAGAGGTGTGTTTTAATAAGGGTGGGTTTGGAGTAAAAAATTTACTGATTTTTCATTTTTTAATATAAATTAAGATCACAGTCATTTAAAAAGTGACTTTTTTTTTTTTTTTTGGAAACGATAAGTGACACTCATTTTTTAAACTTTAAAGACTAATAGTGCTCATTTTAAACTTCAAGAACCAATAACACTTAATATGTAAACTTAAGGGACCAATATTGTAGTTTTGCCTTATTTTAAACTTTTTTAGAATGAAAAAAAAAAAAAAAAAAAAAAAAAAAAAAAAAAAAACCTGTTTTTTTTTGGGAATGAATATCATAATATCAAACATAGTACAACAACAGAACCGCATGCTATAAACTTGGGAATAACAATGAATACTACACCAGCCCCTTTACAAAGACTGAAAATACAAATAATGATCATGTTAAAAAAGTGCAACATGAAAAATAAAATTACTTCTTAACATTATGTAGCTGTAAACCAATATTGTCAATTATAAACAAACTACAAAGTAAAATTAAGTCCCTTTAAGCATGAGAAGACAATGTAATCACTATAATAACTGTGCAAAGTAATGTTGCTTCTCAATACTATGTAACCCTGCTAGAAAATCATGAATGACCTAATAAATTAGACATCCTATATACAGAAATATGAAGTTAGAACCTTTATAATGCTGCAACTAAGCCAGAGATCTACAATACAGGCGGGGCTCATGTCAGAGAGCCATGGCAAAGACTTACTCAAATGCCATAGACATAAAACTGTCATCTTCTACATCTTCCAATAGTGTATCGATATCAATCAGGTCCTCATCAGCAACAACTGTTTCTTCCGAACTATTCAAAACTAGATTATATGCCTGCCAAAATTGTAGTGCAAAGAACATCCAGTCAGTATTTACAAACCCTGCTGATGAGAAGAGATAATCTGGCAAACCCATCCAGTTTGATTCCAACTATATATATTCAACTCTAAAAAAAAGTTTCAATACTTGTCTAATGTTACACAGCATCCTGTCAGGATCAAGAGGGTCACAAATACATCATTTTAGAAAGAATCATTATAAGAAAGCCCCTGGCAGGTATTACCACACATATCTTCAAACAATTTCTAATAAATAAAGTAGACCTAGAATATTATAATTTGATAGCATCCAAAAGTTTGTCCTAAAGCAGGCATGAGAGTTTGGCATTACATATTCACCCAAAATCAGAGAAGAATCTTAAAAATAATATATGACAATTTTTTTTTTTGCAAATTACATAAAAGTTTTGAATTCTAAATGCTTTACATCCACCATCAGATTGTATTTTTGGACCAGAACCATTTGCAAAAATGGAACTCCCTAGAATTTGCAAGCCATGCACAGAATGACATTCCATTGTCTAATAAAATTCCAATGACTTTATAGGCTTTTGAGATATATATATATATATAACAGGAATTTTATTGATTAAAAATTTTTAAAGAATACATAGGGAACAAATAATATAAACCAGCTACATACCCAAAAGTTCCCCTAATAAGATGAAAAAAATAAATACATCTATGAAATCATACATCTTTGGTGGTCTATTCCCATCCAATAGAAAAAGGACCCAACAATGAGACTTTAGTCTCTCCACAGATATCTTTACCTTCAAAGGTCCTCCTATTCCTCTCCCTTCAAATATGCCACATCATCCAAAGATGAAACCATGTTCCAAAGTCTAATTCTAAAGTTTTGGAGTTATGTCGCCAATATAGAAGTAGATTCATCATTTTAGGCATGAACCATTTTATTCCAGAAACTACAAACACAAAATCCCATAACTCCATGGCCACAGGACAATGCAATACAGAACCTATTTAAGGTATGCTTCTTTTGCACATACAGAATCTATTCACAGCAACCATCCCCCATTCAATTAGATTATCCATGGTAAGAATTTCCCCAACACCAAAACCACAGTCCATACCACCTTCATAGGGGCTTTCGCTCTCCAAATTACCTTCCAAGGCAAAGAGTTTGACATAGACCCTCGCAGCTCTTCATTATCCAAACAGTAAAACAACTATTTAATCCAATTTCAACTACACTTTTCTCCCCAATTCCACACGGATTTGAACTAAGCGTAACAACAACAAAAAAGGGGAAAAAAAATTGAGAACATCTACCCATCTAGATCATGACTACAAAAGTGGGATCCCAAACCCCACCATTATTGACCTCAATGTAATCAGACATCACATTAATGTTAGCATCTAGCTCAAAAAAGCTCAAGAAACAAAGATGCCATATCAGTATCAGTGCACCAAACATCATGACAGAAACTAACTCAACTTTCAACCCCATAAATCTAGAAAATGAATTCCACCATCCACTGAATGCTCCCAATCCATGTGATATGTGAACCGGATGCCAAGTCCAATTCTCGGTCACCTTCCCCATATTTTAATTCCATCGATCTTCTCCAAAAGTGATCACTATCCTGAATAAATCTCCATAATCCCTTCCACAGCACATCAGTTATGTACTCAAAGTTCTAATACCCAATCCTCCTTTGCATAGAGACGTGCAGGTAATACTCCACTCCCCTAAATGTATTTTTTTCTCCTCCCCCAAGCCACCCCAAAGAAACTCCCTCTACAACTTCTTCACTCTATTGGCTAATTGACTAGCACAGTAAAGATAGGCACAAAGTAGATAGGTAGCTTTGTCAAAGCAGTCTTAATTAAAGTAACTCTACTCGCATTTAGGAAGTCTAATTTCTTTCAACCCACCAATCTCTTCTCCATCCTCTCTAATTCTATAACTCTGTTCCAAACAAAACTAGCCTCAAAGAACAGTCCCTATAAAAAGCCAAATAAGTCAGTACCTTCTCAATCATCTTGCAAAGAATTTCCCAAGTGGTAACAGGTCTACTGGCCTTAATTCCTTTTATATATGGAAGACGTCCAAGGGATTCCCATTAATAAGAATCAAGAATCTAACACAAGACATACATGCTGATCCAAGTCCACTTCTCCCCAAACCCATATCTCTCTAGTACATGAAGAAGACTGTCCCCAATTAACATGTTCATTAGCCTTCTCAATCCAGTTTGCATATGACTCTCTATATCTTAGCATGAACTCTACTATCCAATCATTCATTTTCAGTTAACATAAAATCTAGAATTTGTATCCCTCCAACAAATGGATCATGTGAGTCAGATACGAACTTACCTACTACCCTCTTCAATCCAACACCTTGGACAATATTTTGTATAGGCAGGAATTTACTGGACAGAAATCTCATGTTTGATGCACCCGATTTCTTGGTAATGAGAGTGATGAATTAAGTATTGAGCTAGGAAGCACTTGCACGGATACGGGCACGAGTACGGTACGGCAACACCACAATTTTTGAAAAATTAAGACATAGGTACAGCAGGGATACATATATTAATTAATTTTATATATATAATTTCAAAGCTTACAAATTTTTTTTTTTTTTTTTATAACAAAAATATTGTTTTTTTTAATAATTGTTAAAAATTATTTTAAAAGCATATTAAAGCCTAGCCACTGTGTGTGTGTGTGTGTGTGTGTGTGTGTGTGTGTGTGTGTGCTGTCTACCTAGATAATTGAAAAATAATTGTAAAAGGATATAATTACCTGGCTTGATGGGCAATGGATTTTAACTCATAAAAGACAAATTTGAAAAGAAGCTATTCACGTGGGTGGGTGGAGATAAATGCTTCACGTGTGTGTCAGTGTGTGGCAGAAAAAATAAAGAAAGCAACACAGACAAAACAAGGGAAAATGGCAAAAGGGGAAAATTGCAAAAGAGAAATAGATCTGGCCTGAGCGATAAGAAGAAGAAGAAGAGATCGCATTAGAGGAGAAAGAAAAGGGAGGAGATCGCATGAGAGGAAGAAGAAGAGGGAGGAGATCACGCAAGAAGAAGACAAGGGAGGAGATCGGCATGAGAGGTGCATTTTAGGTTTTCAGCTCTTTTTTTTGGCCCAAGCCGTGTCCCAACTGTGTCCTGCAGTGTCCATCATTTTTCAAAAAAAAAAAAAAAACAGCTGGGACATGAGTGCAGCCGTTTCTAACGTGTGTCCTGTATCCCTGCCATGTCGGACATGGGCACGGCAACCCAAATGTCGTGTCCTTGCTTTCCAAGTATTGAGGCCCCTCTCAAAGGTACAATCATATGAAATTCCCTGAACGCTTCATCAATTCTTTGGTCTTCCTTTACCACAACGCATAAACCCATCAAGACCTAGAGCCTTAACCCAGTTCATACTTTTATAGCTATAAAGACTTCCTCTTCATTCTCCATCCATTTAAGTGTTCAAACTTTTATAGCTATAAAGACTTCCTCTCCATTCTCCATCCATTTAAGTGTTGCAAATTCAAAGTCATCTACATTTAGGCTGCATTCCACCTGCTCCTCATACAGTTTCTAATAGTATTATATTATCCCTTTCTTAACTTCATTATCCTCAATCAATGATGTGCCTCCACTTTTGACTTAATCCATGAGGAAGGAAAGTCTTCCTAGTTAAAAAAGTAATTGGTAAACCTCGTCAAAGAAATATAAATGTATTCCATGCATAAAATTCAATGTTGCTCACCCTTTTGTCCAACTTTGATTCACAAGACATAGTCAACAATATTATCGCCCCAATCATTGCTATGAATCAATGTTATTAATTTTCAGCAATATTATAGTCCCAATCATTGCTATGAATCAATGTGAAGAATTCCATTCCAGTTAGTTAACTAATACAAATCACCTCTCTATTCCATCTCATTCTGAATTCCAGCCCATTCCAGTCCATTTCACTGGTTTTGGTCCAGTCCACTAAATTCTGCCCAGAATATAAATTTTGGCCGGTTCGTAAACAAATCATATTTTTCCTAAACATTATGAATGTTCATTATGTGAAGAAGACTTATACATGTATATAATGTTAGCGATAACCCTAAAACAGTAGGCATAATAGACTGGTATCGAAATATCTCATTCAAAATGAATAAACTGGAATGGCTACCTGAACAGAATTGACAACTTTGCTATGAATAACAACAAAAGGGGGCTTCAACATGAAATTCTGGGACTGCAAGATATATGAGATATTTCAAACATGAATGATACTCAAAAGATTATGACTTGAGAGAGGTCTGTAAAAGCCCCCTATAGAAAGCAGCTGATCATAGCGGTGGCCTTTACATGGTGATCTCCCAATAATCAAACAAATAAGCAGCCAAGCACAAGAAATTAACTTCCATATGGGATAAACAAGCCCAACAACAATGAAAGTATTAGAACATTCAACCCAAAAGCTCAAGTTATTAGATGGAGAGACTCAAATAGTATCTTTACTTATATTAAGGCCCATAATCAACTAATGTGAGATTTTGCTCTTACCCCCTCTCACTTACAAGCCCAACAAATAGGCATAATTGACCCCACAGATGGATACAGATCTGAAATAACTGGGCCCAACTGACAAACAAATGCATAGAGGCCTGGCACTTGGAGTCCAAGCATAAAAAATTAAAAACTCTGATTAACCAACAGGCACAACAGCCTAAACTGTCAGGAAGAAGGCCAACAACGCATATCAAGTACACCATACACTAAATTCCGTTAACCATCAATCCCAAAAGCTTAAGCTATTTGAAAGCTAACCAACAACATATATTAAGAAGACCAAATAACAACACTCCACCTCCTGTGTAAGCCCACTTAATTCCAGCATATACCAACGCTCTTATACTGTGTTAGGGCACCAACCTAGAAGCTTAAAACTATTAGGTAAAGAGATCCAACTGGTATATAAAACATATTAAGGTTCACACCCAATCAATGTGACTCATTTAACTTCAAGCATATGACAAAAACGAGTGAGCTTTCATTGCCAAACCATATATGAATTATCATTTTGGAAAACTAGCTTCTTCTGGAAAATAAATTTATTTAAGTGGATTCATTTTTCATTCTTAAATGAATAAGTAAAAACATTGATATAAATATATATACCTTGGTTTCTCGAAACCCTTCAACAGCAGTTCGCAGCCTACTGTATTGAGCCCGAGCCTCAGGATACTGAACCATAGACTTCACCCTAGTGAGTGCTTTTTTCAGCCTTTCCTCTGTCTGTTTCCTACCATCCTTAAGAAAATCATAATCATCTTCTTTTGATGGAACATCTTGAGGTTTGGGGTCCTCAGTTCGCGCATCTGATCGGAATCCCCGCAAACCAATTCCCTTGCGTCTCCAGCGTAATATAACCTTCTCCAGAATCCCTACAGACCAGATGATTGTTCTATATTTCTTCCTCACCTGGTGTCCCCTCACATGGGCCTTCACATCATAAAATTAAGAAATCAGTACCAATCCATAATTGATGGCTTACAGGTATATATGGAAGAAGTACACCGGACGGCATAAAAGTATATTCCAAATGCTTCTGACCACGTCTGAATTCACATTTTAACATCTTTTGTTTTACCAGGTGAGTTGCATTTTAGCATCATACAATGGGAAAAAAGGGATAAAAGTATCTTCTTTTGGGGCTTGAGCATTTTATAATTGACGTTTTTGAGATCCTCATATGATGGAGAACTGCTTTTGGGAATGCCCCTTGCTTTACTACATTCATAGATTTTCTAGATTTGTTAAATGTCAGATTGTAATTTTGTAAGTGAACCTTACATCTTGATGTTCTCCTTTGTTAATAAAATCTAACTACTTAGCAAAACCTAAAAATAAGTCATTTTTATAGTCTAATGAGAAACATGATAATATCTACATCCAAAGATGGACACGACCTTAATTCCAAAACATGCTCATAGATTGAAAAGATGCTAACAACTGATTCCATGATTTGCAAAATTTAATTGTGTGCAGAAAATCTGATTACACCCTTTGATTTTCTTAAATAGTGGCACCAATTATAATATTGAAATGCCTCTTTGATACCCAAAAAAGCCCACAAATTATCTCATTTATAAAAGACCTCTACTTATTTTTCTAAGCACTCTGGCCTCAGGGATTACTATGTATAACTTCAATATTTTGAAAGGGGAGGGGGGGACCCAATGATGACAATAGCAAGATCCCTTGGAACTCAACAAAGGGAAAGGGTAGCATTACGAACCTGGATTTTAACAATTCTTTGACGGATTATTAAGAATTCTTTTCTTTTCTTCCAACCACGAAACTTCTTCTGTATTTGTGTTGCAGCAGCATGGACTACCCCATCCCTTTGTTTAGCCTTGCGTGTCTTGGCAGCTACAACTGAAAGAGCATGTTCATCAGACAATCTAACTATATCATCATCATACTCAGTGATCCGTCTCCTCTCCAATGAATGCATCCTGAACATTAGATGTATACGATCTGCAGCTAGTGTGGCATTAGAGACAGCAGTAAGTGAATCCCTGAGCGACAGTGCCTCTGGTATGTCACCATAATTCACAGGTGTTACGGTCTGTTCTGAAACTTTTTGTCCAGAAACTTCTGTTCTAACTTCATTTGGATCGTTCATTTCTAGGGATTTGAGGTAGCTAGTCAAAAGATGTTCTGCAAGAAAACCAGAGATTCCTTTGTGTCCATTTACACCTGCCAGGTCTGCAGGTGTTCTACCCAAAGGAAATTCTGGAGATGGATCTGTCAATGCTCCAGGAGAAGCACCCAGAGAGACTAGGAACCCGACTGTCTGCTCTCTGAATTTAACAAGGATTCAAACATGAACACAACAGGTGAAATATTAGTTGTTCTGAACCTGATACAGACCGCACAGCACACGATACAAATTGCAATTCAGTCCTAGCCAAGTAACTAATGCAATTACTTTGGATGTTTTGAAAAGATTTTATTATAGTTTTAAGCAGTTTATCTGCATACGAACAAAGGAAAGCAATGTACAGACTTAGAGCTTGAAGGATTATATATAAGCGTGAATTTAAGGCTTTTGTAACCATATGGTATGCAGGCATTCTAGTCTACGTATGTGATTCCACAAAGAGAGAGCAACGAGAGGGATGTCTTCATTTGACTTTCTGCAGGGACAACAAGCCTATTAAAAACTTCTTTTCTAATGCTGACTATATGGGGAAAGACTTTGAAAATAGCATTACCTAAGTCCAAATGGGTCAGGGTGGGTAGGCTAGGCACTAAGCCAAAAGTACATAGGTTTATTTTAGAAACATAGAATGCAACCACATCCATAGAATTTAGTAAAATAAATAAGTAAGAAATCAAAGTCATAGTTCTTGCCTGCCACAGTATGCAGCCCAGTGAAGGGCAGTCCAACCATTTATGTCCCGGAAATTGATACTAACTCCTGATGTTACAATTGGTTTTATGGCCCAATCATAACCTAGGGCAGCTGCTAAATGTAGCACACCTTGCCCCTCATCATCTAATACACTTGGACCTTTGCCATCTTCAGATACTTTATGGAGTAGCCATGAGTACAACTTTTCTTTCATCAGAATTTTAAGGAGATGCTCCTTCACTTCATATTGAGATGGATCATTCTGTGAGATTGGCTCTGCCATCTGGTAATACTCCTCTTCCTCCTTTAATGAAATAACCTTACTGATTAATTCTCGTTTCTCTGGAACACCTTCAACAAAATGACTTGGAGGGCTGACAGATATAAGAGACAGTAACCTCTCAAGTCGCATATGAAGAAGCATTTCAGTTCTAGCACCACCATAGATAACGGCAATGTCTATGTCTTTAATAGAGCCAACTCTATAGTCAAATTCTCGTACTTCACTGCAAGCTAACCTGTTGGAACATGTTACATAAAAAGGGACACGCCCAACACGGTGAGGTGGAGCACGGCAACAAAGAACCCCAATAGCTAAAACTTCTGCAGGAACCTCCACTTCCCCAAACATACATGACCAGTTACATTTTGCTACCTCAGGTAGACTCTTCAAAAATTTTCCAATAATCAGAACCTGTTTTATATTGAAGAAAGTAAAAAGTAATAAGAAATACAGCAATTATTTTTCTTTCAGTCACACAACCACTCATCAAATCTCAATAGAGATGGCAACATTATGTGGGATTTCAGAACCAGTAAAAAAAGAAAAACTTATACAATTTATTGAAATATTTTGTGAAGTTAGGAAGCAAAGTACTTGACTTAAGTTGGAAACATTCAATAATGCTTCTTAATGTTATGCAAAATTTGTTTGTGTGGAAAAAGCAGCTCATATCTGTAGTTAAAGCAAAGAAGATTTCCCATTACCATATTATAGGAATATAACAATTCGTGAGTAATGCACAATGGCACATATACATGAAACTACATATTTGCACAGTATGAAATTAATCTATGCACCTTAATAAAAATGTAGTACTATTTATTAATTAGTAAAGAAAGGACAAAACATGGTTGTGTGTGCATCTCTGGAGCAGTTAAAATCTCACTATTCAGAAGGTTCATTAAGTTACATGCAGTGCAAACAACTTTTTTCTTTTTTTTTGCAGGGATACTATAGTCAACATATGTTCATACCTCATTCTCTGAGTCTGTGTATGCCCACTTCGGTGAAAAATCTATAATACTGAAAAACTGGTCCTGAGAGATAGAGGGGCTCAATGAGGAATCATCAACTACATTTCCACATTCGACAGTGCTCCAGGATATACCAGATGAGGTCTGCATGTGAAAATCATCTACATCTCCAAGTTCTTTTGAAGCCCACCGAGAAAAGCTGTCAAGTTTCTTCAAGCCCTGTTCACCATCGATTAAATGCTTTTTCAGAGTCGAAGCATAGTTAATATTTCCTTCTGTAGACATATCCATTTTGGAAATTGATTTAATTGAACTCTGAGATTCTGTATTTGTAAGCTCTATTTGATGCTTGTTCTGCACAGGCTGCTCCTTTTGCTGAACAGGATGGGTAGAAAGCAGCTCAGTACCATTTCTCATAATTGTATCATGAGCTTTAGGGTCAACTAATGTTGTGCCCGGATCATATGCCAATTCCAAATGTGATGACTGGTCAGTAGGCCATATGGGTAAGTTTACTGAATTGTTGTCTCCAAGAGGAATCTGGAACGCAAACATAATAAAATGAGCTTACAAACAATTTTAAGAGATCAGTAAACATTCCCACCGCCCCTCCCACCCCTAAAAATGAAACAAAAAACCAAAACAATGATTAAGCTATTAAGCACATCACCAAGATACCTACACTAAAAGTGTATATTAGCAGTCATTAAAACCAGTGGTATAGGTGGGTAACAGTAGCGGCTCCTGGCCATAGTTATCAATAACTAGACTGAACCAACAGTCTTACTGAATACTAATTAAACTGTGATCTGATTAGGATTCAGTTCAGTATCTTCAATACACCGGCCAAGCTTAAAAACCAGTCAACCCTTAGATTTGATAGGAAAGAAGAAAAAAAAAATCCAGATATTCAAACTAAGCAGCCTGGACAAGATGTGCAGATGTCACTGCACATGCTAGTCATTCAAGATACAAAAATCCACTAGCATTTTTTAGCCGACCACTATTGTATAAACTTGTTGTAGTATTTTAAAATTAGCAGTTCTTAGAACTGCAAGTTTGTTAAAATTAAAGGTTCTTAAATCTATGTTCGATAAAATTTACCATTTGAGCTTTCTTTTTCGTTAATAAATTATTTTTTTTTCATTAATTTGATGATCTAATACAATTTTTTTTTCCTTCACTCTTTTTAAAAACACATTTTAAAGGAAAATTTTCCCAGTTAAGTCCTAAAGAAATGACACAGATCCATCATGACCTGAATAACCACCTCCATAAAGGCACAGATCCCTCTTGCTCATCAAATTCTTCTTCATCATTTCCATCATTAGGAGGACAATTTTTCTCCTCAACATGTCCATTTCCTATTAAAAAACAGGCTCGAACCAGTAGAAAGATTGTGAAATTCGAGCAGCCAAATGGGTAAGACTTGAAGCTCACAACCATTGGAGGTTAAACAGATCAATAAAATGAGTTGAGTTATAGTAACATGCAATATTAGGGTTAGGAGAGAAGAAAGGAGAAAGAGAGAGATTGATTATAGACAAGGATTGGAGCTTCATCAATCAGTCTCAAGAGAGACCGACGACTAAGATAACGTGGTCCCCCAAGTTTGGTGACTCTGCAATCTTGAGGTCAGTGCAGATGTCATTATACAGATGCAGAACCACACCTCTGTCACCAGATGACAACCTCCAGATTGTTTTAACGCATTCTAAGGACTGGGTCAAGATTTGGAATGATGCGCTAATTTCAAAGTGAGTTGTAAAAATATGAAATATCAAGGTAAGGAGAGAAGAGAGGAGAAGTGAAGACTGGAGAGAGAGAGATTAGAAAAAAAAGGTTCAGGGCTTCATCAACCAGTCCCTCACCTTAGCACATATTTATATTAGAGTGATATTGCAAGATTACAAGAATTCCCTTACACTAGTATAAAATAACAAGTGTAACTCTTAACAAATTATATGTTACATATGAAGATTTGAATACATAAAACCAAAAATTCAAAGCTGTGTGATAAAATGTTCAAAATGAAATTAAAAAACTAAAGAAACAACTAGAAAAGGCTTAAAAGTAAATTTGACAACCACAAGAGTGTGCAGGAAAAATTTCAAACAATCAAAAAATAATTAAAAAAACCCATTACTTAATGACTAATGAAAGTAGTCCGAAGAGGAAACATCTATGGCCACCTGCTTGCACTTGACAGCCTAAGACTTTTACCATTGCACCAGAGAATGGCTCAAAGTCATATCCCAAACATCTCGCAGGTGAAATAAGTCAATAACTAGAATCTTACCTGGTTTAAACTTTGATAATGAAGGAATACCAGTAAACAGAATAGTCTTCTTCAAGTCCTTCATGTATTTATTATTTAGTTGAAAATTGGTCCATAAACATGAGATAAAAGTTTTTTTTTTTTTTTGGATAAATAATAAGTTTCATTGATATCAAAAAAGGGACACCCCAGTAGTGTACAGGGATCAACAAATCAAGTACAAAAATTACAAGAATCAAGAAAAACAAGAGTAGAAGGGAATGATTGGTTTCGCAAAGTAGACAATCAATCCAATCAAGTTCTAAAAGAAAATAACTTGAGGTCTAGTATGGATCTCTCGCTATCTTCAAAACACCTACTGTTTCTTTCCCTCCAGAGTCACCACATTAAACAATAGGGAACAATTATCCATATATGACCATTTTGATGATGACCAAACCAACCTTGCCAGCAAGCGAGCCCCACAATTGACTTTGGCATAACCCAACTTACTCCAAATAAACCCAAAATCATAGACCACAAATCCATAGCAATTGGACAATGAAGAAAAAGATGGTCAACCGATTCACCATTACACTTGCACATATAACACCAATCCAATATCCAAACCTTCCTTTTTCGTAAATTGTCAATTGTCAAACATTTCCCCAAAGCAACAATCCAGACAAAGAAAGCCACTCAAGAAGGGATCTTCTGCTTATAAATTCTTTTCCAAGGAAAACAAAAATCATTGGAGCCCACTAGAAGATTGTAAAAATCATTAACCAGAAACCCCTTATTTCTATCTTGTTTCCAACTCATTTTATCCTCCCTAAACCCCCTTACAAAAGAGCTATTTATGGTATCCATGAAGCTCGTCACAGCCTCCAATTCCCGATCTGGAACACCCCTAAAGAAACTTACATCCCAATAAAAGACGCCATTAGTGAACTTCATAAGCTCAGCCTTGCCTCCTTATCTCGGCAAATTCTAAACAGTTAGGATAGCTAACAGCAAGAGGTGTCTCCCCACACCATCAGTCTTGCCAAAACTTCACCCTCAACCCATCACCAATATCATACAGTATATAAAGAGACAAGGAACTCCTTTTAGTTCGACTACTAAGAATATATCTGTACACATACAACTAAAACATTATTTTGCTTTACCCTAGCCAAAAGAATAGTAATAAAATAGTTATAGGCAAAAACACCAAAAAACATCAAAGAAAACAACCATACCTTCCTTTCTACTCTTCTTTTTTGGAACTTTAAAACTTCTTTATAACTTCTATCTAATTCTCATGTTAGACACTTTCTTTTTTGGGCAGGAAAATAGAATAGTAATCTTTTGGGCAAGAAAATAACTGTCAAAAATCAACCTTTTCTTATGTTGAGTGAGAGATAGATGTAGACATGCCAATAGTACAGATAGAGGACTGCAAGATCATTACCTGCCAATTTGATTGGATTGGCACAAAATTTTGAAACTCCTCTTTGACAACACTCCCACTTGCTAAAAGCCCACCTAAAGTCATATTTTCTTCCTCAAGGACAACTCCAATAGAGGCAGGTTGGGAGGAAGATGATGATACATTAGAAGGTACAGTAGAATGGAATCCTCTTGTAGAATGTTCCAGGACCTCTTCCCAGGATGCCAAATCAATTGTTTTTGGAGAAGTAATATCATCACTTTCTCTAGATCTATCTGTCCAAACATGTGAGATATAATTTGCTGATGACAGACCATGATCATCTGGTAAGATTATCAAGCATACAATCAGTTATCTTTGCCAAGTTGTTCAAAATCCCATTATTAAGAAAGGAGGATGGGGAAAAAGACATAAAAAACATGGTTACCTGCAGAGGGATGCGGAAAATATGAATTCAACACACCAGCATCCGTCCTGTCTCTCAGAGGACCATTCTCCATTGGCTGCGACTCGAGAAATGAGCGAGATGTCGAGCTGGCTTGGAAAACATCCTCTGCATCAAGTCTCATATAAATTATAACAGAAGTTCACATGCAAGGTTAAAAGGTAAAGAAATTTTCAGTATCAGTCAAGATCAGGGCAAAAGGATGAGCAAACAATGAAGCCTAGTAACAAAATCAGAGGCAGAAATTACCAGAATCACCATCTTCGTATAACGATGTCAGAGAACTGGCTGGGCTTGGGGAATCTGTACTTCCACAAGGCACTCTATTATGATTTGGGGAAAAGCTAGAACTCAGGGGGCTATCCTTCTGGAAAGTTGAAGTAACCTCATCACTCTCTTTAATGCCTCCAATATTTGTCCTGCTACCCTGATGGAAAGATAAGTCCAAAGAAAAAATTGTAAGTAAAAAAATATATATTATATTGTAAGAATAAATCGTAAGTAAAAAAACATATATTATATTGTACTATGTCCACTACACTTCAAATTTAATATTTTGTTCAGGGGAAAAAATACTAAACATAGAGGAATCATATTTTCAAATTTGGGAAAAGATCTGACCACCACTTTTAGATCAGTAACTAAGGCTTAGGATTTAACTGATTGGATTATTCTGTGTTTACAAGTGGTTCCTTTGTAAAGAGTGAAGATCCTCATTCAAAGAGGGGCAGTTGGTCATTGAAGTTTGCTAAGTCTAAAACTCCAACATGTTGAATGCACACAAGCCCCGTTACCCAGAAGGTGAATAGTTAGCAGGGAAAGGGCCTGAATAAGCTTTTTTTCCCTACAACTGTAGGGTTATTCCATGACATGACTCTCAAAATAAAATTGGATTGCTCCCAGATCTGTTCTGTCATCCTACCCAATAAATTATATGATTCATTTCCCACAGAATCTTATGCATCCACAGATTTGGTTAATCACAGATACAAATCCCTACCATACTGAAAGGACTAGAATTATTGGTATCAAGACAATAGCAATTCACACAAGCTACATCTTATAATCAATAGTCTAACCGAATCGGTATCAAGATTTTTTATTTTATTCAAAACATCACAGAGCATACTGTACAACAAATCTGAGTGAAGTTCTCCTACATCATAAAAAATATGATGTTTTATTCATACAAACCCTGTTTTATTCCCTTCTTTGGTGCCAAAAATTAATGATGTTAAAAAAAAAATTCCATGATCCAGCCAAAATAATCCACTGAAAATCAGTGGATCTGAGCTCAAGTTGCAAAACCGCTACATTGAGAGTGGTAGCACCCTAACCTAAGCAGTTTAGGTGACCTAGGTTTCAAGCCCTTCAGAAAACCTAATATGAGAAGTTAAGAACAGTGATAGCAATGAAAATAAAAGCAACAAAAGAAGCAATAACAATGAAGAAGTAGATTACCTTAACTTCCAAGTAGTGGACAAAAACTATGTGCATCAAATCCCTGCAAGAATCAACCAGCTCAGAAAAACCAAAGACAAAAAAAACCACCAGAATTTTTGAAAAAAAAAAAATAGAACATAATGTCTAAGTTCTAGCAACTTGAAGCTCTGAAACAAAACTCAAGCAAAACCATACAAAAAATGTAGCGATTAAATATAAAAATTTCAAACATACAACAAATTCTATTTAATAATTTGTGTCAACATGCAGAACAAAGATAATGTTGAAAGGAGAAATTGGGAGATCAGAGGTGAGAAAGGAGAAAATAATGTGGAAAATGATAAAATGAGAGAGGAAAATACAAAAAAGCAGCATCGCATATTCCAAGTGCAATACAAGATAAAGTATAACATATATATATCCTTAAGCATATCCATATTCATGCTTTCCAACAATCTTCAAAATGATCCTCAAATTACCACAAGCTATAAGTATATATAAGAATGTTAATACAATTAATAACACCTAACTCCACCCTAACAACCACCCACCCTTTCATATTTGGTTGAGGCCTTTTCAGAAGCCTGCTGTGAGGCCCACAACACACAAGGCCTAAGAGTATGCAACTAATCTCTCAATCTTTGTTAGTAAGAAAAGGTACCAAGGTGAGGAAGCATTCTTGTGCAGGTAAAGGCTCTAAAAGGAGAAGACAAGCTCTAATAACATGGATAGTAGCAGAGATACAGATAAAAGTCAATCAACAAAGTCCATAGGAATAAACCACACACTAACATCCTCAAAGCTGACCATAATACATTGTTAGCAAGTTTTTCCTTAATGACGAAATATGCATTTTCTTTTGGAGGATCCTGTCCAATGGTTCAAGTGTTTAACTATTCTCAAGGTATCCAAAGAGGCAAGGATAAGACCTCAAAAAACGACCTAGAAAGAAAGTGAAATATAAATTAGTTAGTACTTACTGTTCAAGCATCCAATAACTGCGCCTTTGAAAGTTTTCATTCTCTTCTCCATGGGCATAATAGCAATGTAGCACATCAACGCTCCCAACCTAAAATTGCTTGAAGTATGTTATCCATCATAACCTAAATAACCTCTAAAAGAGTCGTATGAACAATCCTTTCATCAAAAGAACCTCCACACAATAAATATGAGTTAAATAACATATGCATACTAAAATGATTAAATAACTAATCAGCCATGTCATAGTCATTTAGGCATTTGTGTGAGCTACACAGGATCAATCACAAGAACATGAACTACACATCAGTATTTGACCTTTTTTGCAAGCTTACCTTTAGCTTCTCATGAGCCTCCTTCACAGTCTTTCCATCTTTTTTCTTCCTCCAATTATGTCCATCCTTTCTAAAGTATCTTAAAACCTTCCTATCAAAAAGAAAAAGAGAACCACCTGCACAGTTGAAAACTATCACGATATGACTTTTTAAAAATATCTACTTAAATTGAAGCAATAGATGATAAATTGTCCTTTTAATTGAAGACAAAGTTATAGCCTAGCCAACTAAAAAACGAAATAATAAATCATCCTTTTTTTGAGTAATAAAACTTTTATTAAAAATCAAAAAGCAGACCATTGTACACAGGATGTGTACACAGATTACAAAAAAAACCAAGCACCAACAAAAGTCAAGCATCTCAAACGTGTGATCAAAGGAAAATAGAGAGGCATTCATCCACTCAAATAAAGATTTGAGAAGAAAAAAAATTAAGATCAGGCATTGATTTCTCCCGTCCCTCAAAAGTCCGTGCATTCCTCTCATACCAAAGGCACCACATGAGACAACAGGGGATCATACTCTAGATCGCATGACTTTTGGGTCCACCCAACCTTCAGTTCCAGCTATTGAGGAGATCTTCAACACCCTCTGGCATAACCCACATGACCCCAAATAATGTGAAAATCATGATCCGCATCTCATAAGCAATAGGGCAGTGAATATGTAAATGATTTACAGTTTCTCCCGCTGACTTGCACATACAGCACCAATCAATAATTAGGATCCTCCATTTCCATAAATTATCAATAGTCAGAATTTTCCCTATGGCCGCTGTCCAAAGGACTGTTGGCTTCCACACACTTTTCCAAGGAAAAGATAATCAAGTGGAAGAATGAAGTAATCAAAAATAAGATTTTACTTCAAACATACTCCTAGGAGAGGGATTCCAACATATAACATCCATGCCACTCTGATAGATCACACAAATAAATAAGATCCATGAAATTGGCCACTGATTCTAGCTCTCAATCATTAACTGTATGAGCAAACCTGATATCCCAATGGCGTGTCTCCCCTTCTAAAATCAAGCAATCCACCACCAAAGCCTCCATATCACTTGCTATTCTAAATAATTCAGGAAACCTCTCCAGAAGTAACATCATGGATCTTGCCAAAATTCTATTCTAGTTCCATCACCCTCCTTGAAACTAATGAAATGTGCAAACTGATCCCATCCTTCCCTTATATTCTTCCAAAGACTAACCCTATACGTTCCTCTAAACTGATTAGAGCACCAGTCACCCCACATACTACCATATTTACTATGTACCACCCTCCGCCATAAAGCCTCCCTGTCATGAGCATAGCGCCAGAGCCACTTCCCCAATAATGCTTTATTAAACTCTGCCAATTTCTAACACCCAAACTGCCTCTCTGAATTGGGTCACAAACCTGTCTCCAATTAACCAAATGAAATTTAAATTCTTCTCCAATATCTCCCCGCAAAAAGTCTCTTTGCAGCTTTTCTATGTTATAAGCAACACTCTTAGGAGGGAATAAAGACAAATAATAAATCATCCTATGTTCAGAGCTTTCTCATGACACTCTAAATTCTGTGTTCAAGGTGAAACAAAAAAAGATTTAGACACTGAACATTGGGAATTAAAAACAAACCTTTAAGAGCAAGAAACAGATTCCCAACACTAATATTTGGTAACACAATGAATGATAATATTTCCAATGCCCAGACATTTACTCCATATAACTTTAACATACTTTTGAAATAATCCAAGATTTATTTTTATCTTAAAAACAATAATATGCTCAATGCCCAAACATATACTCCATATAACTTGGACATACTTTTGAAACAATCCAAGAATATTTTTATCCAATAATAAGGAACATCTGAGTATCTTGCCAAAATTAAGAATATGAATTTCCAAACAAATGGATCGCTAGAGATAAAGCAATGGATTAGCATGAAAAATAGAAGCAATCACATCTAAATTCCCGTAACTATTCCTATGTACGGGGCTGCGTTCTTCTTTAATATATATCTTCCATTACTTATCAAAAAAAAAAAATTCCCGTAACTATTCCTCCCTATGTCAGACACAAGTTTCTGGGGCCAGGGCAACTACCAATTCCTGGACAGCATATGACACTAGCTAGAATCTAATGTTAGATGACGAGACAGGGCTTCAAACCCATTCAGAACAAGAAGTAATTCACCATCCCATGAACCAAGAAGATAAGAACCAGCAATACACTGTATTTACGCATCTAGAGCATAATAGTATGTCTGAGGATTAGCTTGGACATCACAAGTAATTGTATGAGCATAAGTCATGACCATGTGAACAGGTATACTTGTATTTCACTTAAAAAATTTCAACATAAATGTCTACTGACAGTAAAAACAAATTACTAATCCACTACCAATAAAACTTACAAGCACACAGAAAGTCATAGAAATCACGATGAAATACTCAATGTAAATTCATTTAATCTAGACAAAATACACTGCACATGGAATCATGATGCCAAACAAATCTTAATTTTATTTCCATTTTTTTTGTAAGATTTACAAGAATCATACTTATGGGCCTGTTCGGAGGCTCTGATGCAATTTGAAACTTCTGATAATTACGAAGAATTTCACAAATTTCTGCAGGTCTCAACCATCGATTTTGGGCTTCTGTCAGTATATGTTTAATATCTGCATATAAAATAACAGACAGACTGTGAATTAAAAATGTGAATTCCCAAAGTAATATTTAGATGTGAACTGTCAAACATAGTAACTGAAAGAAAGTGCCTAGAAGAACATCTATTATTAGCGTGAGAAAATTATCTCAAAACTTGAGGAATTGTGTGTTTCAAAGCTAGAGAGTACGAAAGAGAGAGTGAGCAAGGAAGAAAATCAGAGACAGAGACCTCCCAATCTCACCCACACAAATAGTTGAATAATGTACAGACTGACTTGATGAGTAAAATTAGGCATTCCCACACAACAACAACAAACCCAAACTCAAGCCAATATGATGCACTGTAGACGTATTGGACACCGAAAATACAATCTGATATATATCAGAGACTATGATATACTATCTTAGAATCTGATCCATATCAGATTGTTTTTCCAGTTATACGTTTGGACATTTGGATATTTCAGGGTTAGAACCTTGACATCACGATTCACCAGACAGAATCATGACACGAGACAGACACCAGTGGCACTAAAAAAAATGTCCTTATGTGTAACAGGAAAAACAACATAATTGCAAAGAATGGGAGAAGTGGTTGAACAGAGGAAGAAGCCTAAACAAGTCCCATTATTAACTTATTCTAGCAATTTAGCCTGAGGATAAGTCCAAATCGGATACTGCTACTTAGAAAAAGAAAATTAGTTGGTGAATGTCCTTCAGAACAGCATTTAATATTAAAGCTCAAGAGCATCTGAAAGTTAAATTGCTAGGATATTCTATTCCAGTGGCTTACACTCCATCACTGAATAAGCCCTAATAGCTATGCAACTAATAACATGATTGTGTGTTTTGTTCCTACAGGTCACAATGCTTTAAAAACTACTCCTTTGCAGAAAGAGGAAGCTCTTTACTTGGAGTATAGTGATTGATACTCTTGAAAGTTATTCATGATATTTTTCCTGTTAGAAGGATTCGTTTGGAATGCTACTGTTCTACTATGTATCATGTAGACCATTTGAAGGGAGAGGAACAAAGAGGATTTTTTTCCTGGTCAACCGAAAATGATTTTGATTTGACCAAGCCTAAAAATAAGGAAAACATTTTCCAAAAAATGTTTTACGTCAAAATAAACAGACCTTAATGTTAAACATTCCACAGTGCAACTAAGTCTTACTTTTGAGATCAGTATATATGCGGATGCTTGCTTGTGGCTACATCTAGTTTTTTTTTTTTTTCTTTTTTTGATAAGTAATAAAGATTTATTGATATCAAAAAAGAGACACCCAGGTATACAGGGGGTAACATGGGTTTCTCCCCTTTGATAACCAGTCCAATATGGTTCTAAAAAAGAATAACTGGAGATCAGGCAGAGAGCTCTCCCTGTCTTCAAAGCACCTACTATTTCTTTCCTTCCAAATACACCACATCAAACAATGAGAAACAACGATCCATATATATCCATTCTGATGGCGACTAAACCAACCTTGCCAGCCAAGGGAAAAAATTATCACTCTGGCCAGCTAGCTAGAAGATGGTAATACGCACTGACCACAATCTAGTTTTCTTCTCTTTTAGATTTAATAGATTGGTTGAATTTTTTGCATGCATTCTTCCCTCAATCTAATAAAAAAAAATATTTCTTACCCATTTAAAAAAATTATGGCTAGCTCTGCAATTCCTTTCTCACTAGCTCAAGAGTCAAGAGTCAAGATTCAAATTTAGTGAAGTTCCCACTTTTTCTTGTGCCGCCTCCAAGTTAAGTAAATTACAATAGTTCTTAATCTCATTCTTCCAAAGTGATATCATGAATGGTTTAATCAAAAGCAGAATCAGCTATATTGTTGAAAAACCCAAAAAGGGGGAAAAAATACACTACAACAACAATAAGAAAAAGCAATAACAAGATTCAAAGTAATCTTTTTTATCCTTAATTTTTCAATTACTAAAAAAAAAAACAGCATGCATGTTGTGATCTATAAATTTGTTATAGTAAACCACTCAGATACAAATTAATCCCCATTTTTCAGATTAATCTTTGAGAAGTAATGCAACTCAATTAAATACCATTAACCATTAAACTAATAATACTAAGCTTAGCTAAAGCCCACAAAAAAAAAAAAAAAAAAAAAAAAAAAAAAAAAAATCCTTCAAAACCCAAAACCTAAACGAAAACACTAAATCTAAAAGGTAATAAAAAAAAATAAAAAATAAAACCTAAACTCGTTGAAATGAGAAAATACTGAAGGGGATCCAATGAATAAAATCAGCCATAAATAAAAAGAGAGGTGAGAAATCAAACCTAGTCGAGGAGGCAGACCGTACGATCCACGCTCCGCCATGGATTGGGGAACACTCAGAGAGAGAGAGAAAGAGAGAGTCTTGATGGAAACGAAAGAGTTCTAATGATACTGTGAGGGGGAGAGAGAGAGAGAGAGAGAGGGATCTTTTTGTTTCAGTTTTTTTCTTTCAGAGTCAGCGTGCGTTTCAAATGACGTGACGAAGTACAAGTACAAAAATCCTTGAATGCAAGATTTCTTTTTGTATTTTAATTTTGAATGCTTATCATGTGAATGATGATTATGGAATATAAGCCATCACCTATATTTTGCGTGTCCCACTTTATACGTTTATTTAATCATGAATTCATGATATGATATATATAAATTTAGGATTGGTTTGGAATCTGCTTATTTTGATGAAACTAAAAAAATTTTGTTAAAAGTATTGCAGATAAAGGTAAAATTTAGCTAAAAAAATAGTACAGTGAGACCCATGAATAATATCAAAAAGTGTAGCGAAGCCTATAAATAATAGTAAAAATAAGTTAAATAGTAAAATAAGTTGGCAAAAATAATTTTTGCCAAACATACACTTAATTGTTTTATAAAATTTTATAATAGTTTAACAACATGTTTTCAATTTTTAAATAATATTACACAATTTTTTACCCATACGTATTTTCAAAAAATATAAACAACGTTACTAAGATAATGTTATCAAACGGACCCTTATATGCGATAAGTTTTTACAATTAACTAAGTATAAAATGAAATATTTTAGAACAGATAATATTTATTTATAATGATAATTCTTTAAAGATATTCAGATAACGAGCTCGATAAAATTGAAGGACACGCAATAAATCCGGATTTTAAAGTTCCATTCACCACATTATTCTCGTAGGAATTTACGTAGAATCTTAAATTTTTAAATTTATAAAAAAAAATAAAAATAAAAAAATCTATGATTATGGTTTTGGGATGAATGCTTTTGTAGGTGGGTGGTTTTGATAATAAAAGTGGAATATTTTTTATTCCGCTAATGAAAGACAGCGCAGAAGTTTAAGATTAGAAAGTCAAAAATGACGTTTGATTTGGGCGAGTGATGTTTAGACGTGTGGCAAATTTAAGGAAAGTTCAGGGAAAGTGGTTTCCTTTCCTTCCCCAGTTGTTGTCGCTGCCCTTTTTTTTTGCCCTTTCCACTTCGCTTCTAGCTAGATCTCCGGGTCAAGTCTACAAACCTAAAAAGCTTCGCATCTCTTAACTACAACATCTCCACCGTTTCCTCGAACCCACACGGCACCACTCTTACACGGTGTTTTCTTTTTCTTTTTTTTTTTAATAATTCGATAATAGGGTGTAAGAAGAATATAAATTTTCTGTCTCATTTATGCTGTACAAATAATGGTATACAATGTGTTTTTATTTTATTTTTTTCTTTTCAAATTTTAGTTATTTTATAAGTCAGCTAAGTTTATAACAAGTTGTAATTTATGAAGCATAAATAGAACACAAAAAATATGAAAGAAGATTTGTATTCATATAAGAGGATTTGAATTATGAATGTCTCTAAATGTTTTATTAGAAAATACTCAAATATCATGAAATTTGTTAGTCCTTTTGATTTAAGTAAAGAGAATCTTGATGAAAAATGGGAGTTTTTTTTCTTATTTGGTACCATGAAAATGAAGAATGATAAATCAAAAATAAATAAATAAATGGGGTGGGTGGAATGGGGGTATGCTCATTGGTCAACCCATTTTAAGGCCTAAAGAGGCACTTAAACGGAGCATTTTTCTTATATTTAAATTTTAATTAAATAATATTTATAATTTGATTTTTTTATTTAAAATCTTTTTCTCATGCTTTTTGAGATGCAAAATTAGTAATTATGTGTTTGTGTTCAAATTCCACTAACATTTCCTTCAATTGGTAATACATTTTAATTGAATACAAATTAAATTTACAAATAAATTGTTCAAGAAATTAACTAATTTTTTTTATAAAAAAAAATGCATAGCTCTTGATCCTAATTAGAAAAGAAAAATAACATGACTTATTTTCCTAGTTACAACCTAGAAAAAAAAAATTACATATTTTACTTTCCTAGTTACAACCTATAAAATAAAAATTACATAAATAAAGAACCGGTTTAACAACCCAAAATCTAAATTCGAAGTCTAGGTTACAGAATAATAAAGTGTTAGGCATCTATTTCACCTAACCCAAAGGTCAGGTATTTTAGGGTTTAATGGTCATATCATATTGTACACAAAACATATATTCATTTTTGTTATTATTGATGACGTATTTTATCTACCCTTAATTTTATTGAAAATATTTTAAATTATGGAAAATCTCAAAAGTCACACATTTATTTGTAAGCCAAGGGAATCACAAAGACTAAATTAATTTGTCCTAATCATATGGTGAATTAACTGATTTTGTAAATTAAAAAGCCAAAATTACAAAACTACCTGACCTAACATTCACCGAAGTTTGACCAATGATTAAACATGCCTAAAATTCATCATGAAACACTAAGGGTGTGTTTGGATACCGCTTATTTGCTGAAAACTGAAAATTTATTGCTAAAAACGTCGTAGCAAAATATTTTTTTTATTGCGGAACAGTGCCACGCGTTTTTAATCACTTGACTGGTCCATGAACAATGTCATGGGACCAACCAAGTGAAACGTAAACGCACATAGAAAATCAGCTACGCAAACGCACACGAAATTTCATCTTATCCAGGGATGGAGCCAAGGCCAAAGGGCCCGGGCCCCCCTAGTACTAAGAATTTTTTTAGTGGATATATATATATAAAGGGAAATGTTAACGAGTGCCTTAGGGCATTGATTAACAATCCATTTTAGAAAATTTTTGATATCATTTTTATGAAAAAAATGAAAAGAAACTGTCTAAACATTAATTGTTTTTTTTTTCTTTCCCCATAAAAACTTTCTTTAACTGAATTGTTAACCAATGCCCTAAGGGCACTCATTAGCATGACAATTTTTTTAATTTTTGTTATTGGGCCCCCCTCCCCTCTAATTAGCCCAGCCCAATTAGCAACTGCCCAACTTAAAGATTTAACAAAATTTTAAAAAAAGAAAAAAAAAAAAAAAAAAAGAGGGTCAAGTTCTCTTTTAATAGATGATTGCGCTGTTATGTATTAAGAAACAATAATATTTTGTGTCTTTTGTTTTTGTTAGTAGATGATTGCATCTTAATGTATTAAGAAACAATAATTTTGTGTATTTATCTTGGTTGATAGTTTGTAATATAATATATGGATGCTTATTTGAATTTTTTTTTTTCCTTATACTTTGGCTTCCCTAACTTGAAATCCTGAGTTCGTCTACAATCTTATCATACTTAAATACATAATTTGGGCCAAAGGTCTTGTAGCTGAATTGGCACCTCTCTATGTACAAAGTACTTGGGGGTCTAGTTCTCTTTTAATAGATGATTGCGCTGTTATGTATTAAGAAACAATAATATTTTGTGTCTTTTGTTTTTGTTAGTAGATGATTGCATCTTAATGTATTAAGAAACAATAATTTTGTGTATTTATCTTGGTTGATAGTTTGTAATATAATATATAGATGCTTATTTGAATTTTTTTTTTTCCTTATACTTTGGCTTCCCTAACTTGAAATCCTGAGTTCTTCTACAATCTTATCATACTTAAATACATAATTTGGGCCAAAGGTCTTGTAGCTGAATTGACACCTCTCTATGTACAAAGTACTTGGGGGTCTAGGGGGAAAAGGGTTCGAGCTGCGAGGTTAGTAGCATGTTGTAATTATTTCTAAAAAAAAATATACATAATTTGGACCTCTTTGAACAATTTTGACTGTAGTTTGACCAAGAGTTAGCAAAAAATAAGGCAGCTTGATTGTGAAAAATTCAAGTAATGAAAGACAATTAAATTCTCTTTAAAATGATTGCTCATGGGCTCATATCATACTAAAAACGTAAGGTATCGTGAAATTATTTAAAAATTAACCAAACAATTAGCTAATTTCGGAAAAAATGTCATAAAGCTTAATAGTGATTTGATCGCGATCAAATCGTGTTCAAACATGTCAAAGTAATGCAAATGAGATGAGATACTGGTCATGTGCCTTGATCTTTTTGTCAAATAAAAAATTTATATAATGGGTAAGAATGATAGTTCTATATGTCACTCAACTGAATGTAGTAGACACTACTCAATGCTACTAGTCGCTAATGCCATTCATCACGACCAAGCCACACATTTGATTGTAAGGAGGAAACACTCAACTCTAATGCTGAGAACACTGACAAATATATATATATATATATATATATATAACAAATATATATATATATATATGTATATATATATATATATATATATATTTTAAATCAAATACTCTCTCATATGTTTCTGATTTCTAATTGATATTTATAGGTGATTACCCTTCAGGGGCCACCCTTTTTTTTCTTTTTTGCACCAATCCTTATTTACTACTATATAGAGTGTAGCTCATTTATGTCGAATCTTTGATTTAACTAACTGAACATATCACGACTTGCATTACTCCAAACTTTAGAAGGTTGATTGCTTAATGTTATAGTTAAAGACTATTAAAATTGATATGATAAATTAGGCTAGGAAATGCAATTTACTCTTATGCTTCCCATTTGTTTCAGCATAAAATATTTTCTTGAAAATATTTTCATTTTATAGTGTTTGGCTGTGTACATGAAAAGCTATGTAAAATGTTTTCCAGTATTTGGCACAATGTAAAATGAAAAAAATAAATTATTAAAAAATTAAAACTTTTTTTTATTAACTTCCAAAAAATACGTATATCTTGGATAGAGATAAACCATCCATAACATAGATAATACATCCAAACATAGATATAGTGCCCGTTTGTTTCAACTTTTTCAGCCTAAAAAGCCTGTTTTGAAAAAAGCCAGCCCAAAATGTCTATTTGGTTCAGCATAAAACGCAACTTTTTGGAAAAAGTTGCGTTTTATACTTGTGAAGAAACCCGCAAACACTGAAAGGAGCTCTTCAGTCCATTTTGCCAAAAGTCCAGTGCGCGTTCTCATATATCCGTTGGACAATCTTGAGCAATTATCAAATTACCCTTCAAAAAACTCAAGCATAATCAAAATACAAACTCAAAAACATAATCTTAAAATTAATCAAACCACAACAATAAAAGCAAAAAAACTCTTGCTCTCATAAAACTGATATAATTTAAACAACAAATCTAAAATCAAAACAACAACAACAGCAGATCAAGAACAAAAAGAAAAAAAAAATTAGAACAACAATAAATGATCAAGAAAAAAAAAATATAAGCCGATCTGACAAATCTAAAATCAGAAACAAAAACTAATCAAGAACAAGGAAAAAAATAAAAGCCGATATGACCCCTGGTTGCATGCACTCCGCAGTGAGGAGGAGGAGCAGTAGCGGTGGCATTGTGGTGGAGCAAAGGCGATTTCTCCTTTCTCTCCATGCATGTCTGTGTGTGTTGGAAGATAATGATACCAAAAGGCAAGCAAGATTATGTGAAACGTATCACAGAGAGAGCTACAGAATTTATGGAATCAAGTAGAAAAAGAAAAAAAAAAAAAAAAAAAGAGTAGAAAATGAGAGAGCTGGAGAAAGAAAGAGCGAAGGAGCTTCTGGAATCAAGTGGAAGTAAAGAAAAAAAAAAGGAGAGGATGTACTAATGATGGGTATACGTGTGTGGTGGACAAAATGCAAGAGAAAAAAAAAAGAAAAAAAAAAAAGAGGAAACGTATGGATGAAAGAAAATGCAAAGAATAAGAAATCACAATTTAAAAATAATACCACAATATTTTCACAATAAATTTTAAGTAATTAACTAATATTGGTGAGTAAAAATATAATTTCAGTGGTGGGTTCAAATTAGAACTAGTAACAACTTTCCATATAAGATTTTGTTATGATTCTTGTGAAAGTATTGCAAAAAATATTGTGGATGTAACATTTTTTGTTGAAAAATATAATTGTTGAGAATGAATAGAAAAAGGAAAAATAAAGATTAAAAAAGAATAAATTTGATTAAAAAATAAAGATTAAAAAAGTGGGTAGGCAAAAGGTAAATGTTATTGTTGATTGTCTAAACAATACAAAAATTTGTCTAACCTGCTGGAGATGCTCTTATATATACATTGTCATTTTTGGTAATTTACAACTCAAAACTTTACTTTTATAAGTTCTAGCCAAACACTCAGCTTTTTCAAAAAACGCTTTTTAACAGTTTTTACCAAACACTCAACTTTTTGAAAAAATACTTTTTCATACTGTACTTTTTGAAAACTCCACTTTTTCAAAAAGCTCAACTTTAAAAACCTGAACCAAACTCCCCATATTCCTTCAAGGAATATATTCAAGGCACCTGTAAACATATATACTGAATAAAGACAAAGCCATCCATCATACCAAAAACTAAAATGATAAAGCATCATCCATACAAAGATATATTCCTTCAGGGAATGTATATATTGAAGGCACTTGTAATACATATACTAAATAAAAAACATCATTCATAACCACACAAAAAAAAAAAAAAAAAAGCAACCATAACATAGATAAATTACTTTCATAACATAGATTATCATTATATTACCACCAACCAAAAAAAATAACATTGTTCCATAACTATCCCAAACCTTGTCAGGCGGTGTTGCATAACCATTTGTAAGCACACTTACAATAACAAAACACAAAAACTATGACAATGTAACTAACATTAATACATGAAGGCCCTTCCTGCCTTTTCATCATTAACCAAATGACTTTTATGAGATAACAAAGTGTTTATTTTTCTAAAATTATTATTGACAAGGCTAGATAAACCAAAAAGCTCCATAGCAAGATTGAAGTTATTAGGGGATGGAAATTACTTTTAAATTTTATTGTAACTCGTCATGATTTATTTATTTTTGTTATTTTTTATAGATATAATAATATTTTAATTTATAGTGTTCACTTTATTATAATTATTCTTTATTATCAGGTCAAGACATCAATTGATTTTTTGTGTAAGTGGGATCTGAATTATTCAACCACCAAAAATCTTACAAATTGAGCTAAATAATTTTCAATAACTATGGAAGGTGCAATAACATGCACGTGAAATAGAATGACATTTTCCACAAATCGCCACCTCCAACTATTTACATTGATTAGAACAACTAATTGAATCAATGCGGCCTCGTTTGGTACACCCACTCAAACACATATTTTCAGTTTTTAAACAATATTATATGTATTTTCACATACTTTTTCATCCACACGTATTTCCACACATGTTTTCAGTTTTTAAGTGTATGTACCAAACATCCCCGCACATTCTACTCCATGTTTGACTTCTACGTTCATCATAGAAGAGCTTGCACATCCTATTCCCAGCTGGAGTTCTCTTGCATTCTGTATCTACATTGCACGCCACTATCGAAGAAGTAGAAGAAAAACCTATAAAAGAGGTAAGTGAACTAACTTCGTTAAATAGGCAGAAAGGACTGGAAAATTTAATTTCAAACAATAGAACCCACTCACACCAATAAATTATTTAAGCAAAATTTTATAATCAAACAACAATAGATAGGATTAGGAGGTTAATTATCTCGTGTTTATGATGTGAAAGCACCTACCTGAGTTTAAGGCAAGGATGAAGATATAAATGAAGAAGATGAAAAAGCAATAAACAGATTTGGGAGACATATATATAATGTTTAATTGCATTTTTTTGGCAAATGAAAACAGTAATAGCAAGTATATATAGTGACACACTTATGCTTTTAAATTATATAAAACATCAGAGCTGGCCTTATTTATAGCAAGCTTTTTTTTTCTTTTTCTTTTTTTAAATATTTTTATGAACGGCCTTATAGCAAGCTAAGAGTGAAGCGTCCATAATTGAGTATATCAAAGATTATTTAATCAAACTTGATCTTGATCCCTAGGAAACTAAACGAGCAAATGCTTCTTTGTTCTTTCATTGTTGAACTCACAATTGTCTTCACTTTAAAACTATTATAAATATATTACAAAATATTGTTCCCTAACAATCTAAATGATTACTACCACACACTCTTAGTGCGATAGTCACTTTACAAGTATAAATGTTTGTGGGGTGTGGGGGTCAAAGACCGGGGTTCAAGTCTCCACGAGGGAGCTTCACACACATATACACTTAGATTAGACTAGAGTAGAAATTCTATCTTGTATAAAAATAAATAAATAAAAAAATCTAAATGATTTAAAAAAGGAAAAAAAAAACAAAAGGTTAGGATCTAGGTTTTTTTATGGGGTAGGAATTCCCAACATTGTATTAAATACTTGGGGAAAGGGAATCTATGGTGTACACATTCCTCACATGTTATTTGATAGCTAGCTCTCAAAAAGAGATAATATATATATATATATATATATATATATATATATATGTGTGTGTGTGTGTGTGGGGCCAGAAAGAGTCAAGCAACCCCGGCCCACTTCGAACCAGGCCCAAAGGCCCACGCCGAGGACGCGTCCCAGGTCTGAGGACTAAAGTGTAAAGCCCAGTCGCCCAAGAACCATTGCCGAGGATGATTACTTCCTCGGACGCCCGAGATCAGAAAGTGAGCAAGCAGCACACCCTCAAGGGGAATCTCCCAAAGCATCCAAGTACCAAGCACCGGACATGGAAGCATGGTGGAGGAGCAAGTCCCAGATGAACTGTCACCTCCACATTAAATGCCCTCAACTAACACCCTGACCGCATTAATGAGGATAGGACCCCTGAACAGTGCCGTCTTGGGCGCTGCAACCCACAGGAGGGATGGGAATGCGGCTGATGGGACAGGCTCTCGAGTGGTGGCCTGGCTGATCAACAAATGTAGGGCTAGGATCAACTGAGAGGGAGGTATATAATGTAAGAAGTCCCACTTGAAGAGGGGACGGAAGGGAAAAACCAGAGAAAAGAAATACTGTAGCAGTTTACATTCTCTCAAACCTTGTAACCTTTCTGAAAAGAGATAATAAGAACTTCAAGCTCTGTAAAACCCGTCCGAGGAGCCTTATTGTGCATCCTAACCCACGTTTAAGTTATCAGCATTCACGTACATCCATGCATGGCCGTTGCATTCCTCACTAAGGCCTAGCTCTTGAACCCATACTCTATAAATTCATTGCAGGGTTAGCTGGGCTTGGGTCCACTCTCTCAATCTGCGGAGAGCGCTCGAAACCGGTCCCTACAATTGGCGCCGTCTGTGGGAAGAACTTGTGCGTTAGTAAGGACAACAGTCAAGCATGGTAGGATCGGGCCCTCACCAAAGAACTCCCAATCGACCTGAACCGGCGAAGTCGCGGCATCAGGGTAACTATGGCGACCCCGAGGGCGGTTAGAACGACAACGGACGATTTCGAGAAGGAAGCGTGCATACTTCAACAGCGAGCGAAAGCCAAGCCCACCGGGACGGGCACGTTCCCCAGAAGCGCGACGATGGCCAGGCCACACGATCGGAAGAGGCCCATAGCCACGCTTCCTAGAGAAAGGATGATAAAGTGGCCATACAGCGCGAGATAGATGATCTGAAGAGGAAGCTGCGCCGTTCGCAGCGAAGACGGTCCGAACCCAGCCCTGACCTGCCCTCTGACGACGAGAGTGATGATGAATACAGGCAAAGGTCAAGAACGCCCCCCAGCGAGACTTTCTCCCACGAGGAGGAGCACTACCAGAGGCGTAGGCGTGCCAACCCAACCCCCAGGGGCTTAGGAGGTGACGCCATGAGCAAGGCGCTGGATCAGCTCTCCAGGTCGCCCTTCACGCGTCGTATAGAGGAGAGCTTCCTCGGCGGTTCCAGCAGCCAACCTTCATTGCTTACAACGGCAAAACGGATCCCGTGAAGCATGTGAGCCAGTTCAACCGGAGGATGGCTGTCCACTCCAAGAACGAGGCGCTGATGTGCAAAGTCTTCCCATCCAGCTTGGGACCTGTGGCGATGAGGTGGTTCAACGGTCTAAGGACGAATTCCATAGACTCGTACAGACAGCTGACCCAGGCTTTTGGTTCCCGCTTTGTCACGAACAGTAGGCCTCCTCGGCCCATGAGCGCACTGCTGTCCCTATCCATGCATGACGGCGAGACCTTCAAGGCTTACTCGGACAAGTATTGGGAGATTTACAACGAGCTGGACGGCAAGTATGACGCCGTCGCCATCAGTACATTCCAGAATGGGCTACCAATGGGGCACGGCCTGAGGAAGTCCTTGACCGGAAAGCCCGCCACCAGCGTGCGGCAACTGATGGATCGGATCGACAAGTACAAGCGGGTGGAAGAAGATATGCTACAGGGCAAAGGCAAGGAGAAGGTTATCCCTCAGGAGAGGAGGGATTTCAAGTCGGACCGGTACAGCAACGCCCGCCCGATGAGGGATTTCGGTGGGCAATCCGGGGCAACCAATGCCCAGACTGTCGGCGCAGTATTCCGAGAACCCGTACACAAGGTCCTGGAAAGGATAAAGAACGAGCCATACTTCAGGTGGCCGACTAAGATGATTGGAGAGCCTGATAAGCGCAACCAGAACCGTTACTGCCAGTACCACCAGGACCACGGACATGCCACAGAGGACTGCAGGAACCTCTGGAACCACCTGGACCAGCTAGTCCGGGATGGAAAGCTGAAGCACCTTCTGAACCATTCCAGCGGCTAGCAGGGCCAGACATACCAAGAGCCTCGGAGGGACGCCGCCATGGGGCAGCCCGCTGGGACGATCAACATAATCTTGGCCGCGCCGGGAAGAACAGGCACACCCCCTTTGCGAGTGTTCTCTGTTGCCCAACTGTCTGCCGAGGACCCCCGGACAGGGCCGAAGAGGGCCAGGAGGAATCTTCCCCCAGCATTGAGTTTCTCGGAGGAGGACAAGATTGGGACCACCCAACCACACGATGACGCCCTAATCGTCACCCTCAGAATCGGGGGCTATGACGTGAAAAGGGTGATGGTGGATGGTGGCAGCACAGCCGAGGTCATGTGTCCAGACCTCTACAAAGGGCTGGGGCTAAAACCGGAGGACCTCACACCTTATAGCTCCCCCCTAATGAGCTTCAACGGAAAGCTAGTCATCCCAAAGGGCATGATCAGGCTGCCCATACAGACAGGCCCAGTGGTGGTGGAGGTGAACTTCGTAGTGGTAGACACATACTCCTCCTACACGGCCATCGTAGGAAGGCCCTGGCTACACGCTTTGGGGGGCGTAGCCTCCACCTTGCACCAGAAGGTGAAGTTCCCATCAGGGGACCAGGTTCTGGAGATCCGAGGTTGCCAGCCCACGGCGAGGCAGTGCACGGTGGCTGCCATATCCTATCGGCTTGATGCACAGCCCTCGGCCCCCGCTGAGGAAGATTCATAGCAATCAAAGACCCTGGTGGCGCCTTCCGATACAACTGCCGAGGATGCCAAATGTGAGAACCTGGAGAAGGTGGTAATCGACGATGATCCGGAGAAGTTCTTCCAGGTCGGGACCCAGCTGCCTCCCTAGGAGAATGAGGAGTTACTTGAGTTCCTCAAAAGGAACCTTGACGTGTTCGCGTGGGACTCCTGCGATGCCCCTGAGATTGATCCATCCTTCATCTGTCACCACCTTAACGTCAACCCATCTGTGATCCCCAAGAAGCAGCCACCCCGGCGCCCGTCGAAGGAGCACGCTGATGCAATCAGAGAAGAGGTCAATAAGCTTAAGCGTGCGGGGGCTATCAAAGAAGTCTTTTACCCCGAATGGTTGGCCAACACTGTGGTGGTCAAGAAGAAAAGTGGGAAGTGGAGGGTCTGTGTAGACTTCACAGACCTGAACAAAGCATGCCCAAAGGACCCCTTCCCAATGCCACGAATTGACCAGCTAGTAGATGCGACGGCAGGCCATCCTCGGATGAGCTTCCTAGATGCCTTTAAGGGCTATCATCAAATCCCACTAGCCTTGGAGGACCAAGAGAAGACAGCCTTTGTGACGCCCATTAGGAACTACCACTACAAGGTTATGCCATTTGGCCTGAAAAACGCCGGATCCACCTACCAGAGGATGATGACGAGAATGTTTGAGCCGATGTTGGGCAAGAGCATCGAGGTCTATGTTGACGATATGGTGGTGAAGAGCAAGCTGGTGTCCGGGCACTTGGAGGACCTCAGCCACACATTTGACGTCCTGAGAGAGCACAAGCTCCGCCTTAATGCCTCAAAATGCTCGTTTGGCGTAGGCTCTGGCAAGTTTTTGGGGTACATGATCACCCACCGTGGGATCGAAGTTGACCCTGACCAAATCAAGGCCATTCACAATTTGAAGCCTCCGCAGAACCCCAAGGAGATCCAAAAGCTCACTGGGATGATCGCGGCGCTGAACCGATTCATTTTCAGGTCGGCTGACAGATGCAGGCCCTTCTACCTCTTGATCAACAAGTGGAAAGGATTTGAGTGGTCCGAGGATTGTGCCGTAGCTTTCCAGCAACTCAAGGAGTATCTATCCCGGCCGCCTATTATGTCCAATCCTGAGGCCGACGAGGTCCTATACGCATACCTTGCGGTGGTGCCCCACGCAGTGAGCCTAGTGCTGGTACGGGAGGACAATGGCGTTCAAAAGCCAGTTTACTACGTCAGCAAGTCGCTGCACGAAGCAGAGGTCAGATACCTACCCCTAGAGAAGGCCATACTGGCGGTGGTCCACGCCACGAGAAAGCTCCTCCATTACTTCCAAGCTCACACAGTGGTTGTCCTAACCCAATTGCCTTTGAAGTCTGTACTCCGGACCGCTGACTACACGGGAATAATCGCGAAGTATAACACAATTCTGGGGGCTTTCGACGTCAAGTACATGCCCCGGACCTCCATAAAAGGCCAGGTTCTGGCAGATTTGACGGCCGAGTTCGCTGAACCAGTCGTGGAAGTGACAGCCGAGGAGAAGAGCTGTGATGAGAAATCAATTGGCGCAATCTCCATCCCGGAGTCACCATGTTGGAAAGTATATGTGGATGGCGCGGCAAACCAAAGGGGGTCCGGAGTGGGGCTGGTCCTTGTATCCCCTGAGGATCATGTCATTGAGAAGTCCCTGAGGCTCGGATTCACGGCCACAAACAACGAGGCCGAGTATGAGGCATTACTGCAAGGGATGATCATGGTGCAAAAGATGGGAGAAAAGTCGATAGAGATGTTCTCAGATTCAAGATTGGTGGTAGGACAGGTAAAGGGGGAAATGGAGGCCAGAGATTCGAGAATGCAAGAATACCTGAGCCAAGTCAAGCGCTTGCAGTTGGAGTTTGGCCCCTTCAGCTTGTCCCATATTCCTAGGAGCGGGAACAGCCATGCCGATTCATTAGCCACACTCGCAACCTCCTCGGCAGAGGCTCTACCTCGGATCATACTTGTGGAGCACCTGGAGAGGGCAAGTGAAGTGTCAAAGGGAGTGATCCCCGTCCATCAAGTTATGATGGGTCCCAGCTAGATGGACCCCATAGTGAGATTCCTCAAAGATGATGTCCTGCTTGAGGAGAGGTCAGAGGCAGAAAAGATACGATGGAAAGCTCCTCGGTTCTGGTTGTCCGAGGATCACAAGCTATACAGGCGGTCCTACTCTGGGCCATATCTTCTATGTGTCCACCCCGAAGCGGCAGAATTCTTGCTCGAAGAGCTGCACGAAGGAATCTGTGGGAGCCACACAGGGGGGAAATCCCTGGCTCACCGAGCCGTCACACAAGGATACTAGTGGCCGGGAATGCAGCAAGAGGCCCAGGAGTATGTCAAGAAGTGTGACCAATGCCAAAGGTTCGCCCCAAACATCCATCAGCTAGGAGGGGTCCTCAACCCTTTGTCCAGTCCATGGCCGTTCGCCCAATGGGGCTTAGACATTGTGGGACCTTTCCCCAAAGCACCAGGGAATAAGAAGTATCTGTTGGTGGCCACGGACTACTTCACCAAGTGGGTCGAGGCCGAGCCACTAGCCAACATCAGGGACGTAGACGTGAAAAAATTCCTTTGGAGGAACATAGTTACACGGTTCGGGGTCCCTCATACCCTCATTTCGGATAATGGGCTCCAGTTCGATAGCAAGGCCTTCAGGAGGTACTGTTGTGAACTTGGGATCACAAACAGATACTCAACGCCAGCCTACCCCCAGGGAAATGGACAGGCCGAGGCGGTTAACAAGGTCATCGTCAACGGGCTTAAGAAGAGACTGGATGATGCCAAAGGGAGATGGGTAGAAGAGCTGCCCCATGTCCTCTGGACGTACCGGACTACGCCCCGGCGCTCAACGGGGGAAACACCTTTTGTCATGACTTATGGTGTGGAGGCAGTGATCCCCCTGGAAACCAACTTCCCGACGTTAAGGACGAGCTCCTTCACCCCAGGCAGCAATGATGAACTGCTGGGGCGGAGCCTGGACATGGTAGACGAACGAAGAGAGCAAGCAATGATCCAGCTGGCCTACTACCAGCAAAAGCTCAAGCAAGGATATGACGCCAATGTAAAGCTCAGACCACTAGCACCGGGAGACCTGGTGCTGAGAAAAGTCGTAGGAGCTGCTAAGAACCCTTCTTGGGGAAAGCTCGAACCCAACTGGGAGGGGCCCTACCGAATTACCTCAGTGGTAGGGATAAGAGCCTACTATTTAGAAGATTTAGATGACAAACCTGTACCTCGTCCATGGAATGTAAATAACCTGAAAAGGTATTACTATTAATGAAGAAGTCTCTTTTGATTCAGATGTTCTGCCTATCATGATCACACGTCTCACGTCCCAACGGCAAATATATCTGGGTGCTAGACTGAACCTAGGTCTTGCATGGTCCAAGGACTCAAACCTATGGGGAAACTAGTTACTTACAGCCAAACTGAAGCGTTAGACTGAACCTAGGTCTTGCATGGTCCTCGGACTCAAACCTATGGGGATCTAACCACTCATATCTGGGTACTAGACAGAACCTAGGTCTTGCATGGTCCAAGGACTCAAACCTATGGGGAAACTAGTTACTTACAGCCAAACTGAAGCGTTAGACTGAACCTAGGTCTTGCATGGTCCTCGGACTCAAGCCTATAGGGAAGCTAACCACTCATATCTGGGTACTAGACAGAACCTAGGTCTTGCATGGTCCAAGGACTCAAACCTATGGGGAAACTAGTTACTTACAGCCAAACTGAAGCGTTAGACTGAACCTAGGTCTTGCATGGTCCTCGGACTCAAACCTATGGGGATCTAACCACTCATATCTGGGTACTAGACAGAACCTAGGTCTTGCATGGTCCAAGGACTCAAACCTATGGGGAAACTAGTTACTTATAGCCAAACTGAAGCGTTAGACTGAACCTAGGTCTTGCATGGTCCTCGGACTCAAACCTATGGGGATCTAACCACTCATATCTAGGTACTAGACAGAACCTAGGTCTTGCATGGTCCAAGGACTCAAACCTATGGGGAAACTAGTTACTTACAGCCAAACTGAAGCGTTAGACTGAACCTAGGTCTCGCATGGTCCTCGGACTCAAGCCTATGGGGAAGCTAACCACTCATATCTGGGTACTAGACAGAACCTAGGTCTTGCATGGTCCAAGGACTCAAACCTATGGGGAAACTAGTTACTTACAGCCAAACTCAAATGTTAGACAGAACCAAGGCACTGCATGGTCCTCGGACTCAAGCCTATGGGAAAACTAACTACTTCAGAAGACTAAGTGTTAGACAGAAACAAGGCTCTGCATGGTCCTCGGACTCAGGCCTATGGGGAAGCTAACTACTTCAAAGGGATCCTAAGTGTCTACTCGAAGAAAGTCTACCTGGTCCTTAGGAAACGAAAGGTCCACCAGAGCATACATGCCCTCTCGTTATAATAATTGATGCCGCGATTGGCCGAGATACAATTGAAGTTAAAATCATACAAGTAAAGAAAAAGCGGATAACGTGCAAGTAAGCAAACAGCCACAACAAACAGAAAAAGAAACAAGGCTCGCATTTCATTAAGTCCAAAAGAATTACACAATGGGAGTTACATTACAAGTAAAGAAAAAGGGAAGAAAAAGATGCAAAAAGTAAAGTGAGGCAGGCAGAGGCGCCAAGGAGCCTAGTCCTTCTATTTAGTTGCCCGCTCCGGTGGGTGGCTGGCCCATAGCTGCCTCAGGGTCCTCTGAGCCCTGACTAAGTGGGATAGCCTGCAGAGGCACGGCAGGAATAGCTGCCCCCTCAGCAGAAGAAACCTGGGCATCGGGGGAAGGCTTTGCAACCTGCTGAGGCGCGTCCTCGTTAGAGCCGTCACTCAATTCAACCACCACGAGAGGATTACTCCTTTGGACTGGCTCACCAGTGACTCCAGCGTCCGAGGCCCCCTCACCTGGAGTAGCAGCAGTTTCCACAGCAGCCTCCTCGGCCTCAGAGCCATCTAGGGCAGCCTCGCGGATGACAGGGGGGTAGTACACGCTCTCCTCCTTCCACAGGTCAGAAGAGGCCTCCACCCCAGCTTGTTTGAGGGCTTCACTCCAAGTTTCGGAGCAGTAGCGCCTACATACCCCAGGGACTTGGGATTTGTAGGCAGCTGCTGTCTCAGTTACCCCGGCAGTATAGGCTGCCTCCTCAGCTTCCTGCTTGGTGGCCCAAGCCTCCTCCCTGCCTTGCTCTGCCTCAAACTTGGCTCTCTCAGCTTCCTCTTTGGCCCATTCAGCCACCCTCTTGGCCTCCTCAGCATCGGCCACCTTCTTTGTCAGGCCAGCTATCAGCTCCTCGGCGAGCTTCAGCTGCCCCTCTACCTCACCCAGACGCTTCGTCTGAGTTTCGGCCTGCCTCTGGGCACCCTCAAGGCCTGACAATGCGCTGTCCCGAGCCTGGGTCATTGCCTTCAGCTCCTCCCTGGCCTTGGCAAGGTCCTCCTTGGAGGTCTTGAGGGTCCGAGTGGCCACCAAGCGCCTCTCGCGCTCTGCATCCATGGCCTTTCCATGGTCATTGGCCGCCTCCTCCAGCCTGAAAGTGGCCTGGACAGCCTGCCAAACAAAACAGATACGTGATAATTAGCCGAGCTCAAAAAAGAAAGGAAGGCAAAAAAAAAAAAAAAAAACTGAAGCGAGAAAAAACACAAGTGTTAAGGGTCTTACCATCCCCAAATGTCGCTTGAGGCAGAGGAAGACCTCCCTACTCCTCATGGTCCCCAGCTGCTCCATGTCCGCAGGAAGGAGCAGGCATCTCTCCACCGCGTCGGCCACGTACGCGCCTTCGCCATCCCTAAAGTCCCTGAGGGAGGAGTCATCCCTCAAAGGTGCCCCACGGAGCATTGGGGCGGGGAGCCAGGCCTGAACCTCGGGCGGGGCAGCAACCTGTTTGTCCTGGGTTGTGGAGCCTATCCTCAGCTGCTTCGAAGGCCGCCGAGTGTCATCCCCCTCCCGCGCAGGCCCAGATTTGTCCTCGAGGGGCCTCTTGCCCTTATCCTTCTTCTGCTTAGGATCAGCAGGCTCGTGCCTGGACGGCGGGTTCGTCTGAGGCGGAGGAGGAGGAAGCCTAGATTGGGTTGAGGCCGACCTGGTCTGAGCAGGACGAGTCTTTGGAGAAGGGGGAGGAAGCCTCGGCTTGGACTTCCCCGGCTGCCCTTCGATTAGGTCGAGTAGACTGGGTTGGGCCTTCTTCTTGTAGCCCATCTCAAGCCGAGAAGATGTCTCTGACGCTAAGAGGTCTGCTTCGGTTAGACGAGGATCACCCAAGTCTCCAGAAGGGTCCTCGGACTGATGGACTTGCTCAAAAACGTCAAAATCGTCCTCGGCAGGACCAAAATCTGCAGCTTCCCCTTCCCTCTCTAAGTTCTCTTCCGCGTCCTCTGAGAATGTGTGGGAGGAAGAGGGGACTGCTACTGTGACGCCTTCTGAAGTGGAGGGATCCTCGGGAAACTCGAACTCGTCATCGGTCACTTTTATTCTCTGCAGCCAAGGATCCTTTGCTTTGATCACGTGCTTTGGGGCCGCGAACAACTTTTGGAGCGGAGTGTACCCCAAGATCTTGTGAGCGGCTCTGACTTAGTGGTCTGCTTCGTTTTCAAAAGCCGCCGACCTGAGCACCTTCTGCAAGTCTTCCCTGTTGATCAAGTTGAAGTGGCGCGCGAAGGAGTGCGGATCTGCAGAAAGAAAACACATTCGCGATTAGTAATCAAGCAGTGCAAGAAAGAAACGACGCATAAAGCAAGTTAGAATCTTTGAACCCCCTCCTACTCCCACTGCCCCACCTGGTGTCCCCTCTGTCGTCGGGCAATGAAGGCCATCGTGCCACGCTCCAGACACGATGAGAAAATCCTCGTTCATCCCCTTGTTGGACTCAGGGAGGCACTGGATAAGCCGGACCCTGTCGTCCCTCGTCCTCATGTAATAGGACTTGTTCTTCAGGTGTTGAAGATTGTAGCAGTAGTTCACGTCATGATAGGTCAACCTTAGCCCCATCTTCTCATTCAGAGCATCCACACTGCCCAGAATTCTGAACATGTTGGAGGCGCACTGGGTGGGGGTTAACCGGAAGTATGTAAGGTAACCCCTCGTCACCGGCCCCATGGGGATCCTCATCCCCCCTTCAAGGAAGGCGATGATGGGAATCACCACCTCGCCCTCCTGCCTTCGGAGGTGCCACTCTCCTTCCTCACAATACCTCAATCCCACGTTGGCCGGTATCTTATAATCGGCGATGAATTTCTCCATCGCCTCCTCAGAGAAGACGTACTTCTTAAGCCTACCCATCCCAAATGACGCCTAAGAGAGCTAAGGAAAGAGCAAATAAAAGAGAAGGAGGAGTAGAGAGGAAGAAAGCTCAGAAAGGGATAGAGCGACTTACAGAAATGAGGAGGAGCTCCTCGGACAGGCTTTTTATGCTGGAGATGTAGATAGAAATATGGCTGGACTCAGAGTGAAGGCGCAAGAGCTCTTGATTGTGAATGAAAAAAGGAGAAAGCGGTTCGAGTGGGTATTTATACCCTAGATGGAAGAGCCGCGCGAGTTTTCCCGCCCATAAATGCTTGGCATATACCCACCGTTAGATTGTCATCTGACCGTTGAACGTGGGGAACATAAAGCCGCCCGAATTTAATGCAGGACACGTTACGCGCACCGAAGCGCCAGTAACGCACCTTGGGCAGACAAAAAGGCTCCAACGCTGACGAGGGACAAGACTCGATTGGACACGGAGCAGGTCCGAGGATGTCAAAATCCTCCTTTCCGCCCGAGGATGCGGACAACAAGATTTTGAGGGGCTATTGTGGGGCCAGAAAGAGTCAAGCAACCCCGGCCCACTTCGAACCAGGCCCAAAGGCCCACGTCGAGGACGCGTCCCAGGTCTGAGGACTAAAGTGTAAAGCCCAGTCGCCCAAGAACCATTGCAGAGGATGATTACTTCCTCGGACGCCCGAGATCAGAAAGTGAGCAAGCAGCACACCCTCAAGGGGAATCTCCCTGAGCATCCAAGGAGCAAATAGCAAGTACCAAGCATCGGACATGGAAGCATGGTGGAGGAGCAAGTCCCAGATGAACTGTCACCTCCACATTAAATGCCCTCAACTAACGCCCTGGCCGCATTAATGAGGATAGGACCCCTGAACAGTGCCGTCTTGGGCGCTGCAACCCACAGAAGGGATGGGAATGCGGCTGATGGGACAGGCTCTCGAGTGGTGGCCTGGCTGATCAACAAATGTAGGGCTAGGATCAACTGAGAAAGAGGTATATAATGTAAGAAGTCCCACTTGAAGAGGGGACGGAAGGGAAAAACCAGAGAAAAGAAATACTGTAGCAGTTTACATTCTCTCAAACCTTGTAACCTTTCTGAAAAGAGATAATAAGAACTTCAAGCTCTGTAAAACCCGTCCAAGGAGGCTTATTGTGCATCCTAACCCACGTTTAAGTTATCAGCATTCACGTACATCCATGCATGGCCGTTGCATTCCTCACTAGGGCCTAGCTCTTGAACCCATACTCTATAAATTCATTGCAGGGTTAGCTGGGCTTGGGTCCACTCTCTCAATCTGCGAAGAGCGCTCGAAACCGGTCCCTACAATATATATATATATATATTTTTTTTTTTTTTTGCATTATCTGAGGATTTTATTGAAAGCTAAACTTGCAGTACAGGATAAACATTAGTGTCATAACAAAATACAAATACAAGACAAAGACAGAACCAACTTCAATCAAAATACAACGACAAAAATATAGACATAATAAAACACGCTACAAACAGACTTCCAAAAGACAATTACAGACTTCAACTTCCTTGATATATACATCCCACCAAGCAAGGCGAGGTGAATCCCAGTGAGTCCCAAAAATAAACATTGAGTCAAGTGTCATATAAAAATATTTTGTTTTTATATGTTTGGATGTAGGGAATCCCAGTGAGTCCCATAATTAGCATTGCGTCAAGTGTCATATAAAAATATTTTGTTTTTATATGTTTGGATGTAGGCTAGAAGTGGAGGGAACAACAAAAAGAGTAGAGAAAGATATATATATATATATATATATATATATATATAAAAACCAAAATGAGTAATGACACGTTTGGTAATGTTGTTCTAGTAACGTTGTTTAAGTGTTGTAAAAATACGCGTGGATGAAAAAGTGTTGTGAAAATACGTGTCGTGTTGTTTAAACAACAAAAACTGTTGTTTAAACAACTCAACCAAACAGACCCTAAAAAACTATATCCCATTTTGCAACTTTTTTTTAGAAGAATGCCAGGTATTATTATTTAATAGAAATTAGTCATAATCCACTATGAGTACATTACTGGTATGTGGAGGAACATCCTTCATTCACATAGATAAACAGCTAACATGTCTAGTAAAATCATGAACTAAAGAGTTACATTGTATATGAATATGAAAAAAACTAAGAAAACAAAAGGTATTTGTAAATAATTTGGCCTCAACAATAAGGTGGCCATATGAGGCAAATGACTCATCCTCACTACTATAGGAGCTTTAATGATCACTTCGGGGTCACCCTCCAAAACAATGGATAAAAGACTGAATTCCTAAACAAAACTTAAAGCCCTCACTGCTGCCATTGCTTCTACATAAGCTACAGAGTGCGGTAAAAGTATTTTCTCTGCCATGAACGCCAAAACCAAACCTCTGTTTAAGGGTAAAATTATCATTTCATGACATAAGGTTAAAAACATAATTTTAACTGTTGGATTTTCAATAGTTCGTTGAAATAATTTAGAAATCCTAATGGTCAAACCCATATATCATATACTTCGATAATTCGATTAGATTACCAGACTAAAAGTTATAGTTAGAAACAAGATTTAACATTTAATACATTCCTACAATTAAAGAGAGTTTCACACACATATACACTTAAATTAGACTAGAGTAGAATTCTATCTTGTATTAAAAAAAAAAAAATAGATTGTTTAATTATAATGGATAAATAGTACAGCTTTTGTTTTTTATAATTAAATTAAATTTCTTAGAAATATGTATTTAATTAAAATCAATCATATCCTAAATATCTGACCCTGAAAAGAGTAAATTTTAGGTCCCAAAGTCGGATTAAACTGAAAAGCTAATGTGGAAAAAGTTAAAACTGTAATAATTTTTTTTTTTTTTTTTTTTGAGTTCAAAACTGCAATAAAATTGAAACTGATCAAGATTGGAACCCTATGTCCAAATGTCAATTAACACTTGGACTTGAGCACTAGGGGGGGGAGCTACCTTATTGTTTGTGGGCGGGGGGGGGGGGGGGGGGGGGGGGGGGGGCAAATTTTAGGATCTGTTTGGTTGTATTGTTTAAATAACAGTTTTCGTTGTTTAAACAACACAACACGTATTTCCACAACATTTTTTCATCTACACGTATTTCCATAACACTTAAACAATATTATTAGAACAATATTACCAAACAGACCCTTAATTTTCTTCTACTATTATGGTAGTTTTAAGCAATAAGTCTGATCCAACAATGAAGTAATAGGCAATGGGCCCCCTCAAAAAATATGACTGGCCCTCCAATTATTCCTAAGATCTCAACAAAGTCCAATAGATATATGATTCAAAATCCACAAATCCTCAAATAATATACTAGCTAGCCTGCCAATTGTCCAAATGATTTGTTGTGTACCCAATGCATAATAACATACTATTTCAAAAGAGCATCATTTAATCACTTCTTCAAACAAAAACTTACATTTTTTCCATTTTTTTTAATCTCAAGAAGCTACCTTTAGTACTTCTCCCTATGTTGCCAGCCTACACTGGCCTCTCTCAAGTCAATATGTTAACTCACTTTTCAACACAACCAAATAAACTCAAGCATTTGGGCATTTAGATTTAAGTTTTGTTATATATATGTGTAGGGTCCGGGTTTGAGCACTTCTGCTATTGAGAGAGTGGACTCAAGCCCAGTTAGCCCAATACAATGAATTTGTAGAGAATGGGTTAAAGAACTAGGCCCTAACAAGTAGGCAACGTTCAGTCGTCCCATTTGGAGGCGCCGGAGGCTGGCTCACCAAGATTGTGCTCCGAAGTCTGTCCTCGGCACCTGTCCGAGGAGCTTTGCGATGGCCTTTCTCCTGGGGATCCATCCCCCCCTTTTCTGATTTTTTTTCCTTCTTATATATAGTCCCCTCTGTTAACCTCTTTCTTCCACCTGTTGATCATCCATGCTTCTTCCTTCTGACTGCCCGTCTCGTCAGCCACTTTCCCAGCACCCCTGCGAGTTGTGGCGACCAAGGCAACCCTGTCCAAAAGTCACATCTCTATTAATGCGACTGGGGGGGGGGGGAGTCAGGTGAGCGCATTTAGTGTGGAGGTGACAGCTTATCCTGGACGTGTTCCCCTGCCATGCTGCTATGGCTGACGTGTTGGTCTCGGCAGGATCGTCCTCGGCAGGGTCCCTGGCCATTAAGGCCTTCACACTCCTTCCTCGGACTTTTCTTCCTCCTCGGCATGGGCCTTGGGCCGAATATAAGATGGGACGGGTTGCCAGATTATCAGGCCCCACAATAGCCCATCGAAATCCTACTGTCCGGCTCCTCGGGCGAGAAGGAGGATTTTGATGTCCTCCGCCATTCGTCATAACTCGCCCCACAGTGGCCTACGTTAGCGTTGAAGTCTTTCTGCCTGCCCAATGCGCGTTTCTGGCACCTCGATATACGGTGCGCACCAGCATTAAATGCCCGCATTAAATTCTGGCGGCTCCATACTCCCCACGTTCAACGGTGTGATGCTAATCGGTCGGTGGGGATTTCCTGCCTTGATGAGCGGGAAACTCCGCCTGATTATCATTAATTGAGAGTATAAATACTTGCTTGAATCGATTTGCCTCCTTATTTGTGTACTCGAGAGCCCTGGCGCACATACTCTGAATCCAGTCAAACTTCTACATCAACCGGCGCTCCTTTTCAGCATAAAAAGCCAGTCTGAGGAGCCTTTCCTCATTTCTGTAAGTTTTCTTCTCTCTGTAGCGCAAATTTTTCTCTGAGTCCTTTCTTTCCCTCGCTTTTTCTCGAGTCTTCTAGTTGTTGTAAGGGATGGGTAAATTTAAGAAGTTAGTCGAGTCTGAAGAGATGATGGAGAAGTTCATAGCTGATTACGGGATACCCCACAATGTGGGCTTGAGGTACTGCGAGGAAGGGGATTGGTACATTAGGAGGAATGAGGGCAAAGTTGTGATCCCCATAATAGCCTTCTTAGAGGGAGGCATGAGAATCCCTATGGGGCCGGTGACGAGCGGCTACCTTAGGCACTTTCGGCTAACTCCTACCCAGTGCGATGTCAATATGTTTAGGATACTAGGGTGCGTAGACGCCTTGAATGAGAAGATGGGGTTGAGGTTAACCCACCATGACGTAAACTGGTGCTATAACCTCCAACACCTGAAAGGTAAGACATACTATATGAAGATGAGGGACGATAGGGTTCGGTTTATCCAGTGTCTCTCCGATTCTAGCAAAGGGCTGAATCTTGACTTTCTCATTGTGTCGGGGGAGTGGCACGATGGTCTCCATTGCCCGACAGTAGAGGGAGAGCCCGGTAGGGTACTTGGAGTAGGAGAGGGTCTAGACCCCTTTTTTCTTTTTTTTCTTTTTTTTTTTGTTGTGAATCTGCTTTGTTCGGCTGATGACAGGAGTTTGTTTTTCTTTCTGTAGATCAGCACGCCTTCGCACGCCATTTTAACCTGGTCAACAAGGAGGACCTGCAATTCGTGCTTAGGTCGGAGGTTTTCGTGAACGAAGGCGACAATCAAGTCAGGGCTGCTCACAAGATCCTCGGGTGCGATCCGACCCAGAAGGTGTTTCCGGCCCCGAAGCACGTGATCAGGGCTCGTGACCCTCGGCTTAGGCAAATCACTGTGGTGGAGCACGGGTTTTCATTTTCTAAGGGATCATCCATTTCGGAGGGCATCCCATTGGCTGGTTCCTCCTCGTCCCATCAAGCTGCGGAGGCCGAGGGAGAGGGTTCGAAAAAAGAGGGAGAAGTAGTGGATCTGGGTTCGTCCGAGGATGAATTTGCTGCATTCGAACAAGCCTATCTGTCCGAGGATCCCTCCGGTGACTTGGGGGACCCCCAACTGTCTGAAGTCGATCTTCTACCTCCGAGGGTTGGTACTCAGGCCGAAATGGGTTCCAGGAGACAACCCCAGACCAACCTACTTGACTTGCTTGAGGGCAAGACGGGGAAAAGCACGCCGAGGGAGTCACAACCCAAGCCTCCTTCATCCACACCCAAGCTTCCTCCTGCCCTGCCTAAGCCTTTACCTGCACAGACCAGGTCGTCTACCATTCTGCCTATCTCAGATCCTAGGCTCGAGTCCTCTGATCCGAAGAGGAAGAGGCCTTTCAAAGACAAAGACCCAGTGGATGGGGGGAAATCTCGTCCCTCCCAGGAAGAGGGTGAAGCCCGCCGACCCTCTAAACAGCTGAGGATTGGTGGTCAGGACAAAGGGAAAGAGGTTATGCAGGTGTCCGAGCCCCAGGCTTGGCTGCCTGCTGCCATGCTTCACGGGAAGCCCCTGATGGACGACGCCACTCTCAGGGACTTCCGAGGGGGCGAGGGGGCTCGCGTAGCCGACGCCCTGGAGAGGTCTCTCCTCTTCCCTGTCGACATGGCTAAGCTGGGGGGCACGAGGAGGTAAGAAGTGGCCCGCAACCTCAAGAGGTACCTGGGCATGGTAAGACTTCTGATACTTGTTCCACCGTTTGAATTTTATTGCTTAGTACTTGTCTTATGGTGCTTTTGTTTCGGTTTGCAGGCTGTCCAGGCAGCTTTTAGGCTAGACGAGGAGGCCGACAACCAGGGTAAGGCTCTGGATAAGGAGCGCCATAAGTACTTGACCACCGCGAGTACTCTCAAGAGGTTTGAGGCGGATCTTAAGAAGGCATTGAAGAGTTTGGAGGAGATGACGAGGGCTAAAGACAAGGCGACATCCGACCTAGCCGGCGCCATGAAGCATTCCGAGGACTAGACAGGGCACCTGCGGGATGTCGAGGGTCAGCTGCAGGTTGCCCAAGGGCGTATTGCCGACCTGAAGAAGGAGCTGGCCGAGGCTGTGGCGGCAAGAGGCATTGCCGAGTACGCCAGGGACGATTCCGTGAGGGCTAAAGACGAGGCCGTGTTTACGAGAGAAGATGCCGAGCGCTCCGTGGAGCAAGCGGAGGAAGAGGCCTTTGCTGAGGGGATGGCTAAGACTAAGGCCGCCCTCAAGGCTCAAATCCCTGAAGTGTGCAGGCGTTTTTGCTCCGAGACTTGGGAAGAGGCCCTCAACCAGGCGGGGGTCGATGCCTCGTCTGACCTTAGGAGGGCCGAGAGGGTGTATTACCCTTCTGCTATCCGAGAGGTCGCCTCCGTTGCTCCCGAGGCTGGCTCCGCCTTACAAGCGACAGATGAGGGCCAGACCAATGCCGCTGAGGATTCTACTCCAGCTGATAAGCCTGTTGAGGGGGCTGAGCGCCATGGAGCATTGGAGGGGGCACGAGCTAGTAGTCAAGAGGTGCCCCAGGATGTGGTGAAGCCTCCTCCTGACTCCCAAGCCACACCCGTCGCCCCCCAGATTCCTCCTGCTGAGGAAGGGTCTTCAGAAGTAACCCCTCCGAGCCAGAGTCCCGAGGTACCAGTAGAAGCCCTCCAGCAGACTCCTCAGGACGCTGTCTACTGAGTTGGGGGAGTAGGCCACCTTGTCAGGCTATCCCATCCCAATGGCCTGGGCCACTCTGATTTTGTTGTTGTTTGTTGTTTTTGTTTGTTGTTTTTGTTTTATTGTTGTTCTCCTTTTTTTTTTTTTTCGCCTTCTGTCTTGCCAACATTGTAACGAAACTATATATTTTCTTTTCATAATATATTTAGTTGTTTGTTTTTAGCTCCTCAGACGATGTTTCCTTTCATTTGTTATATTTTAATGTTTTGCTCGATACCTTAGTTGCGTCTGGGACTTAGTCTCGTGAAGTGGTTGGCTTTCCCACAAGTTTGAGTTCGAGGGCCATGCCCCGCCTTGGTTCTATCCGACGCTTTTGTTCTTCTGTAAGTAGCTAGTTTCCCCGTAGGCTTGAGTCCGAGGACCATGCAAGGCCTTGGTTCAGTCTAACGCTTGTTTTCTTCTGTAAGTAGCTAGTTTTTCCATAGGTTTGAGTCCTTGGACCATGCAAGACCTTGGTTCTGTCTAGTACCCAGGTACTCCTTGCTATGGTTAGTTTTCCCAGAGGCTTGAGTCCGAGGACCATGCAAGGCCTTGGTTCAATCTAACGCTTGTATTCTTCTATAAGTAGCTAGTTTCCCCATAGGTTTGAGTCCTTGGACCATGCAAGACCTTGGTTCTGTCTAGTACCCAGGTACTCCTTGCTGTGGTTAGTTTTCCCAGAGGCTTGAGTCCGAAGACCATGTAAAGCCTTGGTTCAGTCTAACGCTTGTTTTCTTCTGTAAGTAGCTAGTTTCCCAATAGGTTTGAGTCCTTGGACCATGCAAGACCTTGGTTCTGTCTAGTACCCAGGTACTCCTTGCTGTGGTTAGTTTTCATAGAGGCTTGAGTCCGAGGACCATGCAAGGCCTTAGTTCAGTCTAACGCTTGTTTTCTTCTGTAAGTAGCTAGTTTCCCCATAGGTTTGAGTCCTTAGACCATGAAAAACCTTGGTTTTGTCTAGTACCCAGGTACTCCTTGTTGTAGTTAGTTTTCCCAGAGGCTTGAGTCCGAGGACCATGCAAGGCCTTGGTTCAGTCTAACGCTTGTTTTCTTCTGTAAGTAGCTAGTTTCCCCATAGGTTTGAGTCCTTGGACCATGCAAGACCTTGGTTCTGTCTAGTACCCAGGTGTTCTTCTGTAAGTAACTAGTTTTGCCGCAGGTTTGGGTCCGAGGACCGCGGGAGGCCCTGGCTCAGTCTAGTACCCAGGTGTTCTTCTTGCTTAGAGTGAAGGGATTTGCCCTCATCGTCGGGGGGTTTGTTTTTTGCGTGGTGGCAGTCTCGGCCTTGCTTCACCTAGGATGGGCTATTCGTCGGACTGGATTCTTGACCCCGCGCTGCCCCGAGCAGGGGTGGCTCGGGTTTCTATCCTCACGCGTGCCAGCAGCCCCCTCTTCGCTCCAACCTTCTGCCTTCTTCGATTACGAGGCGTCCCCTGACTGTTCGCGTTCTGCGCTTGACGCTTCGGTGTGCGAGGCGCGCCCTCATTAATATCCTCGTGGATTAACGCAGATCCAGCGGCTGTAGGCTTCCTTGGAATTTGGTCAGGATTAATGTCGTTGATGACTCTTCCTTCGAGTTCTGGGTGGACCAATTTCCACCAGCCTTCGCCCCCTATATAAGGCCTTCTAGGGGAATCGTCCTTCCACACTTCACGAATCCTCCAGTCAAACAGGGAACATGACTCTCCCACCCCTTTAGCCCCTTCGATAACCTCGCCGGGATTGTGATCAGAGCTCGGCGGAATGGGACGACCCTGGACGAGGGCGGAGGCAAGCAAGATCAGGGTCCTCCTCTTTCGGTTGAGAACCGCTGCGGTTGGGGTTCACGTCGGACTTCCGGCGTGGAAAGTTCTGGGCGTCACCCCGGTTGTATCGTGCCTGGCGGTTAGGAGGGAGGTCCATGAAGTACATAACGTCCTTCTCCGGTGAGCGCCCATGCCTGCCCTTCAAGCTGGTGGTGCCTCGCCCCCAGCTTATCTGCCGGTGGAGGCTTGCGAGATTACGTCACGCTTGTTGCCCGAGTGTTGCCACCTTCAATGTTCAAGCATTGTGCGGTTGGGGGAGCATCGAGAGAACACCATGGGGCGGGGTCATCCGGCGCCTTTGCATCTGCTCCTCTCTTTTCGCCGGTGCCATCCATATCGGCCCGGGGGTTGTTGGTAGCTTTGAAACAAGCCTGCCTCAGCCCCTTCTCTTTTAGGGTTAGCTCTAGGACAAGTCCGTCAGGACCTTTGTTTGTATCTTGTATTTACTTTTCGTTTAATAAAATGTTGTGACGTTTGTTCTCTTTCGTTTTCTTTGAATCTTCTGCTTTTCTACAATCGTTTTTTTTTTTGCAAACGCGTCATTGTTAACCTTCCACAAATTAGCCATCTAGGAACGACTGTCCGTTGCGCCTGCTAGTGCACAAGTTCTCCCCACAGACGGCGCCAATTGTAGGGTCTGGGTTTAAGCACTTCTGCTATTAAGAGAGTGGACTCAAGCCCAGTTAGCCCAGTACAATGAATTTGTAGAGAATGAGTTAAAGAACTAGGCCCTAACAAGCAGGCAACGTTCAGTCGTCCCGTTTGGAGGCGCCGGAGGCTGGCTCACCAAGATTGTGCTCCGAAGTCTGTCCTCGGCACCTATCCGAGGAGCTTTGCGATGGCCTTTCTCCTGGGGATCCATCCCCCCCTTTTCTGATCTTTTTTCCTTCTTATATATAGTCCCCTCTGTTAACCTCTCTCTTCCACTTGTTGATCATCCATGCTTCTTCCTTCTGACTGCCCGTCCCGTCAGCCACTTTCCCAGCACCCCTGTGAGTTGCGGCGACCAAGGCAACCCTGTCCAAAAGTCACATCTCCATTAATGCGACTGGGGGGGGGGGTCAGGTGAGCGCATTTAGTGTGGAGGTGACAGCTTATCCTGGACGTGTTCCCCCGCCATGCTGCTATGGCTGACGTGTTGGTCTCGGCAGGATCGTCCTCGGTAGGGTCCCTGGCCATTAAGGCCTTCACACTCCTTCCTCGGACTTTTCTTCCTCCTCGGCATGGGCCTTGGGCCGAATATAAGATGGGCCGGAGTTGCCAGATTCTCAGGCCCAACAATATGAAAATGGTCATATGGTTTTTTTTTTTTTTTTTAAATTTTATTATTATTATGATATGAATCTAACCATATGAATTTTTGCCTTTCTAATTAGTTTAATGAATATGTTTTGTTTATCAAGATTTTGTTCTTCAATTTTTGTATTGCTATATTATAATATATTTTATCTCTCTATGTCATCATTTTTTTAAGTTGATTTTTTTTTTGGTTTTAAATTAGGTGTTAAATAATTCATTAAAATATTAAAATATAGGAAATTTTCAATATTACAAATAGTGATGGGTTGATAGTTTTTAAGACAATAGTGAAAATTTTTGTATATATCTATAGTGATCTAAATAATTGTTGAGAATATGATGATATATCAAAGTTGATAATTCTGTATTCAATAAAATTTTGAATTATGATTTTTGTATTAATACTACAATTTTTTTTGTGGAGATTCTAAAAAAAAAATTACAACAAACTGACCCCCCAAATATAAATTACTGGCTACGTCCTTATTGGGCACTGAGTGCCATTGACATTTGGTCACCCAGGGCAAGTGCCGATATTCAGCACTCATTGCCAGCCAATAGGCACATGCCTCTCCGACTTCAAATTTCCAACGTCTTACCATATTTTTTTTCCAAACATCATCTTATCAAAATCTAATTTGATAATACAAAATTATCAACCTTGAGGTGTTAGAAACTCATTTAAACTCACCACCGCGCACCCTTGGTGTGGTGGTCACGCCACAAGTATAAGTGCTTGTGAGGTGTAGGGGGTAAGGGCTAAGGTTCAAGTCTTCAAGAGGGAGCTTCACACACATATACACTTAGATTAAGTTAGAGTAGAAATTCTATCTTGTATCCAAAAAAGAAAAAGAGAAAAAGAAAAAGAAACTCATTTAAACTCATCAATTCAGGCTTCAATCACTAAATTTCTTGCTCTTTAACTAGGTCAAAATGCAAAACTCAACTTCTAAGTTTCACCACTTTTCAATTCAGTCCTCTAAGTTTGCATTCTATTATTTCAGTCTTTTAAAGTTTAATCCTCCTCAATTCAGTCCTCCGTTAACATTCCATCTATTCCTGCCGTTAACTTGCCCAAAACCTATGTCGTTTTGGCCTTAATTTAGAATTGGTTATTTCACTTCTGAAGCATCTCTGGTAAGAATTGGTGATGGACTACAACTACTCTGAATCAAAGTTATTGATTCCATTCCGTTCCGGCCGGAACGGCCGGAATATTTCGTACCGGCATGCAAACCGGTACCAGAATACCCCACATTCCACCTCGGGTCAGATTTCGGGCCATTTCGGGCCATTCCGGCCAATTTCGGCCAATTCCGGCCGAGATGTAAATTCCGGCCGGTACCAGATTTTGGCTTAAAGAAAAAAAAAAAAAAAAATTCATACCTTCTTCTTCTTCTTCTTCTTCTTGGTTACAGACCCTTCTTATTCTTGTTTTCTTTTTCTTTTTTTTCTTCTTCTTCTGGGTTTTAGACCCTTCTTCTTCTTCTTCTTCTTCTTCTTCTTTTTCTTCTTCTTTTGGTGGGTTTCGGACCCTTCTTCTCTTTTTTATTTTTTCTTCTGGTGTGTTTCGATCCTGCTGCGGGCTGCCAGTTTGCCATTCCTTTTTTATTTGTGTGCTGTACAGGTAACGTCTATTTGTCAGCCTTTCCTTTGCAAGCTATGTCCTTTATTTTAAATTTTTTATTTGTTTAGTTTTTGGCTTTTTGCCAGCCCACGTACTCCTCTTTTGTCACTTGTATTTTTAAATTTGAATTTTTTCTTTGTTTTGTTTTTGTGAGTCCCACGTGACTAACATCAATTTTTTTATTTTTTTTTCATATTATTACTCTTATTATATTTTATAAATGATTGAACTGATACTTATTATTATTTGGGCTTAAAGATTATATTAATTGAAATATGTATTTATAACTTCTTTAAAACCCTTAATAATTTATATAGGTTTTTTTTAATTAATAATATATATATTTTTGTTATTTTAAAAGGTTTTTTTTATTAATAATATATATATTTTTATTATAAAATAATGTAACTCCGAAACACTCTGAAACGGTACGCCGAAATAGGCCGGTACCGAAATATTCCGTTCCAATGGACAAACCGAAACAGGGTCCGAAACGGTATTCATAACAATGCTCTGAATGTTCAATTGAAAACCAAAATCCTCCTCTACCAATATACTTCAACCACTCTGGTAAGATCTGGGTTATTTCACATATGGGTTATGACACTTTTCACCACATCAATTATTTATGTAGTACATGTGAGTTGGAAATGGGTTTTCAACTCTAACTAATTTTCTTCCCAACGTTACTTAGCCATGAATTACAACACTCAAGTAGTGGTCCTAAATTGTAGTTGTGTTGTACCTATTTGAGAGATTGAGAGATTGAAAGGGAGAGCGAGAGATAGATCAAGGGAGAGAAAGAGGACGTATTTCGGTAGCTCGGCTCAGGCCAATACTCGGCGGCTCCACTCAATCTGTCTCTCGCTTTCCCTCTCGGTCTCTTGGTCTCTCTTTCTCCCTTTCGGTCTCAATACTCGGCAGCTCTGTCCTCTATTGTTTGCTATTTTAATGTCTGGGTTTTTATTTTTATTTTTTATAATTAACTTTTTTAATTAGGAAATTAATAATAAAATAAAATTTTAATATTAAATATGAAATATTAAATTAAGGCCAAAACGACGTGGCATGAGCGAATGGAATGATAACAAAGGACTAGATTGAAGAGGATTGAAATTTAGAGGACCGAAATGACAAAACGCAAACTTAAAAGACTAAAATGAAAAGTTGTGAAATTTAGAGAGTGGGTTTTGCATTTTAGCCTAAAAACTATGTTCAATTCATCCTAAACACATAGGGTCTAATTGTGTAGCAGATGCGGCTGCGTTTTTTGAGATTGTGTTTTTTTTGGGTTGGTCCATGGCACTGTTCATGGACCAACCAAGTGATAAAAATGCATGAACAATAATTTGCAACAATAAAAAATATTTTGCTACAGTATTTTCAATAATAAGTTTTCAATTTTCAACAAAATAAGCGGCATCCAAATGCACACATAGTTGAAGTGTTAGCACTTGTAACAGTGGAGCTAAATAGCTATATATCTATTTTAGCTCCACCAAAACACAAAAATCAACCATACAGTAGTGGAGCTAAAGGTATTTTTTTTTACCTTCATTGCTATAGTGCACAACTATCTATGGCAATACACTGTAGCTGAGAGCTAAAAATAATAATTTTTTATTCTCCAACCAGGATTAAAATAATATACGTTTGTTTATTTTTTTATACTCTTTTATTCTCACCGTGCCTCTCTCTCAGTGTCACTCTCTGAAGCTCTTATCTCTCAAAATTCTCTCAAGCTCACTCTCTCAAACTCTCACCTCTCTGTTTCACTGGCGATAGTGGCCCGACTCATCCTCAACGTCATCGACCCACCAGCCGTCCCAAGCCGCCGATCAGCGTCGATGAGTGGCTGGGTTCATCGGCATTGGTGGGCTATGGGCTGTGGTAAGGGTCATCAAATAGCCCATGGCCCACGGCCCGACCCAAAAACCCGGCAGTCCATCGGGCTAATGGGCGGCCCAGCCCGTTGTTATTGAGGTCCATGGGTAGCCCACTAGCCCAGTGGGTTAGGCTGTGGGCTAGTTTTTATGCCCATAGGCACCCGGTGGGCTAGCCCAATAGCCCAGCCCGTTGGCCCAACCCGTTGCCCAGTCCAATAACTTAGAATTTTTAACAAAAATATATAGGAAGTGTATGAATGATTGATCTTGAAATATTGTAATAGAATTTCTTAAGAGAACTCTCTCAACCACTAAGATACTTAAAGTAATTGTGCTAAACTTAGTTTACTAAATATATATTTTTCTAGTAGTCTAGCAAATTTGAATTAACCATTTGATTTTTTTTATTAAAGATAAAAATAAAAAACTATTTGAAGCCTTATTTTTAAAAAATTAAATAAGTTTCCATCAACAAAACAAAAAATTAAATAGATTTGACGATAAAAAAAATTGTAATTAAGTATTAAATTCTTTGATTCTTTCCTTTAAAAAAAAACTAGATTGATTATTCCCTTATTAAAAATTGATTATTTATTTCTAAAAATAATAAAATAATATGCTAACACAATCTCATGGGTAGCCCATTAGACCCAACTTAGTAGCCTAGCCCATTAAAGACAAAATGGGCATTGCCCATGGGCAGGGTCGTGGGCTGGGGTTTTCTCTTTCGGCCCAGCCCGACCCGGCCCGTTAACTAGTTAATAGCCCATTATGCCCAGCCCATTGTGCCCTTGGACCAAGTAAAAATGGGTCGGGCCAGCCCGACCCGGCCCATTGACGACCCTTAGGCTGTGGTGTGGTTGAATAGTCAGCGTCAGTTGGGTTCATCGATGTCAGTGTGCTGTGGTGGGTTAGTGTGGTTCGTGAGTGGGTCGTTGGGTTCAATACAGTGTCTGTATAGGTGGGTTTGTGGGTAGATCGGTGTGTTCGTGGTGGTGGCTCGGGTGGGTTTCGTGGTGGTGGGTGTGGGTGTTGCTTAGTGGGTCTGGTGGGTGTGGGCTTGGTTGATTTTTTTTTTCTTTGTTGTGGGTTGTGGTGGTGGTGGTGGTTGTGGTTGTGGTTGTGTGTGTGGCTGTGATGGTTTTGTGTAGTGCATATATTATTTTATTATAGTGGATATATTATTTTATTATAGTAGATATCTTATTTTATTATGATATTTATATTATTTTATTGTGTTGAAAGCTAAAATAGATCCACTGTTGCAGCATGTGTGTAGATAAAATAGATAGAGTAACTTTTTGTGGTGCCAAATAGTTAAATTTTTAGCTCTACTGCTATGGATGCTCTTAGGATCAACTTTTTAAACCTAAATTGATTATCAAATCCTTGCATACAGGTAGAAATACTCAAACCTCTAGCTGTTTGATCTTTGATTATTGCTTCCAATTTATCAAACACATTTTTGCCTTTGCGAAAAGCTGAAAGTCTGTGAGTATCTAATATCAGCGGTGCGTGGTTTGACTTTGTGATTGGCCATGTTTTATGGCCTGTTTGGATGTTTAAAAAAGGAGGGGGAGTAGAGTAGAGGGAGGGAGAGTAATTCAATTACCTTGTTTGGAAGTTTTTTAAGGAATGAGGGGGAGGGGTTTGGAGGGGTTTCAACTCCCTCTAACCCCTCATTTTTAATTCCCCCAAATTGGAGAGATTTGGAGGGAGAGTAGAGTAGATAAATTATTGTCCAAGTAAATTCCCTAATTTATCCTTTCTAAATTAATCATAGACCAATGTTGCAAGTCTATTTTCAAATAGGGGTAAATTTGTCTATTTTAATCATTTCCTCCCCTCTCCATCCTAATCAAGGTTTTCAAACCCGGACCGTTCATTGAACCGTAAAAGTGAGAGGTTCAAGGTTTTTGAGGTCCAACCGAGGTTGAACCGGAGTCGAACCGTGATGATGTCATAATTAATTTAATAATTAATTAAAGCCTAAATATAAATATTAAATTTATAAAACTAGTAAAATTGACTAACATATCTATATATGTGAGGGAAATTTAATGATCTTTAAGAATATATTTAATAATTAAATAAGAAAGTTAATAAAATAAAATAATAACCATGAAAACATTAAAATTTATGATTAATTTTTGAAGTAAAGTTGAATACCTTTTGTGGGGCCAGAATAAGTCAAGCAACCCCGGCCCACTTCAGACTAGGCCCAGAGGCCCACGCCGAGGACGCGTCCTAGGTCCGAGGACGAAAGTGTAGAGCCCAGGGCCCAAGGGGCATTGCCGAGGATGGTTACATCCTCGGGAGACCGAGGTCAGAAAGTGGGCAAACAGCATGCCCTTAAGGGGAACCTCCCTAAGCATCCAAGGAGCAAATAGCAAGAACCAAGCACCGGACATTGAAGCATGGTGGAGGAGCAAGTCCCAGGTGAACTGTCACCTCCACATTAAATGCCCTCAACTAACGCCCTGGCCGCATTAATGAAGATAGGACCTCTGAACAGTGCCGTCTTGGGCGCTGCAACCCACAGGAGGGATGGGAATGCGGCTGATGGGACAGGCTCTCAAGTGGAAGCCGGGTTGATCAACAAATGTAGGGCTAGGATCAACTGAGAAAGAAGTATATAATGTAAAAAGTCCCTCTTGAGAGGGGGACGGACGGAAAACCAGAGAAAAGAAATACTGTAGCAGTGTATTTTCTCTCAACCATTGTAACCTTACTTGAAAGAAATAAGAACAACTTCAACCTCTATAAGACCCGTCCGAGGAGTCCCATTGTGCATGCCGACCCACGTTTAACCTATCACAATCCACGAACAACCATGCATGGCCGTTGCATTCTTTACTAAGGCCTAGCTTTTGAGCCCATACTCTATAAATTCATTGGAGGGTTAGCTGGGCTTGGGTCCACTCTCTCAATCCTTAGAGAGCGCTCGAAACCGGTCCCTACACCTTTGAAGGATTTTAATTATAATTTTTTTATATTCATTGAAAGAGATGGATAATTTAATTAAGTAAAATAGAATTGTGTTAATTTGTTTTTATAAAAAAAGACAAAAAAAAAAAAATTGCATTAAGTTTACTTTAAGTATTTTTTTTGTTATTGTTGAGCACCAACTTGCAAGCTTGGCTGAGTGGTTAGGCTCCAGCTGTATATCTAACCGTGCATGGGTTCTAATCCAGGTAAGCGCATTTTCGAATTTTTTCTTATTTAAGAGGCATGCTTGAACCGGGGTTGGACCGTACGGTTCATGCCACCGGTTCTGCATGAACCGGGCGGTCCAACCTCGGTTCAAGGGGTTCACGGAATTACCTATGATGCCCGGTTCTTGAAGTTTAAAAAACCGAATTCCTATCCGGTTCTCGGTTAACCCAATCGGACCGCCCGGTCAGGTCCGGGTTTGAAAACTATGATCCTAATTTTTAAAACATCCAAACAAGGAGAATGGCTAATTACTCCCTTCCCCCTTACTAATTTTAAAAACATCCAAACAAGGTAAAGGGGAACCATTCCCCTCTACTCTCCTCTCTCTCTAAACTTCCAAACAGGCCATTAAGGATGCCATTTGCAAATGAGTTTGATATCCACTCCTTATTGGCAAAGGCTATGAAAGAATAGAGAATAGTGTTCATAAACTTATTGACAAAGGCTATGACAGAATAGACACAACGGTGTTCATAAAAAAAAGTGGGAGAGGTACACAGTTTTTTGGGATTGGGTGCTAGAGGAATTATGCACATGAGGGAAGCGGAATTATTTGGGTGAGGGCACCAATAACATAGCCAGCCGAGTCTCTCACAATTACCGTAATTCCAACAGCATTGGAATCACGATATTGCACCATCAGAATTTACTTTGTAAACTGGGTAGTAAGGGGGATGCCATCTTACTTCACTACGGAACGCCAAAGGAACCTATCTCTGTTCTTCTTGAGCCAAGAGAAATTCTTGGAGGTAGTCAACTAATCATTGGCTTTGAGCCAAATCTGGTGCATTTGCATGTTTTCATTCCTAACTCGATCATAATTTCTTTTGTTCCATCAAAAAAGATATTAAAACTTGGCCCCTCTCAACTGAAATTTTTTATTCCTCCTTGATCATGTAAGATACAAAATTAATTATGAGTAATGTCACAGTTGCAAACTATTTTACAATATTTTTACAAACTGTTGATGTGGCTAACTTCTTATTGATTTTCATCAAAACCTACTATTAGTATCACTTTTTCATTTACCAACAATCACTCATCACATCAACAGTTTGTAAAAATTTTTGTAAAAAAAAATTGTATCTCTAACATTACTCTTCTTATATATATAATTTGATCCTAAAGCAAAATATATATACATATATATATATATATATATATATTTTTTTTTTTTTTTTTGTGAGGATCAAAAACAACCACTAAGAGAAAAGTGATAACAAAGATGATTTACCCAATTAATTTATAAAAAGATGGGTAAATATTCCACAATGGGAGATCTAGACAGCAAATTGAAAGATAAGAAGGACCAAAGAAGACTTTTATAGATATAGAAACTGGATTTCAAAGGTACAAGGGATATGATAAAAGATTAAAAACTCTTAGACATATTGTTTTATTACAACTTTTTCTCTCTTATTCTTCTCTAAGCTTACTCGCCAAACTTTTTTGAATCCCATCTCATGTTGCACCTCTCCACCTTTTATAATCATTTTTCCCTACCCTTTCTTCCCAGGTGGCCTATTTCCAGCTGGATTTGGGGGATACTTGTCCCATCGCCCCTTTGTTCTGCCACTCTTTGATCATGAAATAAGACTTTTAAGGATGTTTCTACTGTTTAGACTAGTCAATCAACATTTAAAGTGGCAGAAATTATGTGTAAAACCTCATTAATGTGAAGGTGACTGTTTTAGTGTGTGTTTGGAAAAAATTAAAAAGTTAGCTTATTTTACTTTTTTTTTTTTTTTTTTTTTTTACAAGATAGAATTTCTACTATAACCTAATCTAAGTGTATATGTGTGTAAAACTCCCTCTTGGAGACTTGAACTCCGGCCTTTGCCCCTCACACCCCATAAGCACTTATACTTGTGGAGTGACCATCGCACCAAGGGTATGCGGTGGTAGCTTATTTTACTATTCAGCTTATTTTTGCTACTATTCAGCTTATTTTTGCTACTATTCATGGGTCCTACTGTACTATTTCAGCTAATTTTTATCTTTATCTACAGTACTTACAACAAAAAGTTTTCAGTTTTAACAAAATAAGCGGATCCTAAACAGACCCTTAGTGGTACTTATCCATTTTTTGCGCTTCTTGGGGTGAGTTTAATGGAAGGTGGCACCTTAGTTCAGAGGGGAATTGGTTACCCATGATCCTTTTGTCAATTGTCACAGGGAGGGCTCAGTTCATCACCTCGGCAACCGACCTCGGTAATCGTAGTAGTTCGGGCCTTTGTGGAAATGATTTTGGGAGGTTCCCTTCTGTCTATCAGATCACTTCATCCTTATTCGTGCCTTTGGGCTGGATTTACCCTTATAAAAATGATCTTATTGGGCTTTTGGTTCTCGGCCCGGGCTCATATTCCTCCCCCATATATATATATATATATATAGGCAAAGAGAAGAAGAAGAAGTAATGACTGGGCTACTGATCATACATTTTCCCAAAAGAAAGACATTTTATACCCATACAAATTCATGGTCCATAATTCATGATACTCTAAATTCTTTAATTAAAAAAAAAAAAAAAAAAAACTCTGTATCGGCCGAACTTGACTTGAATTTAGTATTTTTGTGTATTGGATTTGTCAAGATCATGACACATGGTCAAAAATAAAAATGTCTTATAATCCTAACAAATCTAGTGCACGGCGCACCAGACTTAACCTTTGATCCTTGCGGCCCACATTTGCAAGCATTAATCATAACTGGTATTATTTCTTCATTGCAATTTCAATTCAATTAATGCTTTGCATTTAATAAGTTTATATATATATATATATATATATATATATATATATATATATATATGTGGGGCCTGATAATCTGGCAACCCCGGCCCATCTTATATTCGGCCCATGACCCATGCCGAGGAGGAAGAAAAGTCCGAGGAAGGAGTGTGAAGGCCTTAATGGCCAGGGACCCTGCCGAGGATGATCCTGCCGAGACCAACACGTCAGCCATAGCAGCATGGCGGGGGAACACGTCCAGGATAAGCTGTCACCTCCACACTAAATGCGCTCACCTGACCCCCCCCCCCAGTCGCATTAATGGAGATGTGACTTTTGGACAGGGTTGCCTTGGTCGCCGCAACTCACAGGGGTGCTGGGAAAATGGCTGACGGGACGGGCAGTCAGAAGGAAGAAGCATGGATGATCAACAGGTGGAAGAAAGAGGTTAACAGAGGGGACTATATATAAGAAGGAAAAAAGATCAGAAAAGGGGGGGATGGATCCCTTGGAGAAAGGCCATCGCAAAGCTCTTCGGACAGGTGCCGAGGACAAACTTCGGAGCACAATCTTGGTAAGCCAACCTCCGGCGCCTCCAAACGGGACGACTGAACGTTGCCTGCTTGTTAGGGCCTAGTTCTTTAACCCATTCTCTACAAATTCATTGTACTGGGCTAACTGGGCTTGAGTCCACTCTCTCAATAGCAGAAGTGCTCAAACCCGGACCCTACAATTGGCGCCGTCTGTGGGGAGAACTTGTGCACTAGCAGGCGCAACGGACAGTTGTTCCTAGATGGCTAATTTGCGGAAGGTTAACAATGACGCGTTTGCACAAAAAAAACGATTGCAGAAAAGCAGAAGATTTAAAGAAAACGAAAGAGAACAAACGTCACAGCATTTTATTAAACGAAAAGTAAATACAAGATACAAACAGAGGCTCAGACAGGCTTGTTTTAAAGCTAACTATACAAACAGAGGCCCAAACGGACTTGTCCTAGAGCTAACCCTAAAAGAGAAGGGGCTGAGGCAGGCTTGCTTCAAAGCTACCAACAACCCCCGGGCCGGTATGGATGGCACCGGCGAGAAGAGAGGAGCAGATGCAAAGGCGCCGGATGACCCCACCCCATGGTGTTCTCTCGATGCTCCCCCAGCCGCACAATGCTTGAACATTGGAGGCGGCAACACTCGGGCACCAAGCGTGACGTAATCTCGCAAGCCTCCACTGGCAGATAAGTTGGGGGTGAGGCACCACCAGCTTGAAGGGCAGGCATGGACGCGCACCGGAGAAGGATGTTATGTACTTCATGGACCTCCCTCCTAACCGCCAGGCACGATACCACCAGGGTGACGACCGGAACTTTCCACGCCGGAAGTCCGACATGAACCACAACCGCAGCGGTTCTCAACCGAGAGAGGAGGACCCTGATCTTGCTTGCTTCCACCCTCGTCCAGGGTCGTCCCATTCTGCCGAGCTCTGATCGCAATCCCGGCGAGGTCATCGAAGGGGCTAGAGGGGTGGTAGAGTCATGTTCCCTGTTTGACTGGAGGATTCGTGAAGTGTAGAAGGACGATTCCCCTAGAAGGCCTTATATAGGGGGCGAAGGCTGGTGGAAATTGGTCCACCCAGAACTCGAAGGAAGAGTCATCAACGACATTAATCTTGACCGAATTCCAAGGAAGCCTACAGCCGCTGGATCTGCGTTAATCCATGAGGATATTAATGAGGGCGCGCCTCGCACACCGAAGCATCAAGCGCAGAACGCGAACAGTCAGGGGACGCCTCGTAATCAAAGAAGGCAGAGGTTGGAGCGAAGAGGGGGCTACTGCCACGCGTGAGGATAGAAACCCGAGCCACCCCTGCCCGGGGCAGCGCGGGGTCAAGAATCCAGTCCGACAAATAGCCCATCCTCGGTGAAGCAAGGCCGAGACTGCCACCATGCAAAAAATAAACCCCCCGACGATGAGGGCAAATCCCTTCACTCTAAGCAAGGAATACCTGGGTACTAGACTGAGCCAGGGTCTCCCGCGGTCCTCGGACCCAAACCTGCAGCAAAACTAGTTTCTTACAGAAGAACACCTGGGTACTAGACTGAGCCAGGGTCTCCCGCGGTCCTCGGACCCAAACCTACGGCGAAACTAGTTACTTACAGAAGAACACCTGGGTACTAGACAGAACCAAGGTCTTGCATGGTCCAAGGACTCAAATCTATGGGGAAACTAGCTACTTACAGAAGAAAACAAGCGTTAGACTGAACCAAGGCCTTGCATGGTCCTCAGACTCAAACCTCTGGGAAAACTAATCACAGCAAGGAGTACCTGGGTACTAGACAGAACCAAGGTCTTGCATGGTCCAAGGACTCAAACCTATGGGGAAACTAGCTACTTACAGTAGAAAACAAACGTTAGACTGAACCAAGGCCTTGCATGGTCCTCGGATTCAAGCCTCTGGGAAAACTAACCACAGCAAGGAGTACCTGGGTACTAGACAGAACCAAGGCCTTGCATGGTCCTCGGACTCAAGCTTATGGGGAAACTAGCTACTTACAGAAGAACAAAAGTGTCGGATAGAACCAAGGCGGGGCATGGCCCTCGGACTCAAACTTGTGGGAAAGCCAACCACTTCACGAGACTAAGTCCCAGACGCAACTAAGGTATCGAGCAAAACATTAAAGTATGACAAATGAAAGGAAACATCGTCCGAGGAGCTAAAAACAAACAACTGAATATATTATGAAAAGAAAATATATAGTTTCGTTACAATGTCGCCAAGACAGAAGGCGAAATAAAACAAAAGGAGAACAACAATAAAAAATAAAAAAAAACAAACAACAACAAAATCAGAGTGGCCCAAGCCATCGAGATGGGATAGCCTGACAAGGTGGCCTACTCCCCCAACTCGGTAGACAGCTTGTCCTGAGGAGTCTGCTAGAGGGCTTCTACTGGTACCTCGGGACTCTGGCTCGAAGGGGCTACTTCTAAAGACCCTTCCTCAGCAAGAGGAATCTGGGGGGCGACGGGTGTGGCATGGGAGTCAGGAGGAGGCTTCACTACATCCTGGGGCACCACTTGACTACCAGCTCCTGCCCCCTCCAATGCTCCATGACGCTCAGCCCCCTCAACAGGCTTATCAGCTGGAGTAGAATCCTCGGCGGCATTGGTCTGGCCCTCATCTGTCGCTTGTAAGGCGGAGCCAGCCTCGGGAGCAACGGAGGCGACCTCTCGGATAGCAGAAGGGTAATACACCCTCTCGGCCCTCCTAAGGTCAGACGAGGCATCGACCCCCGCCTGGTTGAGGGCCTCTTCCCAAGTCTCGGAGCATAAACTCCTGCACACTTCAGGGATTTGAGCCTTGAGGGCAGCCTCAGTCTTAGCCACCCCCTTAGCAAAGGCCTCTTCCTCCGCTTGCTCCACGGAGCGCTCGGCATCTTCTCTCGCAAACACGGCCTCGTCTTTAGCCCTCACGGCCTCGTCCCTGGCGTACTCGGCAATGCCTCTTACCGCCACGGCCTCGGCCAGCTCATTCTTCAGGTCGGCAATACCCCATTGGGCAACCTGCAGCTGACCCTCGACATCCCGCAGGTGCCCTGTCTGGTCCTCGGCATGCTTCATGGCACTGGCCAGGTCGGATGCTGCCTTGTCTCTAGCCCTCGTCATCTCCTCCAAACTCTCCAATGCCTTCTTGAGATCCGCCTCAGAGCTCTTGAGAGTACTCGCGGCGGTTAAGTACTTATGGCGCTCCTTATCCAGAGCCTTACCCTGGTTGTCGGCCTCCTCGTCCAGTCTAAAGGCTGCCTGGATAGCCTGCAAACCGAAAAAAAAGCACCATAACACAAGTACTAAGCAATAAAATTCAAACGGTGGAACAAGTATCAGAAGTCTTACCATGCCCAGGTACCTCTTGAGGTTGCGGGCCACTTCTTGCCTCCTCATGCCCCCCAGCTCAGCCATGTCGACGTGGAGGAGGAGGGACCTCTCCAGGGCGTCGGCTACGCGAGCCCCCTCGCCCCCTCGGAAATTCCTAAGAGTGGCGTCGTCCATCAGGGGCTTCCCGTGAAGCATGGCAGTAGGCAACCAGGCCTGGGGCTCGGACACCTGCATAACCTCTTTCCCTTTGTCCTGACCACCAATCCTCAGCTGTTTAGAGGGTCAGCGGGCTTCACCCTCTTCCTGGGAGGGACGAGATTTCCCCCTATCCACTGGGTCTTTGTCTTTAGAAGGCCTCTTCCTTTTCGGATCAGAGGACTCGAGCCGAGGATCCGAGATAGGCGGAATGGTAGACGACCTGGTCTGTGCAGGTAAAGGCTTAGGCAGGGCAGGAGGAAGCTTGGGTGTGGATGAAAGAGGCTTGGGTTGTGACTCCCTCGGCGTGCTTTTCCCCGTCTTGCCCTCATGCAAGTCAAGTAGGTTGGTCTGAGGTTGTCTCCTGGAACCCATTTCGGCCTGAGTACCAACCCTCGGAGGCAGAAGATCGGCTTCAGACAGTTGGGGGTCCCCCAAGTCACCGGAGGGATCCTCGGACAGATAGGCTTGTTCGAATGCAGCAAATTCATCCTCGGACGAACCCAGATTCACTACTTCTCCCTCTTTTTCCGAACCCTCTCCCTCGGCCTTCGCAGCTTGATGGGACGAGGAAGAACCAGCCAATGGGATGCCCTCTGGAATGGATGATCCCTCAGGAAACGAAAACCCGTGCTCCACTACAGTGATTTGCCTAAGTCGACGGTCACGAGCCCTGATCACGTGCTTCGGGACCGGAAACACCTTTTGGGCCAGATCGCACCCGAAGATCTTGTGAGCAGCCCTGACTTGATTGTCGCCCTCGTTCACGAAAACCTACGACCTAAGCACGAATTGCAGGTCCTCCTTATTGACCAGGTTAAAATGGCGCGCGAAGGCGTGCGGATCTACAGAAAGAAAAACAAACTCTTGTCATCAGCCGAACAAAGCAGATTCACAAAAAAAAAAAAAGGGGGGGCTAGACCTTCTCCTACTCCAAGTACCCTACCGGGCTCTCCCTCTACTGTCGGGCAATGGAGACCATCGTGCCACTCCCCCGACACAATGAGAAAGTCAAGATTCAGCCCCTTGTTAGAATTGGGGAGACACTGGATAAGCCGAACCCTATCGTCCCTCGTCTTCATATAGTATGTCTTACCCTTCAGGTGTTAGAGGTTATAGCACCAGTTTACGTCATGGTGGGTTAACCTCAACCCCATCTTCTCATTCAAGGCGTCTACGCATCCTAGTATCCTAAACATATTGACAGCGCACTGGGTAGGAGTTAGCCGAAAGTGCCTAAGGTAGCCGCTCGTCACCGGCCCCATAGGGATTCTCATGCCTCCCTCTAAGAAGGCTATTATGGGGATCACAACTTCGCCCTCGTTCCTCCTAATGTACCAATCCCCTTCCTCGCAGTACCTCAAGCCCACATTGTGGGGTATCCCGTAATCAGCGATGAACTTCTCCATCATATTTTCGGACTCGACTAACTTCTTAAATTTACCCATCCCTTACAACAACTAGAAGACTCGAGAAAAAGCGGGGGAAAGAAAGGACTCAGAGAAAAATTTGCGCTACAGAGAGAAGAAAACTTACAGAAATGAGGAAAGGCTCCTCGGACAGGCTTTTTATGCTGAAAAGGAGCGCCGGTTGATGTGGAAGTTTGACCGAATTCAGAGTATGTGCGCCAGGGCTCTCGAGTACACAAATAAGGAGGCAAATCGATTCAAGCAAGTATTTATACTCTCAATTAATGATAATCAGGCGGAGTTTCCCGCTCATCAAGGCAGGAAATCCCCACCGACCGATTAACATCACACCGTTGAACGTGGGGAGTATGGAGCCGCCAAAATATAATGCGGGCGTTTAATGCTGGTGCGCACCGTATATCGCTGACGTAGGCCACTGTGGGGCGAGTTATGACGAATGCCCGAGGACATCAAAATCCTCCTCCCCGCCCGAGGAGCCGGACATTAGGATTTCGAGGGGCTATTGTGGGGCCTGATAATCTGGCAACCCCGGCCCATCTTATATTCGGCCCATGACCCATGCCGAGGAGGAAGAAAGTTCGAGGAAGGAGTGTGAAGGCCTTCATGGCCAGGGACCCTGCCAAGGACAATCCTGCCGAGACCAACACGTCAGCCATAGCAGCATGGCGGGGGAACACGTCCAGGATAAGCTGTCACCTCCACACTAAATGCACTCACCTGCCCCCCCCCCCCCCAGTCGCATTAATGGAGATGTGACTTTTGGACAGGGTTGCCTTGGTCGCCGCAACTCACAGGGGTGCTGGGAAAGTGGTGACGGGACGGGCAGTCAGAAGGAAGAAGCATAGATGATCAACAGGTGGAAGAGAGAGGTTAACAGAGGGGGCTATATATAAGAAGGAAAAAAGATCAGAAAAGGAGGGGATGGATCCCCAGGAGAAAGGCCATCGCAAAGCTCGTCGGACAGGTGCCGAGGACAGACTTCGGAGCACAATCTTGGTGAGCCAGCCTCCGGCGCCTCCAAACGGGACGACTGAACGTTGCCTGCTTGTTAGGGCCTAGTTCTTTAACCCATTCTCTACAAATTCATTGTACTGGGCTAACTGGGCTTGAGTCCACTCTCTCAATAGCAGAAGTGCTCAAACCCGGACCCTACACATATATTTAGCTATAGTATTTTAATATTTTTAGGCTGTGTTTTTTTATTTTAACTCTCTTTTGATTGTATCTTATATTTAACTTAAACCACTTTCTAAAAAAAAAAAAAAAAAAAACTTAAACCATATGATAATTTCGTGTAATTTTTTGTTAGCACTTATTTTCAATATTCTATCATACAACTTTAAGGACGTGTTTTGATCCTAATTAACCTGTGTATAATTATAATTTGGTCAATAACAAATATTTATCATTTTATTGGGTACTAAAATGAAATTTATCATGCCCACACGGAGCTTCTAGCTGGTTACATAGTCCATAAAATGCCACATATTATCCCAAGATCAACTTTAAGGTGGTTTAGATCATAGGTATTTAGACAAAAAAAAAAAAGGATTAAATTAGGTGTATGATTCGTTTACTCTTTGTTTTTTTCAATGAATAATTAACTTGGTATAATTTTTTTTAGAACAAGATACAAAAATAAAAATTCTTAAATTAGACACGTGACACAAAATTGGACTTTAATTGAAATTTCATATATATATATATATTTATATGATTACCATCTTAACAAGTTGTGAAAAAAAAATAGTGTTTTTAGCAAAATTGTTTAGTGCCTGTGCCACTTACCACACAAGAATCAAGATTAGAAAAGTAAACTCAAATGGGGTGGCAATTTGTATTCGCGGGTCGGGTTCGTGTTGTGTCAAGTCATGAGTATTCAGCTAAATAGGGTGACCCAAACCTAACCTGTTTAGTAAATATGTCAGGAATTCTCAACCCGAACATGACCTGTTTATTAAACAAGTCGACCCGACCCAACACATTTAACTCGTTTAATTGACAAGTCATGTAAAAATTAATACAAATAACCCGTTTAATAATCTATTTGATTAATAGGTTATACGAAACCTATATAATTTTTATCAATTTTCATATATCTAAAATTAAAATACAATTACAACCATAAATATAGTAATAAACATATAAAAACAACCATAAATTAAGTAATAATATAAAGAAAAACTAATAACTTAATAAGCTAAACAAGTCAGACTGATTAGATGAGTCCGCATGTTGAACACAAATCCGACCCGTTTATTAAACGGGTTAGTCATGTCAACCCAAATATGACCCGAACCTATTTAGCCTCAACCCATGACCTGTTTATAAACGGGTTAGTCGTGTCGGGTTCGTGGGTCGTGTCAGATTTTGTCACCCTTCTCAAACCCTTTAATATTTTTTAAATTTTAATTGAACCTTTATTTATTTTAGATTTGTTTAATTGAACCTTTAATTATTCTAGATTTGTTAATTATTATAAAATGGGTCATGCTAACGAGTGCCTTTAGGGTGTTAGTTAACAATCCAGTTAAATAAAGTTTTTATGGAAAAAGAAAAAGAAATTAATATCTTGACAGCTTTTTTCATTCCCCATAAAAGTAATGTCAAAAATTTTCTAAAATAGATTGTTTATCAATACCCTAAGAGCAATTGTTAGCATTTCCCTTATAAAATTTCTTTAATTAAATGCATGATTGCTCCTAAGTCCTTCCAAACCCCTTAGGCCCTGTTTGGCTTGTCACTCACTCATATCTCAACACTCATAACTCAAATCTCCTCACTCAGACTCATATCCCAATATCTCACAACTCTAACTCAATAAAACCCAAAACTCACTCATATGCTCATTTGGCAGCTTGTTCTCACAGCTATCTCAAATTCAAATCCCAACTTTTTGTCACTATTTGGGTCCCACATAGCATTGATTGCACTGCTGTGCTCTACAACAGCCAAGCCCTACCCGCGTGTAATACCTTTCTCCTCTTCACACCCTTCCCACAAAAAATCTCATAAGCTTCTCACTCCATTCTCTCCTCAACTCCTTTATTATCTGCACCTCTCAAACCCCAAAGCCAAAAGACCACCGATTATTCAACTCCTTCATCCTTGCCCACCTGCGCCGCCGCCATTCTCTCCCTAACGCATCATCCTCCTTCCTCATCCTTGAACCCGAGCGCCGCTACACCTCGAAGAGGACGCTACAACTTTGTCCGCTGCAACACCTCTACCCCTGAAACTGAGCCCAGACAACCATTATCACACACTGAGAACTCTCTCTCTCTGAGCATTTTGTGTATGGGTGCAATTTAGGTCTCAAATTTGTGTATTCGAGTAAATAAATTATGGGTTTAATTTGTTAAACTTATTTTATTCTTTTTAATTTTTGAAATGTGAAGCCTTGCATGTTGCTGTACGATTAGAAAAAAATTAGACGATATTAAGAAATTGAATTAGCTTCATTAGTTTAAGAAATATGAGCTTGAGATTTTATAAAGTAAGCTGTTATGCTATTCTTGAGTAGAGAGTAAAAAAAGAGGCATAAATAAACAAGCATTCATAGCCAAGTGAGCCAAGGTCTCAATAAACACAACGCAAAAAATGGAGGAACATGTAAATGGAGGAACATGGAAAAAACAAAAAATATCAAAATAAAACCTTGCAGCTTCGGGCATGTAAACAAATGGAGGGGGAGCGTTTAGGTCTCACTGGAAAATGGAATCGGTGAATAGAGTTGACCTGGAGCTGGGCCTTATGCTAATCAGCGGAACTAAAGCTTATTTCAGTTGTGCTTGTGTTGTGGGAGGGAGGATATCATGTTTCCGAAACATGTTTCCTCCCTCTCACAAGGGGGTGGACCCCACAAGTGTGGGGTCCACCCCCTTGTGAGAGGGGAGAAACATGTATCGGAAACATGGTGGATTTTTCCGTGTTGTGGGTTTGGGAGAAGGAAAATGGAAAATGATGAAGTGCAAGTGGTGTGGGTGGTTGGGAAAGTAATGAGATAAAAGATCTGTTGGAGCTTCAGCCTGCAGTGATGGGACTATGCACTGTTATGGAACTCATTTGTGCTAAAAATTTACGAAAATTGCCACCGAGTTAACATAACCCATAACTTGAAAATACGTTGGAGCTGTTTCTAAATTTTTAACTCATATCTCAAAAAAGTGAGATTTGTTAACTGAGTGAACTGCTTGAAAATCATCCAAACAATGTCACTACCCATGGACCTCACCGATTTTGGATTATGAGTTAACAAAACTCAGATTTATTAACTCAATTCACCAAAATCCAAATAAGGCCTTAAAAGTCAACTTTGGTTGCCGAGCAAATAATTTCCTGGCAACTCCTTTTTTTAGTAACACGTGTGGATGGTTAGCCTGCCACGTAACAATCAGCACTGTAATTTACACTTTACCGGTCTTGACCTCGACAACTCCTCCTATCAAGTTGGAATGAAAATGAGAGTAGAGTTGTAATTTCAAAGAGAAGACAAGGGTATATACTCGTACAAGGGCAAATTGTCGGTTACTCACCGAGAATTTCGCTCTCAGTATTTTATAGCAGCTCTACTAGTCTACAGCCCAAAAGCATTCTTCGTCCTGTACAACTCAATCATTTGCCCTAGTGGAGCCTTCAAGAAACGATTGGGTCCCACATAATCAATCAGTTGGATAAATTACGTGCTTTCTTCTGCAATTATTTTCTCTCATTCACTAGACAATTTATTTATTTTATTATTTTAAATAGTTTCAACTTAAGATGTCGATTTTTAATGATAGTTCTTTATAATCAGATTAAGATATCAATCAGTTTTTAGTATAGGTAATGATTAAATTCCGATCTCTTATTCAACCATTAGAGATTTTATATAATTTTGTAACTCATAATCTAGTTATATATACAAGGCATGTTAGTGATTATTTGGTATAAATGGAGGATGTTACTACACAATTTCATGATGTTTTTCTTGCCGATTATGGCTAATCTTCATGAAAGTTTGAGGTTTTTATCCTAAAAAAGAAGTTATTTATATCCGAGTGATTTATTTATTTTTTTCATTTTGGAATTATGGTTAGAAATATGACCTAAATTTATCTCCGCCTCAGCCTTGGCGTCTTGAACCACAATCTTATTATTTATGAGTTTGGATTGCGTTTATAAGTTAGTTCTTTATTTGTTTTATGTATTGTTTGCGAGCCTCATACTATTTTTCATTGCATAGTAATATAATTTCAACTTTTTGAAAATAAACTAGGTTTTAGCTTTTTGTTTAACATTATGCAAATAAACTACTAAAAATAAGTAATTTTCAAATGGACACTATATCCAACTTTTAGAAGTTGATATTGTGTTCCTAAATGATCAAAATAATAACATTCCACTTTTTTATTATAAGGTGAAATGTTAGTTATTTTTTCATGTTAGAGTGAAATATGGGAAGGCATGTCAAATATTTTGATCATTTGAAAAACAATGTTATTTCTTGAAAATTTGTCATTAACAAATTTAATTTTGTTGTACCTACCTCAATGGGGGGTTAACTGATCCTCTTAATTTGAAGTCTTGTTTGATTTCTTGATTCAAATCAAAATTTATAAATTTATAAGTGCACATACTATCACGTCATTAAAAAATTTAAAATGATCTGAAAGTCTATAAATTATTACCCTAAATGTGTTTATTGAAAATCTCAAGAGATACTAATTAATAGACTTACAACAAGATTTTTTATAATGGTATATACATGATTAAATAAATAAAAAACAGAAGTGTAAAAAATGAAAAAAGAAATAGATGGAAAGAAATAGGTGGTGTGAATGTTTTCTAAACAAAGGAATGAGAGAAAGTGGAGAATTAGGTAACAGAAATAGAAACAAAAAATCAGCTACAGATAATCCGGTTTTCCAAAAGCAACTGTCACCCTCTACTTAGATTCGGTGCTTGTACTGGGCTCGACTGGGTGTGCTCCCCGGTTCGAGTCTTGCTATCTGCATTTTGAAAATAATTTTTTAGGCCAGCGTTTTATCCCTTCGTGGGTCCACCCGGCGCGAATAGTGATTAGTCTCTAATTAAAAACCTGGAGTAAACACAGTGGAAACCAAAAAAAAAAAAATGATATCGCCTTTAATCCAATCATCTAAACTCATCTAAACCGTCAAATGCTTTGCCTTGAAGTCCAAGCAACGGCCTAAAAAAAAAACAAACCCCGAGTCTCTTTCTCTTTCTCTTTCTCTCACTATTCTTTTTTTTTTTTTTTCCCTCAGACATAAACACAAAAGTCAAAACCGCTCAGACATCTCTCCGAACTCTGAGGAAACAAAAGAGATGAAGCGGTTTGTGGCGGGGAGTCTGGCGAGGGGGCTGATCAGCCGCGGCGGCGGCTACATGTCGACGGCTGAGATGATGGCGAGGCCTGGTAGCATGCAGGGAGTGATAATGAATAAGCAGCAGAGTCAACAGTACTACTACTACTGGAGGAGTAGAATGATGAGCTCGGTGGCGGAGAAGAGCAAAGAGGTTGTTAACGGAGGAGGAGGAGTGGAAGCGATCAAGGGAGAAGAGAAGAAGAAGAATGGTGATGAGGAGAAAGGAATGGCGAATAGCTATTGGGGGCTGTCTAGGCCTAGTATCAAGAGACCAGATGGTACCGATTGGCCTTGGAATTGTTTCATGGTAATAATAATAACTTTTTCTTTTGGTGATTTTATGGATCATTGTGTACTTGTGAATGAATTGTTTTGTGAGTAATTGCCTTTTTGTTGTTGTTGTTTTGACTTGCACTTTTTAACTGTTGTAATTGACTATAGAGGTTACTGTTCTGGATTTTGTTGCCTATTATGCTGTCCTTTTTTACATTTTTTGTTCTTGTTTTGGGATACATATTATCTAACAGAATTTCACTATTCTACAACAGTTCTACACACTTTTTTTTTTTTTTTAATCATTGTAAATCTTAAAATGGATTGTTGATTGTTCTATTTTTTTCCCCTTCTTTTAAGAGATCTTTCAAATTTTACAACTTTTAAAAAAAAAAAAAAAAGGAAAATCTACAATGTGTTGTTTTAAGTGAATAGGAACAGTGTTGAAATTTTAGTGGAAGAACCGGTCATGGTTAGTTATATCAATTTTAGACCAGCCTTCTTATTCAAGCGTGGTAGCATTTTGGTGGTTCCAGCTAACTCAACTGGTAACGTTTCTGATAGTTGAATAAGAAATTTGGTGTTCAATCTCGCCTACACCAAAAACCGATCAGTGTCTTGGTCTGATGATAAAATAGCGCAATTATTAGAAGCGGATATCATAGGATGAAACTCTATCAACAAAAAAAAAAATGGTAGCATTTTGAGTCTTCAATTCATTGACTGACATAGGCACTTGTTTATTTTGATATGTTACTCACTTTTCTAACCCTCTCTTTTCAGCATTTCTTCAGTGAGATAATTTTCAGCTGCAGATTAGGATTTACTCATTTAGTCAAAGTGGTCTGAAGAAAATCAATCTACAAAATGACAACTGTTTTAGATACATTTATAAAACCATCTCTTAAGTTTGATAAATGCAACAATTTCAGTAACCAATATACGTGGCATTTTCCCGAATGTAATTATGACATTTAATTTGGAGATATGTTCTATATTTCCTTGTTCCATTCTTTTCGTGCTAAAACAAAAAATTTACTTGTCAACCACATTACGCATTATTCTATTCTCTTGTGAGTTTATATTACATGGAACTTCAAGAAATTTTTTTTATTAAGTGTACATACTAGTCTTATTGACTGATTTTCTTTTCTGATGTAGCCATGGGACTCTTATGAGGCAGACTTGTCAATAGATTTGACAAAGCATCATGTGCCAAAGAAGTTTTTGGATAAAGTTGCGTACAGGACCGTGAAACTTCTTAGAATTCCAACGGATTTGTTTTTTAAGGTAAGTCACCTTTGTTGTGTGCTGTATTGTATTCATCAAAAAGCATACTTAACTTTTACTCGTGTTTTGCTTTCAATTCTTTTTTCCTAGCGAAATATTTTTAACACTGGCCGTGTATTTCCTAGAGCATAAAGACTCTTCTCTTAGGTAGAATCCAAATTTTGCAAACTCAAGAATGCTCTGTTGGAAGTATTTTGTGGTGATAGTGATGTAGCCAACAGAGTTCAAGGAAAAATAAGATCAAATAGCAAGAAGACTCAATAATTGTGGTCTAGTTTTGGTGTGAGGACTCTTTGGCACCGCCCATAGACTACTTTTGTTACTATTGAGTCTTAGTATCAAGTTTATCTACTTAGAAAGTTGGTGGTTCACTTTTAATTATGTTTTAAAGTGAGGTTATTTGGTAATTTTCAAAATTTCTGGAATAGGATATATAATATTGTTGGCCCATGACTCTTATTTTATGTTTGAGACCTTTTTTCTATTTGGTTTTAGTAGTTTCTCACTTGGTTTAGAAGTTCTTTTAGTTACTTTTATATCTTGATTAGGAGCCTTATCGATGCAACCATGGAAGATTAATTTGTTGCTATTTTGCAATTTTGTCCGTTCAACATTAATTTTATTGGGTCAATGTTTGAAGTCCATTTGAAACAAGATGTATTTTTAACATCATCATAAATTTATTGGACTCTTCTTATAATTGGATTTTTTTGATAATTTCTTTGATATCTTTGATTTCTATTTTGCTTTTGCATAATTCAGGAAGAATGTTTGACAACTTTTTTATGCTTTCCTCTGCCTTGTCCTTTTAGCAGGATGGTGCTAGTTTCATTTTCATTTCTTAATCCCCCCACCCCCTTGTGATTTTGACTTGTTCTGTTATATAGTTTGTTTTTGCTGTCTTTGGACCCCATTTTTCTCAAGATCTTTCGAAATAGTTGAACACTTTTGAAGTACTGATACCGAGGGAGCTTAATTAAATTTATGAAATTGGTAAAATGTCTGTTGCAGGTGTCCACACCAGTGTCCTCCTTTAATAGTCAATTGGATCTTTGCTCTCTAATTTTACACAGTATTCTTCATTAAGATGATCACATTCTTTCCAAACTTTAATGAATGTCGATAGGAATAATGCATGTTGGGCTCACCTTCTCAACAAGCTTAAGATGTGGTGTTATCATGAATATTGTATTGATAGGCGGACCACTAAAGATCAATTTTAAAATAGTTGCATATCTTTTAGCCTGCCCTTAGGGAGAGCCTTGTCTTCACCACTGACGTATATCTGCGTAGAAGCTAATTAAATTTTTCTGTAAGTCAGATTGAGTTAAGTGTCATACATGCCAATAGAAATTACTGTGCAGAACAGGAAATGTAATTTGGATTACTTAGTCATACAGAGTGTTACAAGCCAGTTATTGATTATTAATAATATAGAGCACTAGAACTACATACTTATGCCTGTTGAATAAACAAACATTTTAGGAATTATTCATGTTTCTCTAATCACAATTTGAGACAAATATGTGAGATGGGAAAGTGGGGAAGTAAGTTATACTGAAGAAGAATGGATCACTCTATAAATGGAAAATTGTTGGTGTAGTTGAAATAGAAATACTATAATATGTTTGATTTATTTTTTTTTATTTTTTTATAATAATTAAACACTATGTGGCCTGAGTGGCAGCCAATGTGACTTCCTATGTAAAGACAAATAAGGTGCACACAAAGTTTTTTTTTTTTGTGCGCGTGTGCATGCGCTTTGTACGGTTTAACTTACTGATGTAGATGCAATGAGATGAAGATAAGTGACCTCCTTTAATGTGTAGGGAAGATCGCTTGATAGTTTTTTGAGTAGAACATAACTATTTTGTTCCTAGATTCAAGTTCTATTCATTGAAATTGTATGTTAGTTATCCCTTCTTTTCAGTGGATGTACCAAACTATAAAACTTGAATTGTTCTTCTCTGGGGACAGCATGTTTTAGCAACCATTTTGTCTGCTTCTCAATATTGCTGCCAAAGTATATGTTTATGAGTTTCATTTTGTAAAATATCTTGCAGAGACGGTATGGTTGTCGTGCAATGATGCTGGAAACAGTGGCAGCTGTTCCTGGTATGGTAGGAGGAATGCTGCTGCACCTAAGGTCTCTCCGCAAGTTCCAGCAAAGTGGTGGTTGGATCAAAGCCCTGCTTGAAGAAGCAGAGAATGAGAGGATGCACTTGATGACCATGGTGGAACTTGTACAGCCCAAGTGGTATGAAAGACTTCTGGTTCTCACCGTGCAGGGAGTCTTCTTCAATGGCTTCTTTGGTGTATATCTTCTCTCCCCCAAACTGGCCCATAGAATTGTTGGTTACCTGGAGGAGGAAGCAATACACTCATATACAGAGTATTTGAAGGATATTGATAGTGGTGCAATTGAAAATGTTCCGGCTCCTGCTATTGCAATAGACTACTGGAAGCTACCCAAGGATGCAACCCTTAAGGATGTTATAATTGTAATTCGTGCTGATGAAGCTCACCATCGGGATGTTAACCATTTTGCTGCTGTGAGTATTACTTTCCTTTCCCATGATCATGCTCTTTATTTTTTTTTTCACAAATTTGTTTCTTCACATTTTTTTATGTATATAATTTCTGAATGTATCTGGTCTCCTAAAATATGTCATTATGTTTTATTCTCCACTCTATATAGACATATAACTTGCATGTTACATAAGATTTTTTAAAATCTATTGCTGATCCAGAGATAATATGACAAATGAGAGATTTTGCATGGGAAATTTTTTAAAGCATCCCCTGAACTTTGGGTCAAAATCAAATAGACCCCTTGTACTTTGATAATTGTATAATCAACCCTTCTGTTAGCTTTCTGGTAATATAATGGATGGAAAATGCTACATATGCACTGCATCTTAATAAAAAATTATTAAATTAAACTTTAATAATAATAATTAAAACTTATTCTAAAGCTCATTAAAAATTTTCCCCTCTCCCATATTTTTAAATTAAACTTTGATAAAAAAAATTATTTTGAAATTTCCCAGTTTGTAAATCTAGATTTAGTCACAGAGTCATATTATTAAAAGAATTAATTTGAAAACAGAATATTTTGCACCCAAATATCTATGGAGGTTTAAAAAAAAAAAAATCTCTAAAACTGTTTTTCCATGTGTTATGCATCTTTATATCTTGTGAACATATAGATGCACTTCCTAAAATATCTTCCCAATTTCTGGCATCTTGTTTTGCATAGAAGAAAATGGTTTTCTTTAAGAATTCATGGTGAAGTGAATTCATTTTTAATTGGGATGCTAGCTCATTTTGGTGTTAAAGACTTTTCCTAAGGTTGGTAAACCAATAGGGGAGATTGTTTTAATGAAATTTGTAGGGATATCATGTTCATGGTGTAACAACCCTATCTATTGTATGAAACAGCTTCCTCTCTTTACTTGGGATGGTGACTTTGGTCACGTAGGCTAGCTGATGGGGTATTATGAAATTCTGTACTTCACAAATAGGGGAATTCTGTCATTACAGTCATTATTTTATAGTGCCTAAACAGTATCAGTTTCCTCCTTTTACCTTATCTTTTCCATAGAACATATAAAGACTTGATAATAAATGTCTTTTTTGTTTGGTTAACGGTTAGTTTTACAAATTTTATCTGCATATTTTTACCTACTTTTTTCTTTTGAAGGCTTTGTCTACTTTCTTTCTGAAAATACAATTATGATTTAACTTAATAGCATTGAAAACTGTGTTTGATTGGACATCATTTGCTTTGGTTTTTAGTACTGTATTGGTTACAAGACAGACTAGACTCTCTATGGGTTACAAGTGTGGGTGGAGGGTGAGGCTGAGCTGCTGAGTGCATGTGTAAATTACCAATAAAAAAAATTCAATGTAACCTAAGCGCTGGGTCAGCAGACCCTTGATCAGTATGTTAACATTTTTTTTGATAAGTAAAAGGTGAGGATGAAGGGGAATAAAACATAAAGAGACGTATGTTAACATTTGAGTTAGGAAATTTGCTTACGTCTTCCAATTTAGGTCTCTCAGCAATTACTCTGTACTAAGGGGATAGGAAGGCAGCCCAAATGAGGCAAAAAAAGAAGAAGCTGTTTCTTCTTTGTGTTTCATTTTAAATTTCAGTTGTCAAATAACTTACTAATTTTGTCTCTTTAGTATCTCCTAGATTTTGTGTAGAACACAACGGGAGTTTGTTTGATTACATCTTTTATTTTTCTTTTTGTGATTTTATAATGTTCCATCTTTGTTTCGAAAAAGACAGGTAAATAGAAAAGAGATATGGAATATGTAAATTTCTTGTATTAGGTTTGACTAAAAGCAAACTTAATTTAACCTATGGATAGCTTTGATGGAAAAATGACTTTGCTTAACTGCATTGAATGTCTCACTGTGAAAGGGTAGAGGTGGGTCTTACGGGTAGGTTTTTAGTCTCGGTAAAATTTATTTGTTCTATGTTTTTGTTATTCTTGGAAGTGTCTAATAAAATATATCAAGCATGTCCTTATTTTATTGAAAAATAATCCTGATGCTTATCTTTCGTCTACTTTTTATTATTGGGTTATGACTGTACTTTCTCTGCAGGACATTCACTTTCAGGGAAAGGAATTGAGAGAGGCACCAGCCCCTCTTGATTATCGTTAAGATGTATTCTGTGAAGATTCAAATAGATAAGGGGGTGTTTGGTACATGTGTTTGAAAACATGTGTGGAAATACGTGTGGGTGAAAAAGTGAATGAAAATACGTGTAATGTTGTTTAAAAATTGAAAACATGTGTTGGAGTTTGTCTACCAAAAAGCCCCTAAATGTTCAGACATATATAATCTTGAATTGCTTATGGTGAGGACTTTTGTGTCTATAGGAGCATGTATTGTTTTGTCGGACAAGTTTGAGAGGATGGAATATATGGTATGTGGATTTTAAATCCAATTTGATTGGCTTTAATGACAGCTTCTCTATAATGGCGATTTGTAATTGCATGTTTTTGTTGTGTCTATCAAGCATGTCAGTTATTTTTATGGAAGCATGTTAGTTGTCTGCAATCAAGATGGGAAAGGCATGTTATTTACTAAAACAATTGTAAGTGGTGATTAGATGTGCCTGTGGGTTGCCTTTCAATTCATTCTCATTTGCTTCTGCTTTATATGTACGGCATTCGTGTTATTATCATAATTCAATGAATGCTTTAAAAGTTAAATGTCTTCACATGTACCATGTCAGGGCTTCTCAGCATATATAATATATATATATATAGAAACCATTCAATTTATCTATCTGTTTAGAGAGTATTACACGGATCAGTGAAGGGCTGAAGGCATTTACTTTCGGATTACAATTTTTGGTCCCATTGGTGCTCAATGATCAGTTAAATCTATCATTTCCTGTCTTTGGGCAATTTTTCTGAATTTTACATTATCCTCTGGCTGTTAAAAGGGCTTTTTGATAGGAACATACACTCACATACTCGTGTATTGGATTGAATTCATGATTTCATTTCCACTTTAGTGTAGAGGGGCCTCATACCTATAAATGTTTATGATAATCGGACTATTTTTTATTTCCTGTGTGCTATCAAGTCATTCAAGTATCCCAAGCGGAGGAAAAGAATGTTGATGCTGGATTTGAGCTTGAGCCCTGGGTGGTCACATCCCAACCAACCACAAAAAATGACAACGATCGAATATCCTAGAAACCAAAAAGGATGTGCTGCAGGGTTCTTCAAATCTGTTTGTCTTATTGTGTCATGAGTTTATTCAATCTTAGCCTTATTTTTGTCATAATTTAATGAGCATACGGTTGTTAAACAAATAATCACGTAGGCTCTTAGGCAAACAGGTCTTTGGTGTTAACCTATATAATATGCAGGAGGTGTTCCCAGAACTAGAAGTAGTGATTGATCATATGAGCACACTTGTAAGCATCTCGAACATCAATCTTCAAGGTTAATTTTGATTTCAAGTTTGGAATGTCGAGTTTAATCGCTGAATTGTACTTTTGAACGCGTGCATGCGCGCACCATGCTGATCTTGGCAGAATTCTTGAATTCTATAGATAATAGTCAACAAATGCAAGAACAAAATTTATTTGGTTAACAAAACAAGTACATGATTTCTGTTCAACAAAAAAGTAAGCTAATCTAGCTGCGATCTAATCCCTCGATACAACGGTAGTCAAATCATCGACCACACTGATGAGTTCTGTTTCACTTCCCAAAGATCAAAGTGAATGTCCTGGCTGATTATGATTCCCGCTGTATCGAAATGAAAGTAATAAGAAACTCCCCTAGTCCCAGCAGTTGAGTCACAAACAAAGTTTTGTAGTAACTTATTAAACTTACTCAATCAGATTTGCATAGTTTGAGGAAGGGTCTTCAACGAATCGATACCAGAACCAATGGCCTTCCCAGATTTTGCCCATTTCTTGTAAGGGAATCCCCTTAGTCTCCGGCAAAAAGAACCCCACAAAAGCGGTCATTATCAGAACCCACCCGGCGTAGAACAAGAACACCCCAAATTTCATCTTACATAAGATGGACAAGAACGCCTGAGACAGGATGAACGTCAACAAAAAATTGCTGGCAATGCCTATGCCTTGCCCGGCTGGTCTGACTTCCAACGGCAAGATTTCGCTCGGCACAATCCACGTTAGAGGTCCCCATGACCACCCAAATCCGGCGGAGATTATACACATTAGGATCAGTACCAGAACGCCTGATCCCTTTGAGAAACTTGATGTGCCTGCAGTCCCTAGTTCTGCTGAAAATATATATGCCAAGGCCAACTGCACCACGTACATACATAACAACACAATTAATTAAGTACATATCAATAAAAGTTAGGGGAAAGTCCAAAATAAATAATCAAAATTTTTATTTATCATGAATGATACTATCAGAGATTGAGCCTTAATGAGATGACAAATGAGAGTTTTGTACCATGGATAGAATATTTATGAGTGATACTAGTAATTACTACACAATAAATTTAGTAATATCTTTAACATATTTTTAATTGAAAAATTATTAGTTTACATTCTACAACCAATAATTTCCCTTTTTAACTTACTATTTCCTTGTGACATCAATCATTTTTATTACAACTTTAGCTTGTAAGTGGTTTTTTAGTAAATTATTGGTGATTATTGAAATTGTATAATAAGTTTAGGATCACAACATTTTTCATAATTTAACCTATTGTAATCACCTTCTCAAAAAAAAATAAAAAAAAAATAAAAATAGCGCATACTAAAAGTGGTGTCAATGACAATTTTAAGGTCCGTTTGGATACAGCTTATTTGGCTGAAAACTGATAACACTGTAGCAAAATAATTTTTAAATGTGTAAATAGTGCTGTAAAACCCATTTTAATAAAAGTTTTGTTGAAAAAAGAGGTTTGTGAGTCCCGTAAACAGTGCACAGGACTCACTAGAAAACCACTACAGCCACATAAACACCTTCTCTAAAAATAAAAATAAAACGCAGATGCTAGACGCTAATAAGTTGAATCCAAATGGGTATTTAGTGTCCGTTTGGTAAAGATTATTTTTGTCAACTTATTTTAGTATTCAGCTTATTTTTGTTACTATTCATGGGTCCCACTGCACTTTTTGGTACTATTCATGAGTCCTATTGTACTATTTCAACTAACTTTTACTTTTATTTACAGTACTTTAGTAATTTTTTTTTTGAGGTAAATAATCTTAAAATCCGTTTGGAAATAACTTATTTAGCTGAAACCGAATTTTTTTTTTTACTGAAAGTACTGTAGATAAAACTAAAAAGTAGCTGAAATAGTATAATGAATTCTATAAATAGTACAAAAAAGTGCAATAGAACTTATAAATAATAACAAAAATAAATTAAATAGTTAAAAAAAAAAGATTTTTTAAACCCAAGTCAAACACACCTTAATAAGTTATTAAGTCATGGTTAATGTTGCAAAAAAAGGGTGGTGAAAAATGTTAGTCAATTCCCTAACTAACCTGGCAGAGGATAGTCTGGACACCAGCTTCCAAGAACAACAGTCTACGTCCAAACCTATCAACAGAATAAGCTGAAACAAATGTAGACGAAAATTGGATGAAACCAAGTATAATAGCTCCAAACAAAGAACCACTCAAACTTAATCCAATAGAACGAAACAAAACAGGCGCATAGAAGGCCACAATGTTGATCCCTGTCAACTGCTGAAACGCTGGAATAGCTGCCGTAATCACAAGGTGTGGACGATACTTTCTTTGGAATATGGTCTTGTAAGGTTGCTTAGTGGCGGCTTTGGCTGCTTCATGGTAGTTGATCAGATTGTTGAGCTCGGCTTCGGTGTCCGAGTCCACGCCACGGACTTGGTCGAGGGATTGCTTGGCTTTTTGAAGTAGACCCCGTTGGATGAGGCTGCTGGGTGTGTCTGGAATGAAGAATGCACCCACTATCATGATGATGGCAGGAATTCCGGCACAGCCGAGAGAAAATCGCCACCCGTTTTTGCCCATCTTAGATGCAAACCAGTTTATTATTGTTGCAAATAGCACCCCTCCGCTGAGGAAGGATTGGAAGGCTGTGGTAAATGCGCCTCGCCATTTTGGTGGTGCCATCTCTGTTACGTATATTGGGGCTGCCTGTGTACGTACAGATTACTTTATTATTTTCTCATAAAATGTTTCTAAAAATAGTTCATAATCCAATACCTTTAGTCTAGAGGGCAAAACTCGAAGAGTTGTTGACATTTGTCTAACACTTGTCATTTGTTAGCAAGTGTACAGGACACTGGACCCAAATCTAATCCACGTGTAAAAAGAAACAAGAAAAATATTTAATTTGTAAGAAAGTATACAATAAGCATTTTAATTAAGTTGGGTTTGGTTGTTAGTCGACTAAGAATGTGTGGATCTTACTACTGTACGTACATGCTGACATTACATGCATGTTTTGATCTTGTATTCTAATTTTATACATTGGAGTATTGGATGAAAATGTTGTCCTTTCACATTTACACAAGTCATGGCTTCACCTCACCTTTGTTTAATATATGGCAAGTAAGGGTTGTTATTGTATACACGTTATAAAAGATAGGCTATCATTGGTTAGAGGGTAACCTGATTTGTGAAACCAACCCCAAATCCAAGGAGGAGGCGTCCCAAAATGAGCATTGCAAGATTCACGGCAACAACACTAAGTATTGTACCGATCATGAAGATGATGCCACCAATAATCAAAATGCCCCTACGCCCTGTAGTTGTGGTGACACGACCGGCTATAAGAGATGACACCAAACCAGCTATGTACAATGAAGATGTAAATGCAGTAAGTGCTTGACTGTCGAATATACAATATTGATTTGGCTTTGCCTCTGCCATTTTCTTTGGAATTGATGGGAAGAACTTCTCCAGAAATGGCCCCATTGCTGTTACACCTCCTGCAATTCAAAACATATGTATATATATATACATATTTTGGCTTTAATTCAACATATCACAATTGGAAGTAAACTAAAAGCTCAATGTTTGAGTACATAAATCCTAGCTGATTAATACACTAAAAAAAAAAAAGTTATGTTCGTACAACCAATCTTGTACAAAATTACAAGGTTGTGAATTAGCTAGTATTAAGAGAAATCTTGGAAAGGATGAATGATTAGATATTCAGTAATATATTGTTACAACTAGAAGATAAAAACTACACATTATTATACACACTATATTGGTTCATGCAATTTTGTACGAAAATCCAATACTTATGGTGGGTTCTAATTAGTTTAACTAAAAGACTTGTGTTTGAATCTTGTCCACACAAAAAATTAATTGGCGTCCTAGTCTGATCATAAAGAGGTATTATTATGTAGTAGACGCCATTGATTCAAATTCTATCATATCTGTTAAAAAAATTCCCATGCATGTGTAGAGAGAGAGAGAGAGAGAGAGAGAGAGCTGTAATTAACCAGAAATGCCAACATCGTAGCCAAAAATCAACCCAGCTGAAGCCGCAACAATGCAGATTATGACGACGGACCCCGTTATAGCTCCATCTGCTGCGCGCCTAGGGTCACTTCCTTGGGTGGCAAAAGTCCCTCCTGCCATTTCTTTAGTTTCTCTCCTAACTTGCTGACTCTGGCTAGTATGGAGACCTGAAGTTGCTAATACAAAAGTAATAGAAAAAAAGGAGATCGATTGTCTGACTTTAGAAATTTCTAACCACAAATTTTCCTATTTATCACTCCAAATAGTATGGAAGACAAGTGGTTCAGCCAAGTATATATATAAAATTCTATTTTCCGCATTTTTTGCAGCTGAAAATGGTCGCCTGTGGATCCTATGGGACCTGAACTTGGTACCAAAAAAAAGGTAAGAGGATGGGAGAAAATGGTGGCCTTTAGCATAATTTGGGTATTAATTTCTAACCATCAATTTTTTTTGTTGATATCCAATGTTTCTAATTGAAAAAATTTGGTTCGTCAGCATTTTCCAAGAATAGAGTTTAGTTAATAGTTATATTTCCATTTAACTGTTTTCGCAAATTCCACAGGTGGTGGATCATGTTTAAAGTAGTACGTATTATTTTCATGAGTTCATCACACTAGTGTTACTTTGTTATACATCAATTAGTCAATTACAACCCACAATGTCGCCAGTAGTTATGAAAATTTATGAATTTTCTGATTTAATAGACTAATATTAGTACACCTTTTATATCAAGGACTACGTAAGTATCCCATTTTCCTTACTAAAGCCTAAAGGTAGCCATAATGGACTCTTTTCTGATTTAGCTAATTAAAAGAAGGAACAATTAAGTGGAAGTTAAAACTAGACAGTTACAGATAGCAAATAAACAAAGTAAAATGAAATATTAACAGAAAAGTTGACAAAAAAAACCGTTATAAGACTTTTTAAACTGTCAAGTTAAAAATAACAAATAAACTAACTATAGCAACAACCAAAAAGACAACATAAACCGAAAATTTGCCCCAAAAAAAGAAGAAGAGTTTTTTAGAAATTTAAAACTAATATCCTGAGGAGCTTATTGTTTGTAGTGCTGGCACATATAGAACATTTTCTATAAAAAAGTAATTGGCCATTCTTATTCTTGTCGGAACCACAGGTCCATGTGTTTTAAAGACTTTTGTTTCTAGAATTGAGAAATAATACATTTCAGCATGTGACCAAAAAAAATGTTTTAAGACATTTTAAACTGTGTAGTTAAAAACAACAAATAAACTAAGAATAAACAGAAAAGTTGACCCCAAAAAAAATTTACTTTTGACATTTAAAACTAATTCTGAGGAGCTTATTGTGTGTAGTGCTGGCATATAGAACATGATCTCTATATAAAAAGTAGGGTAAATTGCAAATTACATCCTTAAAGTTTGGGAGTGTTTGAATTTTACATTCTGAAGTTTCAGAATTTAGAATTTATTTCCTGAAGTTTGACTGTTTGAGGGTGTTTGGAATCCAAATTCTGAAATTTCAAGGTGTAAAATTCAAATACTTCCAAACTTTAGAAGTGTAATTTGCAATTTATCCTAAAAAGTAATTGCTTACATAATTTCAGTTGTCTTGGCCCTAATTTTTAGTCAGGGGTCATTCTTATTCTTGTTGGAACCACAGGTCACCAAGTGTTTTAAAGATTTTTTAAAAAATCTAAAATTGAGAAATAATACATTTCAGAATGTGGCTAGATAGCAATGAGCCAATGAGACCAATGAAATTCGGTCAATAAAAGAAGAAATTGACCAAAGAAATAAAATAAATACAGGCTATACATTCAACAAATTTTATTAACTTAATATTTGTAAAACCTGAATTTGTTTTATTTTGGTCATCAGAACATGTCTTTATAGCTCTCTTCACAGTGGCGACTCCAGAAATTTTTTTCAGGGTGTTCCCCAACAAGTATAAATTACACAATTTAATAAAAAGAAAATTTTGTATATTGACAACAATAACAACAATAAAAAAACATGCAAATACATAAAGTTTGCAATTGTCTTCTACGTTATTTTCTTATCAAATATTCTAGTAAAAGAATAAACAATAAACTATAAGTTCATTTGAAATATTAATAAAATTATTAATTATTCTTGTTTAGTTGTTTCATTAATTTGTTTGTCTTTTATAAACTATAATTTGTTATATTGTTGTTTCATTAATTATAAAATAAAATTATTTATGGCATATCTGCATAAGTGCATGGCATTAATTATTTGTAAGCATATGGTTATTTTTATAAATAAAATAATAAAATCATTAATGGCATTTTTGTAAATAAAGCCAACATTTTGAGTAATTAAAATCATAGAACCTTCTTGAAATTCACTTTCCCATTTCCCAAACCCACCGCTCTTTCTCACCTATCCAATTTATTTCAATTGTCTCTCATGCTTGTCAATATTCTTTTCAAAGTTTCAAACGGCTGGACACCATCACAGTAGTGCATTCTCTCTTTCTCACTCTCTCATCTTGTTCTTCTTATTTTTCTTTTCTCAGTTTTTCTTGCTGCCACTATATTTTTTTGTTTTTTTTTTTTGCGATGTTTTAAACTGAGACAAAGATAGTCACGATGTGATGACCGATGTGCTTTGTTGCAGCGTTGCTTGAGGCGGAGGCGCCGTCTGTTGGTTGTTGTCGTTGATGTGCTTTGTTCTGGTTTTGCTTTACTTGATGAATCTGTTGCTCTGGTTTCTTTAGGTTAGGTTGTAATAGCGTATATTGAGTTTTGGTTTTTTATTTTTTAAAATTTTTTGAGAATCCGTGGGTTTGCTACCATGTTGGGTTTGCTTTACCTTGGTTTTTTTTTGTTTAGATTGGGTTTGTAATATGTTGTTTAGGATTGATGTTGGGCTTTTTTTTCCTTGGTAGGCTTGCTCTTTTACAAATTTTTTGGGCTTTTTTTTTTTTTTTTTTTTTGCTTGAAAGTAGAACAAATAATTTTTTTATTTTTTTTTATTTGAGGGTGTTCCTAATTTTTTTTAAGGGTAAACAAATAAAAAAAAAACAATTATTATATATATTTTTTTTTTTCAGGTCAGGGTGTTTCTGGGAACACCCTGGCCTAAATGTGGCGTCGCCACTGTCTCTTCATAATGCATTCTTTGTAAGGGGGAAAAAAAATTGTGACATTTGTATAGATCAATGATGCGATCTCACTGAGACCACATTTGAAGAATTGGTATCCATGCTCATAACCTTTGACGTTAAGGGTCTAATCCCATAAGCATTTTATCTTCAAAGTACGAGTACTTTTTATTTTAAAAAATGCTACACTTATCTTTTAAATAGCCTATTCTATACATGGTTTCGAAACCTGAACCATTTAATGAACTGTAAAAGGGAGAGGTTCAAAATTTTAGAGGTTGGACTGAGGTTTAACCAAGGTTGGATCGTGATGATATCATAATTAATTAATAATTAACAAAAAATATTAATAAATGAAGAATTTATAATAAACAAATGAGCTGTGGGAGGGAGGAATCCGAGGAGCAAAGATACGAGGTGTAAGGGCATGGTTTGGATCCTAAGCCCAAGAAGTAGCTGGATTAGGGCCCAAAGAGCCTAATACAATGAATTTGTAGAGAGTGGGCTTAAATACTAGGCTTCAATGGATTGAACAAAGCGCACAGTGGATTAAAGATAGTAAGAAAGCAAAGAAAGACAAACTATATGCAAAGAAATCCTTTATCGGCAAAATCCGAGGAGAGTAGTCCTTGAATGTATTTCTTTTGGACTTAGATATAATTTCAGTTCTTGTTGCTACTGTGTTTTCTCTATAGATTCCTCGATCCCCCTATCCTTGGAGGATCTCTCACATTATATATCCTCTTTTGGTTGATCCTAGTCCTCTATTTGTTGATTATGCAGGCCACTACTTGAGTGCTTGTCCCATTAGACGCTCTCCCCAGTCTTCTGTGAGTTGCGGCAACCAAGACAGCACTGTTCAGGGGTCTTCTCCACATAAATGTAGCTAGAGGGTTTGGTTAGGCGCAATAAATGTGGTGGCAGCTACCATCCCTCCAATCATGTCAGGGCTAACCCTCTCTCTGAAGCTTTTCCTCCACAGTGTGGCCCCCTTCTGGTTTTACCGTCCAAGTGTATAGACTCCTCGACACAGTAATGGCTTCCTCGGTTATGGGTATGACATGTGGCACTATTACCTTATTAAAATTTGTACCCCACAATAGCCTTTCAAAACTCCGTTTTTTCTCTCTTATCCGAGGAGAAAAGTGGGGTTTTGACCTTGGATAATTAATTCCACACGCTTCTTTGAATCCCATACGTGTGAAAGTCACTTTGCATGCCCTGTAACCGTTCTTGGCGCTTTAGAGTCCGTAACATCTCATTAAATGCTCCATGCGGTGCCTTGTTCCCCACATCCTACGGTGAGATGGAGATCCTATGGCTAGTATTTCCCCTCGAAATTTGGGCGGGATAACTCCCACCCAATTCCGCCTCCTATATAAGGCGCTTGGGGGATTCATTTCTTCCACTTTTTGAATCTTCAAGCTTTTGAGACTTTCCAAATCTTCAAACTTTCAAGAAGCTTCTGAAGTGACCTTTGTCATAATTTCCACAAGTTCCTTTATTCTTAGGTCCTTTCTCCTCAGCTAGTCTCCTTGGCCTTTTGTTTTCTGTTTCTTCCTTCACAAAAATTTATTTCCCTTGTCCTTAGTTTGCTTAGATGGGTAGGTTTGCTTATTTAGTAGATAACCCTGTGGGTATGGAGGGGTTTAGGGCCTTGTATCATATTCCCTGGGGTGTCTCCTTGCAGTACTGCCCTTTGGGTGATTAGCACATCCATAGAAAGGAAGGAGAAGTCGTCATTCCCATGATCGTCTTCATAGAAGGGGGAATGAGGCTTCCCATGGGTAGAGTGACCAGGGATTACCTGATTGCCCATAGGATATGCCCCCACCAGTGCGCGCCCAACCTGTTTAGGGTCTTAGGTAGCGTAAACGCTCTTAACGAGCAAATGAGGTTGGGCCTCACCTGGCACGACGTCATTTGGATGTACGAGTGCCATTTGCTTGCAAACTCGGGCTATTACCTTAAGTCTAGGTCATCTAAAGTCAGGCTCATCTCGTGTCTTCCCAAGTCCAACAAGGGCATGAAAGATGACTTTCTAATCGCCTCGGGTGAATGGCATGATGGCCTTCACTGCCTAACCTAGGAGGGAGCACCAGGTAGGGTACCCTAGGTTTAGGTCCTTTAACACGGGAATTAGTCTTGTATTTTGCTTCTTCTTTCGTTCCTTTAGCACTTTCCTTCCTTTTATTTGACGACTCATTTTTCTAACTATGGTTTTGCTTCTCGCCTCCTCTTTTGTTGCAGATAAAAGATACGTGGCTCCTAACCTCAGCTTTGTTAACAATCTAGATCTCAACAGAGTCTTGAGATTAGAAGTGTTCGTAAGCGAGGACAGACAATTGAGAGCTGTCTATCTCATTCTTGACTTCAAGCCCCTGTTCAACAAGTTCTAGGACGTAGGCAACGCGATCAGAGTGGGTGACCCTCGGCTAGCTTGAATCGACATTTCGGTGCCCAGATTCTTAGCCTGAGAAGGCACCGTGCAAGTCGAGCTGCCTTCTTACCGTGCTCCCCTTGAAGCAACGGCTCCAAGAGAAGAGATAACTTCTTCGTGCCTATCACTCGAGGCGGAGATGGACCAATTTTATCTCGAGGAAGGGAGAGAGGAACAGGGAGAGCCCGTGATTCAGGTCTCAGACTCGGGAGACAAGCTTGACAGATCCTCGGGCGTTTGTGCTCCCGAATTCACTGTTGAGCGTGTAGCCAACAGTTCAGAGGAAGAAGAAGAAGAAGAAGAAATGCTGCTGGAGAGGAAGAAGGGTCTCAATGAGCTCCTCGCGAGTAGGGCCAAGGGGTCGGCACCCAAAGACGCCTCAGGGTCTCAGCTCCCTCATGCTCTCCCTCCTTCTCTCCTCCTTCAGTCAACCCCTTCCCTTTGCGTTTGCCAACCTTAAGAAGAAGAAGAAGGACAAGGAGGTGGCCGAGGAGGGGGAGGTGGTCCCCTTGGATGAGGGGGTTCCTCCCAAGCTGTCTAAGACGGCTAAGGGCAAGGAGAGGGCTCTTTGGTCGAGAGTAAGGAGGTCGAGCTTGTGGTTGAGGTGCGCCCCTTGAATCCGGTGTGGAACTCTCGACTAGAGTTGGATGGTGCAGCGATACCCTGGAACTCTTCCATTAGGGAGTTTCTAGAGAGGAAACGCCCATTACGTTGTTGATGCTTTGGAGCAGCCCCTCTTGCTACCTGTTGAGGTCCAAAATATTACAAGTATTGAAATCCAAAACTAAGGATAGAAAGTCCTAATCCATAAGCCAAGGCCCATTTAAAATAGGTAAAAGGAAGCCCAAACTCATGAATGGGTAAGCCTTGGGCCTTAGAGAAGGAAGAAAAAAGCAAAGGAAGCTCAGCCCAGCCTTTGTAAGGAGAGTTTTTTAGGAGCCCGAAGAAGGACTGAACTAAGATACCTTGGGACTGCCAGAACCACAGGATCCTTGGGATATGCAGCTAGGATTGAGACAGCTTAAGGGAGCATGCCCATGAACATGAAGAACAAGAATGGATATATCCCATCAGCCACCCAACGATGCAGAAAAAGGCAGGTGACCTGGGAACCAGCACTTCATGAAAAGAAGTTTGGTACCTCGGGGAGTGCAGAGAGATGTACCATGAAGGAAGGTGGCTAGGGATCTTTCAGCCTGATGAGAAAGGAATCTGCTCATTTAGAGAAAAAGACAAAAAGTGAAGCAGCAAAAAAAGTGGGCCTGAAAAGTAGTGTCTAGAAGCTTTGGGAAAAGAGGCATTGAAAGTCAGCCCTTAGGATCCCTTAAAAGAGGAAGGTTAGTTGGGGACATTTTGGAGGGAAACCTCAAAAGAAGAATATAGTGAGAAAATGAGGAAAGGATCAGCCACCAATGTTGCTGACACAACATTGGTTTTGGTACCCCGAGTAGTAAATAGAGGGAATTTGTGGTACACTGGAAACCCTAGGATGACACTATAAAAGAGGGGCAGCCAACAGTGAATGGGCATTCAGCCACAGCCAATTGAAGTAAAAATACTTGAGAAAACTCTGCCAGAATTCAAAAAGAGAGAAAAAAGAGGGAAAACACCGCCCGAGATCCTGAGACAGGCATTAGAGAATACACTTAGATTCAAAGGGATTCAAACTTCACAAGTCTTAGAAGCCTAAAAGAGCTATTTAAGCCTGTGATTTTTGAACTTATTTGGACCTTGTGATATATCCTAGTGCAATAAGATCATATTGTATTGAAAACTTAAGAAAATAATGAAGCATTTCTTATTATCCTAAGGATCCCTAACGTTTTTTTATTCACTTTTCCTTTACTTATATCATTCTTTACTGTTCCTTACTGTGCAATACGTATATATTTTGTATTTATTAGTGTGTACGTATTATAGGATCCATGTTTTGTGCACAACTTGGTTCGTAATCAGCCTAATTTAGCTGTGGTGAACCAAGCCCAGTCCATCAAACAACAACTAAAGGGTCTAGGATCCTTGTTTTCTACTTGGGCCTGGGTACTATCCAAAAAGGACCCTCACACTACCTAAGGACATGGCTGCCTTGAAGAACGTGAGGTAGTAGGATCTCTTCCTGTCCCTAAAGAGGGACTTGGCTTTGGTAAGTTTCTTGACATGCTTTACTAATTTCATGCTGGGTTGTCCTTTTATTATTTGACAAAGCATTCCCTCATCGTTTTTGTGCAGGCCATCCAGGAGGTCTTTATGGCCAAGGAGTGGGTGAAAGATGCCTAGAATAAAGCTAGACTCATGGATAACCTCTGCGCAGAGACCAGCAAGTCCCTGGCCGCCATTGAGAGTAAGAATAAGGAGTTAGCTCTGAAGCTAGCTACTGCGGACAGGGATCGGAGGAGCGCTGAGGTCGGTCTGAAGACCACTAAGGCGCAGGCAGAGGAGTAGTGCCAAAAGCTCCACTACACGGAGATAGAGCTAGCCATGGCCAAATAGCATGTGGTGGACTTAAAGGCAGAGCTGGAGAAGGCTAAGGAGGCTGCCCAGGTGGCTTAGGTGATTGCAGATGCTGCAGGGCGGAAGTTCTACGACCTCGGAGTGCAGGAGACCGAGGCCTGGCTAACTAATGAGTTGGCTGGGGTCTGCAGGTATTACTGCCTCGAGGTGTGGACTGAGGCCTTGAACGCAGCTGGGGCTCCTGCCAACTTAGAATGGAGGAAGGCCGAGAATATTTATTATCTAGAAGACCTCTGAGAGGCTTTTGAGGCAGCTCTAGGCCTTGGGATGGATGCCACCCCTGCCATACCTACACCTGAGCAGCTCCCTACCACCTAGGCTTCTCCTCCTCCTCCCGAGGCCACTAAAGGGCCTGGCAAGGCTGGTGACCCAGGTTATGGGGTGGAAGTGGCCAAGGGCAAGGAGGCTGGCCAGGGTAGAGTTCGGCCAGAGGACAAGGGCAAAGGTAAGGAAGCTACTCCTAAGCCAAAGGAGTCTGAGCCGGTCAAGCCTTAAGCCGTGGCCCAGGAGAAGAAGGCCACCTCGGGTAAGGTTGCTAATCCTCCCGCCTCTCAGCCAGTCAACTAAGAAGATCCTCCTCCAGCCAAGACCTAGCTTAGGATTTTTCCCTCTTTCTTTGTACTTTTTCTTTTTGTACTTTTCTCTTGTTGTGGCAGTTTGCCACTGTTTATGATATATCTTTTCTTTTGTTTAATGAAAAGACATTAACTTTTACTTTATGAACCTTTGTTTTTTCCTGCAATATTTATTTCTGATTGGCTGTAGTTACTGTTTTGTCCTTTGTTGAAAGGTTAGGTTGATGATGCTTCTAAGGGTGAACGGCCATACTTTAACAAAAGCTAGTAGTAATGGATTGTTCTTAATTCAAACAAATTAAGCCCATGTAAACAGTGAGAAAAATAACTATGTGTTAGTACTAAGAACTATGTAATCAACATGAATGTCTAAGTCCTTAGAGACAAACAAGACACTTAGTAGAAAAAGGGGGCGTTTGAGGTCTCTCATTTTAAGAGTACCTTATGAATGTACCTTCAGAATCCTTTAACCAGAACCCAAGGGTGAGCCCTTATTCTCTCTTGATGATGCATACGCCGAGGTCCCATCCTTGGTGAAATTGCGAAGTGTTATTTTACTCAAGGCATGTGATCCGAGGGACCAGACATAACCAAGGTTCTGTTTAGCATTTGAACAAATAATGAAGAGTGTTAATTTACCCAAGGCATGTGGTTCGAGGAACTAGACATAACCAATGTTCTGTTTAACATTTGAACAAATAATGAAGAGTGTTAATTTACCCAAGGCATGTGTTAATTTACCCAAGGCATGTGGTCCGAGGAACTAGACATAACCAAGGTTTTGTTTAACATTTGAATAAATAATGAAGAGTGTTAATTTACCCAAGGCATGTGGTCCGAGGAACCAGGCGTAACCAAGGTTTTGTTTAACACTTAAACAAATAACCAAGAATATTAATTTACCCAAGGTATGTGGTTCAAGGAGCCAGGCATGACTAAGGTTTTGCTTAATATTCAAACAAGTAGCCCAGAATATTAATTTACCTAAGGTATGTGCTCTGAGGAGCCAGACATGACCAATGTTCTGTTTAATATTCAAATAAGTAATGAAGAGTGTTAATTTACCCAAGGCATGTGGTCTGAGGAACTAGACATAACCAAGGTTCTGTTTAACACTTAAACAAATAACCAAGAATATTAATTTACCCAAGGCATGTGGTCCGAGGAGTTAGTCATGACCAAGGTTTTGTTTAATATTCAAACAAGTAGCCCAAAATATTAATTTACCCAAGGTATGTGGTCTGAGGAGCCAGACATGACCAACGTTATGTTTAATATTAGAACAAGTAATAAAGATAACACCTAATATTGGAAATAAGAACATGGCAGAGCTGCCTTTCATTAATAATAGTACCTTCGTAGGTTACTTACATTCTAGGGACGTGGTACAACATTTTCATTTAAATCTTCTAAGAAATAAGCACCTATACCAGCTACCGAGGTAATACGATATGGTCATTCCCAATTGGGACCTAATTTTCTCCATGATGGTTTTTTCGCAATACCCACAACTTTTCTTAACACTAAGTCTCCGGGTGCTAATGGTCTTAATCTCACATTTGAGTCATACCCCTGCTTGAGCTTTTGCTGACAGCATGCTAAATGAACCATGACATTTTCTCTCCTTTCTTCAACTAGGTCTAGGTTCTTTTCTAGTAGGATGTCATTGTTGTTCGGAACAAATAAGCTTGTCCTCAGCGTTGGGAATCCAGTCTCTAGAGGAATCACAGCCTCAGCCCCATAAGTCATTGAAAATGGGGTTTCCCCTGTGGACCTACGAGGGGTAGTCTGATATGTCCAAAGAACATGTGGTAGCTCTTCCATCCATTTATCCTTTGAATTGTCCAACCTTTTCTTGAGTCCATTTACTATGACTTTATTGACAGTCTTAGCTTGTCCGTTCCCTTAGGGATAGGTCGGAGTTAAGTACCTATTCTTAATGCTTAATTCACAGCAGTACCTCTTAAAGGCTTTGCTATCAAACTGAAGACCATTGTCCAAGATAAAGGTATGAGGGATCCTAAACCGAGTGACAATATTCTTCCACACAAATCTTTGGGCATCCACATCCCTGATATTTGCCAGTGGCTCAGTTTCAACCCACTTGGTGAAGTAACCCATGCCGACCAACAACCATCTCCTATTCCCTGTTGCCTTAGGGAAAGGCCTTACAATATCCAAGCCCTATTGGGCAAAAGACCAAGGGCTAGATAGAGGATCGAGGACACCCCTTAGTTGATGAATATTTGGAGCTAATCTCTAGCATTGGTCACACTTCTTCACGTATTCTTGTGTCTCCTTTTGCATATTTGGTCACCAATACCCTTGAGTAACGGCCCTGTGAGACAGTGAATGGCCTCCTGTATGACTTCTACAAATCCCTTCATGTAACTCTTTTAAGAGTTCCGCTGCCTTAGGATGAACGCACAGCAAATAGGGCCCAGAAAAAGAGCGCTTGTATAATTTTTGATTCTCGGACAACCAGAAACAAAGAGCCTTTCTCTGCACTTTATCAGCTTCTCCCTTCTCCTCGAGCAAGATATCATCCTTAAGAAAGAGCATAATAGGATCCATTCAACTAGGCCCCACCCTAATTTGGTGAATAAGGACCCTCTCCTCTCTCATCTCGATAGGCTTGCATTGATCTTTAACTAGGATAACCCGAGGTAAACTCTGCGCTGAGGAGGTTGCAAGAGTGGCAAGAGAGTCAGCATGTGTGTTTCTGCTCATTGGGATTTGTTGTAAGGAGAAAGATTCAAACCCTAATTGTAAGTGCCTAACTTGATTCAAATAGTCCTGCATTCTCACTTCCCTGGCTTCCAGTTCTCCCTTTACTTGGCCTACAACCAACCTCAAATATGAAAATATCTCCACTGTTCTTCCTCCCATTTTCTGAACCATAGTCATTCCCACCAACAAAGTCTCGTACTCAGTCTCATTGTTCGTGGCCCAGAAGCCTAGCCTTAAGGATTTCTCAATGATGATCATTTTAGGAGACACTACAACTAGCCCAACTCTTGATCCTTTTTGATTTGCTGCGCCATCAACATACACCTTCCAAGATAGAGGTTCCTACAAGGAGTTCATCTCAACTGATTTTCCATCCATGCTCGGCCTTTCACCATTTTCTTCTAATAAAGGCTTAGCAAACTCAACCACCAAATCTGCAAGGACCTGGCCCTTTGTAAAGGCGCGAGACATATATTTAATATCGAAATCTCCTAGGATCGTTCCCCATTTTGCAACTCTCCCTGTGTAATTAGCTTTTCGAAGCAGTGATCGAAGAGGGAGTTGGGTTAGAACCACAACAGTGTGAGCCTGGAAGTAATGTGGGAGCTTCCATGTAGCATGTACTACTGCCAATATGGCCTTCTCCAATGGTAAATAGCGAACCTTTGGCTCATGTAATGATTTGCTCATATAATAAACTGGGCTCTGCACCCCATCATCAACCCGTATCAGTACCAAACTCACCGCATGTGAGGCTACATCAATGTAAGCAAATAGAACCTCCTCCTCCTTGGGCTTGGACATAATAGGTGGTCGAGAAAGATATTCCTTCAATTGCTGAAAGGCCGAGGAACATTCCTTTGTTCATTCAAATCCCTTCCACTTATGCAACAACTGGAAGAAGGGCTTACGCCTGTCTGCTGACCGAGAAATGAATCGATTCAAAGCGGTAGTCATCCCTGTCAACTTCTGGACCTCTTTGAGATTTCGAGGAGGTTGCAGGTCGTTAATTGCTCTAATCTGATTAGGGTCAACTTCAATTCCGCAGTAGGTAACCATATAGCCCAGAAACTTGTCAGAGCCCAGGGGTGAGCAGTGACCGAACCTCACTGGCAAAACCAATCCTCACCGACCAAACCGTATCGAGCTTTAGGCTGACTAAACGAGCCGATGCCAGCAAATGGAACTTGATGACCCTTCCGACGCCGATGCGGTGACACAGTCGGAGCTGATTTTCAAAACCGACCCATAAACCGTACCGACCGATTCATATATAGAAATAAAATTAAGGAAAAAAAGAGAAAAACATTGTTGGTAAATTACTAGAAAGAAATCCTACTTATGCCCCCCAACACAGAAGGTAATATTTTTTTGGGTAGATTACATCTTAGCATTGTCATTGATGCTTTAGTCTTCTGTATCTGCAGAAGAGAGAGTAGAGTTAAACTTAAAAACTGATGAAGAGAAAAGAAAAGACTGAAAAGTAGAAAACAATGAGGTAAACATATAAGATGAAAAGAAAGTGGAGGTAGGTGGGGTATTAAATGACAATGCCATGTTTTGATTTCTAAGTTATTCAACATTTTTTTTTCTTTTATTTAGTTTTATAAAAATTAGAGTGCCACGTTGATCTGAAAATATAAAAACAAAAAATCACTACACGTTTTTTTGAAAATAAGTCCATAGTTAACAAAAAAAAGAAAAGAAAAAGATAATAAGAATACTCCTCTCTTATTTCTATCAAAAAAAGAAAAGAAAAAAAAGAATACTCCTCTCTTAAGTTTACCTAGATGAATATGAATTATATACAATAAAACACATGGTATAAAATTTTTCTTTCTTATTATAAATTAAAAAAAAAAATCTTTTTAACTAATAGTTAAAGGTGGTGTATATATGATTTTTATTTATTTATGTTATTATAACTTTAAAGTATGAATTATTGCTCTATTCTCATGTATAGGTAATTTGGTATTTTCCAATTAATTTGTGATCAAACTGATGCGGATACTCTAAAATTTTGTAGTTTACATGATTTACACTTTACAGTTGGCTTGCACGAGTGCTGAATTTTTTTTTTCATCGCTAAAGCACTAATACTAACTTAACTTAAGATATTGATAATATAAAATACAAATAATATTTCTGATAAGATTCATTCATTGTAAAACATTTATTTGGTCAAAAAAATTATTATGTTATTGTTGTAGTTGGACCTAATTATGATTGAGTAATGACTAACATTTTTTTTTTTTTAAATTTCAAACCAATAAAACCGACGAAACCAACCACAAAAAACCACACCGTTGTAGGTCGGAAAACCGATCCTTGTCGGTGTGCATCGATTTCGGTTATGGGAAAACCGAACCTTATCAGTTCGGTGATAAATTTGGGAAAAAACCGCACCGATCGAACTGCGCACACCCCTACTAGAGCCTACGCCAAAAGAACACTTAGTGGCATTAAGGCGCAATTTGTGTTTCCTCAATATCTCGAAAATATTCCCAAGGTCATCTACATGCTCGGACTCTACTTTACTCTTTACCACCATATCATCTATATACACCTCAATATTTTGTCCAACTGAGGCTCAAACATCCTGGTCATCATTCTCTAGTAGGTCGACCTTGCATTTTTTAATCCAAAGGGCATTACTTTGTAGTGGTAATTCTCAATGGGTGTAAGAAAATCAGTCTTTTCCTGATCGGCTAGAGCTAACGGTATCTGATGATAGCCCTAAAAGGCATCCAAAAAGCTCTTCCGAGGATGGACTACAGTTGCGTTCACTAATTGATCTATCCGAGGCAGGGGGAAAGGGTCTTTTGGGCAAGCTTTATTTAAATCTGTAAACTCTACACATACTCATCACTTCCCAGTTTTCTTTTTCACCACTACTGTGTTGGCCAGCCAGTCGGGGTAAAATACCTTCTTTATGGTCCCAGCTCGCTTGTGCTTGAGTACTTCCCCCCTGACAGCATCTGAATGTTCCCTAGATGAGCGTCGAGGTGGTTGCTTCTTGGGGATGGCAGATGGATTGACGTTTAAACGATGGCAAATGAAATTTGGATCCACCCCAAGGGCTTCGTAGGCGCTCTGCGCAAATACATCAATATTTTTTCTAAGAAAATCTATCAACTCTTGCCTCTCCAGAGGAGGCAGCTGAACTCTGACCTGAAAGAACTTCTCTTTATTGTCATCATCGCCAATAACAACTTTTTCCTGTTGCTCGCACTTTGCCCCTTCTACCATTAGCTCTGTGGACAACACTGGCACCTTTGATTGCTACAAATCCCGCCCAGCAGAGGCCAATCACCTCCAGTCTGATGTCTAATTCGGTCACCAAGTACTTCCTAGCCATAGATTGACTCCCCACTAGCTCCTCGACTTGGTCCCCAGACGGATACTTCACCTTCAAATGTAGGGTGGAAGAAACGACCTTCGTGGCATGAAGCCAGGGCCTTGCCACAATAGCAGTATAGGGGAAGTAGACATCTACCACGATGAAGTTCACCTTCACGACCTTTGTCCCTGCTTGAATAGGTAATCAGATTTGGCCTTTCAGAAAGACAATCTTCCCGTCAAACCCTATTAGAGGGGAATCATAGCGGGTCAAGTCCTCAACCTCAGCTTCAGCCCCTTAAATAGGTCAGGGTACATGATCTCTACGCTGCTGCCTTGATCTACTAACATTCCTTTCACATCATACCCACCTATCCTGAGGGTGACCACCAGGACATCATCATGTGGCTGCAAAGTTCCAACCTTATCCTCATCTGAAAAGCTCAAAGCCTGCCGGACTTCCATTCTACGCCTCTTCGAATCAGGGGACGAGCCTTCTACAGATGGCTGAGCTACAGACATCACCCTGGATGGCTGAGAACCAGTCCTTCCCGGAGCAGCAAGAATGACACTAATTGTACTTAGAGGTGGTCTTGTAGAAGCATCTCTTTGAGGCCCTGACCCTGCCTAACCACCCTGTCCGTTGGGTTGATACAGTAATTGCTTCAACTTTCCTGCCTTAACTAATTGCTCCAGATGGCTCTACAAAGTCCTGCAATCCTCAGTAGTGTGCCCTCATTCATTGTGGTACTGGCAATGAAGACTTTGGTTGCGCTTCGTGGGGTCTCCTCCCATCTTAGTTAGCCACTTAAAGTATGGCTCGTTTTTTAATTTTTTTCTAAAACTTGATGCACGGTTCTCAGAATACAGTACTAACCATCTAGGTGGCAGCCGAGCCGAATGCTCGGCAAAATCTCTCCGAGGTCGACTGCTATTGTACCTATCCAACCTGAAATCCCTATGCTCTTGGGGGATCACCTTAGCCTTTCCCTTTCTTTGCTGCTGATCCTCCTTAACCCGTTTGTACTTGTTGATATGATCCATGAGCTGACACACACTCTTAACAGGCTTCCTTGTTAGAGATTTTTTCAAATCATGCTCGGTGGGCAGGCTGACCTTAAAAGTCCTTATGGCCACGTCGTCAAAATTCCCATCAATCTCATTGAACATCTCCTAGTACTTGTATGTTTTCAGGGTCTCCCCTTCCCACATGGTCATGGACAAAAAGGAGTCCAAAGGCCGAGGAACCCTACTGCAAGTAACAAAACGATCCCCAAATGCCTGAGTAAGCTCCTTAAAGGAGTTGATAGAGCCTTCCCTCAGGTAGTTAAACCACCTCATCGCCATATGCCCCAAACTGGATGGAAACACCTTGCACATCAAGGCCTTATTCTTGGAGTGTACAGCCATTCTCTAGTTGAAGTGGCTCACATGCTCCACAGGGTTTGTTCTACCATTGTACATGGTGAACGTTGGCTACGTAAACCGGCGAGGAAGCTTTCCTCTTTCAATTCTACATGTAAAAGGTGACTTGGAAATTTGGTTCAGCGCCCTACTCAGAGCATTGTTTCCTAGGCCTCTGCAAGACGGGCCCTTATTCTTGCGCTCGTAATGGTGACCCTTATCACACGAAAAAGACTCGTTGGGGTGAGTCCTTGACTTGGGCCTGTAACTACCATCTCTATCATCATCAGAAGAAGGGTTAGAATCTGAGGGAGTCCTTCTTCGTCGCTTGCAACATAGCCTCCTATGAAGACGGTCAATCTCCAACTGCATGCTTCTAGTATTCTTCTCATGAGAGATGTAACTCCCGCCTCGAGACTGGCTCCTACTAGTATGCGTGGTGTGCACACTAACCTCATGGTCCCTCCTTCGTTTAAGATTGCGAAATTGGTCCTCATGTTGAGAACCAACAAACTCCTCCCAGTTGGACCTAGAACCTACCATAGCTAGATGTTGATCTCACTAAAGCTCAAGCTTCCGCATAGATGGCGCCAATTGTAAGGGCGAGGTTTGGATCCTAAGCCCAAGAAGTAGCTGGATTAGGGCCCAAAGAGCCCAACACAATGAATTTGTAGAAAGTGAGCTTAAAAACTAGGCTTTAATGGATCGAACAACGTGCACAGTGGATTAAAGATAGTAAGAAAACAAAGAAAGACAAACTCTATGCAAAGAAATCCTTCCTTGAAATCCTTCCTTCGTAAAATTCAAGGAGAGTAGTCCTTGTATATATTTCTTTTAGACTTGGATACAATTTCAGTTCTTGTTGCTATAGTGTTTTCTCTCAGATTCCCGATCCCCCTATCCCTGGAGGATTTCTCACATTATATATCCTCTTTTGGCTGATCCTGACCTTCCATTTGTTGATTATGTAGGCCACTACTCGAGTGCTTGTCCCATCAGACGCCCTTCCCAGTCTTCTGTGAGTTGCGGCAACCAAGACAGCACTGTTCAGAGGTCTTCTACACATAAATGCGGTCAGAAGGTTTGGTGAGGCGCAATAAATGTGGTGGCAGCTACCATCCCTCAAATTACGTCAAGGCTAACCCCCTCTCTGAAGTTTTTCCTCCACAGTGTGGCCCCCCTTTGGTTTTACCGTCTGAGTGTATGGACTCCTCGACACGGTAATGGCCTCCTTGGCTTAGGTATGACACGTGGCATTATTACCTTATTAAATTTATTTACCCCACCCGAGGCATTAGGACATTCCGAAGAGACAATTGGGCCTCATTCTTCATTAGATTGGGCCTAACCCATACGAGGCAGCCAAATGCCGAAAACTGAATAAATTGTTCAGTCCGAGGAGCGAGCTTCCCCCGAGGAATCGAGGTCCCAATCCAAAACTAACGTGATAGGCGACTGAGGAAGAGAGTAGAGACATGCAGATAGGATAAGAAGGAAGTTTCTTGATAAAGCACCCATAACCTCTGCATTAAATGCACCGTATCAACTCAGTTTGCTGCATTTAATAGTAGAATGACCCTTGAACAGTGTTTTTATAGCTTGCAACCTGCTCTACCACCACCAGTAAGGTATTGATGGGACAAGTATCCAAGGAAGGATCTATATATAGCAGCCTAGGTGGAGGGCTGGGATAAGGCCCCAGCTACTATAAAAAAGGAAGGAAGCTCTATTAAGAAGAGGGATAGAAAATTGATAAGGAGGAGATAAAGTGTAACCAGAAGCTTTGTAACCAAGAATTGAATATTATATGAACTAGTGATCCTCAGACTAATCCGAGGAAGAAGTAATATAGAAATCTTTGTCTTTCTTACTGTTAATCTTTTGTATATCTGATGACTTAAGTATTGCATCTCTTTTTAAATTACTTAACGAAACCATTTAGGCTCGAAAAGGTTGACCTTGACAACCTACCTTTAAAAATTAATTGTATTGGGCCATCATATAATATCTATCCATCCAACTTGGGTTGGGCTTCTGATTTCTGCCCCCTACATAAGCAATCTGGATTAATATATATATATATATATATATATCTAAGAAAAATAAATTATTATTTTTACAACTTATATAAGAAAGTTTATAAAAATAATAAAGCATAAAAAAACATTAAAGTTATAGTTAATTATTTAAGTATAAAACTATGAATATATTTGAAGGATTTTAATTATAATTATTTCAATGTATATTCTCCCTTTGAAAAGTTGACGCTATCAAAGAAGGATGGAGGAATGGGTTTTAGGGATCTAAGGGCATTTAATTTAGCTATGTTAGCTAAATAAGGGTGGAGGTTGATACATGACAATAATTCTTTAGTATATCAATGCCTTAAAGCTAGATATTTTCCAAGAACTCATTTATTTGATGCCAAGGAGTCCCCAAATTGTTCCTTTGTGTGGAAGAGTATTGTGGCAACTTTACCTATTTTGAAGTCTGGGTGTTGTTGGAGAGTTGGGAATGGCCATTCAATTCAAGTTTTAGGGGATAAATGGATACTGAATTATCCAACAAATGCGCCTTTGCATCTAGTAACGGATGAAGTTTGAGAGGTGACTGTTGCTGAATTGATTGATCAAGACTTACATGCATGAAGGTCTGAATTTATCATGGACATGTTTGAGAAAGAGGATGCCGAAGCTATTTGTAGAATCCAGCTAAGCCAAAGATATGTGGAAGACATTATGATCTGGTTGCATCACAAGAAGGGGCTGTTTATTGTTAAGTCCGCATACAAGGTGGTGAAGGAAGTATTGAGAGGAGGAAGTGTAGCCGAGATTTAAAGGGGCTGTGCTAGGAGGGGAATTTGGACTGCATTATGGAAGCTTCGAATTCCAAATAAGATTAAAGTGTTTGGGTGGAGAGCTTGCAATGATATTTTGCCAACAAAGCTGAATTTGTCAAAGAGAAGAATAATTGATGATGCGATGTGTCCAATATGTATGAGATTTCTGGAATCAGCTATCCATGCTCTTTGGGAATGTGATGCGGCTAAGGATGTGTGGGCTGGAAGCTTGAAAATTCTGCAGAAAGGAGTCTCAGGTATGGCTGATATGATTCAATTAATGGAGTACTTGGTGGATTGGGTTGAGTCATAAGAAATGGAGGTAGTGGTAGTCCAAGCATGGTTGATTTGGAATCAAAGAAATAGGTTGGTGCATGGAGGTAAGTTTCATGATTCTGTTTGGTTGAACAACCATGCAAGAGAGTTTCTAGAGGAGTATCGGACTGCACAAGAACAGATGGGAACTGAACATGTGATGCAGCCTAATCAGGATACCTGGCAGTCTCCTCCACAGTCGGTCTTCAAGCTCAATTTTGATGTAGCATTGTTCTCGGGCCTCAATAGATCTGAATTTGGAGCAGTCATACGAAATGAGAAAGGAGAGGTTATGGTAGCCATGGCAGCCGAGGGACTTGAGGTGTTTTGCAGTGAGGAGGCTGAATTACTTGCATGTAGAAAAGCCATTGAGTTTGCCGTGGATGCTGGCTTCTCTGAATTAGTCATTGAAGGGGATAACAACTCTACCATGAAAGCTATTTCAGCTCTGAAGGATGATCAGTCAATGCTTGGGAATGTGATCAGGGATATTCAACACTTACTTAGAAATTTACATTGGGTAAGAATTAAATGTACTAGGAGAGGGGGGAATAGGGTGGCTCATGTGTTAGCTCAATTTGCGAGGAATATTATTGATGATATGTATTGGATGGAAGATGTACCTCCAATAGCTAGGGAAGCTTTGTACCAAGATGCTAATTTTTCTAATTAATTGAATGGAATGCTTATGTTTCAAAAAAAAAAAAAAAAAAAGTATATTCCCCCTTTTGAGATGTCTAATTAAAATAAATGATATAATAAAATATTATTAATATTGGTTATAATATAAATATATAGTAATGAAAGTTTAAATTATTCTTATGGCATTCTTTTTAATATAGTTCAAATAATTTAGTTTGCTCACAAGGAGCATAAATAACCAGCCTTAGCGTTGTGGTTAGGGGGTTAATTAAAAATTGCTCTACTAGGGTCTAAATGAGGTGCAAGCAAATTATTTATTTTTTATGACTTAAAAACCAAGCTTTGACCGTGGTTGAACTGTGACCGGTTCTATCAAATTGTTCAGTCTAATCAGGGTTCAAGAGGTTCATTGATTATTTAATAATTACAGTTTTTTTTTTTGAGAAAGTAAAAAAAGAAAAAGAAAAAAGAACCGTATAATAATTACGGTTCTAAATGCTTGAAAAATTGGATTTCAATCTGGTTCTCGATTAACTCGATCGATCTAGTCTGAGTTTCAAAACAATGATTCTGTCACACCCCCCCCCCCCAACTCTTCATTGGCAAAATACTGCCCTATTTGGGAGTCACACAAAACCTCTCCCTTAAAGTTTTAAAAGACCTTTTACCAATTAGAGTCCGAGGCATTTCATTTAAAGCACAAGACCTTCCCCCACCTGGCGATGTGGGACTTTATCAAGATTTAGTTCTCCTTCAACTAACCCCACTTAAGAGGTCTTTTGGCATTTTGGGTCCCTACAGTAATGACAGCAACTACTCAAAATAAGAGTCTGAGTAATAAAAACATTTTCGTGAAATTAAATGCTCAAATTTTGGGGTGTAAATAGAAAGGTCAAAAACTTCAAAATTTGGCCAAAGCAATAACTTCATTCTCGTTCAGATGAGTCATCAAACACAATAACAATTAATTATGTTCAAACCCCCTAATAGGAAGAGATATCTCAATTGGCAAACACAATTAACTTTCTTGTCTTCTGCATGGGTAATCAAACATAAATAATGGGCATTTATCATTTCCAAATCCATGTAAATAAAGATACCAATATTAGGATTGTCCATGGTTCAGTCCGGGTTGGGTTTGGGCTCTACCCAGACTTGCCTCGATTCTGGCGGGTGGCAGAATGGAGGATCCGCCGTTGAAAACTTTCTAGTTATGAATCTGGAATAGAACCAATGGGCGATGCTGGATCAACATTAATGCCACTTCTGCCTCCTTGAATTGATTACTTCTCAAAATTAAATCCTAGTCAAGCTAGTGAGATTCCTCACTTCGTGATGATGCTTGAATTTGACTTCTTATTTATTCTTTTCCTCTTTAACTAAGTGAATAGGATTCATGTCCGGAGAGAAGGATGAAGGATTCTTTAGAGTCACATAAGCCTTCTTGTAATCTGGTCTTGCAATCAAGCGCCCCCCTCTCATCTTTTTCTTTCCTCGCATATTTAGTGTCCGTACCTTTTCAACTTCGCAACCATATACTGATTCCAGAACCCTCTTGATCTCAGGCTGTTGACAAATAGCATAACAAAATCAGGTTAGACAAGAAACACGGACAATTGAGAATAACTAGAGACTGAATTTGAGCAATGGAAGAGACAGTAGACTTCCGTCTAGAGTACCTTTGATGCAGAAGGTATCGTTTTGATTAAAACATCTCTGTTGTTGTTGGAAGAAGGCCGCATGAGAAACTCAATAGGGAGTTTTGGGAAATGAACAACTTTCTCCATCTTTTTTCTTTATTAATCTGTTGCTTACTCTCTGCAGATAACACCATTTCTTTCGTTAGATGATGGTGTGGTAGAAAAAATTCACCTATAACAATTACAAAAACAAAGTTCTATTGACTATCAAGTAAAGATGGTATGACTCATTACTATTAACAGAGGCAATGGAGTAATTTGGAATATCTTATCCTATGTATTTGGGATTTATGTGTGCTCAAATCAGTTCTACTTTTGGGATAATTTTAGAAGTTCCAAGCGGTTCTCCATAAATGCAACTATGGCTAAACAAACTCCACTCTGATGATGAAGAATAGGGTCACAAATTTTCTATGGTAAAGAAAATTATACCCACCAAATAGTTGATTAAACAAGGAAAGGGGAGAAATTTTCGCCATAACTTGGCAAGAGAATGGCTAAGTTTGTATTGGACCTTGAAATATTTAATACCTAATTCTTCAACATGGATTTAGGGATCATAAATATTTCTAGAAAAGCTGGCCTCCTTTCAACAGGCTATAGAAGGTCTCACTTGAGAAAAAGAATTCACTACAATCAACTAAAGTTCAAAGGACCCCAAGTTGAACAATTCTGCCTCAAGATACATATAAGGTCCAGTAGATAATATGTAAACTAAAAGAGATAGCTATTTTTTCTTTAATAAATGAGATTTATTATTCAATAGAAGAAGTGAAGTACAGTATACAGAGAGGCTTGGAAACAAACAGAAAAAACCACAAGCAGCTTATTGCTGCAGAAACGTTTTGAACAGCTGGCTGACACAGAGTAATTAGCTCCCTTTTTTTTTTATTGGTATGTTATAAATGTACCTAGTAGGTCTTGAACCCATGACCTCACCCTCCACCTAGCACTTGCAAGGGGAGGAGGTGCTAGTTGAGCTCGAGCTCTATGGCAACACATAGTAAGTAGCTCATTTTTTTTTTTTTTTTTTGCATAACATTGGGAACCTTTCTAAGGAATAGCCTTTAGACTTGCCTTTAGCCAGTAAAACCTACAGGCAACTAATCCCACCCGCCAGATTCAGTTGTCGGGTAGTCCAATGGATATTCACCCCTGACAGGCTAAGTAGATAAGCTCATGCCCAGGGGCAACACAAAGTAAGTAGCTCTTAGAGCAGAGCAAGTAACTTTATAGCAACAAATCAGAAACTAATGACCCAAAAGCTACTGGGAAATTAGTCACATCTAACAGATTTTTCTGTTGCTATTAGAATCAGAAATTTTGTTCGAAATAGACCTCCTTCTATAGCCAATAATTGTGATAGAACAAAGCTTCCTCGGCTTTAAGACTAATTCCATGAATTCTGGAGTTCCTTTCTATTTAGACATGATATATGTGAGCTGACCAAGCCACCTTAACAAGGACTATAGTGAAGGACTTCACTTTTCCAATTCTTAATGGACCACTCTGTCAGCATTCCAAGAGATGGACACTTCCTGCTATTTCACAAAAAATCAGGATCCTACAAAGATTTTCTTGAAAAGCTACAATCATAGCAGAGATGATTTCTACTTTCAGTGGCTGCTCCATAATAGCTAAAAAATAGTAGCAACCAACTCTGCCAAAAGCATATATTTCCAATACCCAAAGTAAGTTTTGTCTTTAAGAAATTAGTAAGTTACACATACACCCAATGGATCTTGAACCCACCACCTTGGCATCCATCCCATAATTGAGGGATGAAGAAGTATCATTTGAGCTAGAGGTCATTGGCCAATCCTAAAGTAAGTTATTGCCTTATTGGAGATTATGTTCCAAATTTAACAAATTTGCAGAGAGCATTCTAGGAAGTTGTCCACTTATCTAAAATTGTTAAAACTTTAAAGGGGATGGGGAGAGAGGCAAAGAGCAGCATGTAAAAACAAAACCTGTACACACTAAAATCTCTTCTGCACTAAACCAAGAAAATATAAATAATATTTAAGATCATTCTACTGCATGACAAACCCAGCTCACAAAAAGACTTGTAGTATACATACTGCAATAGGCATGCATAAAATCAAACACCCCTAACAAATATGACTCTTCCTACCTTGTCATAAATCTTCACTTCAACGTTTTAATTTTACTTACAATGGTCACTCTTATCTGGTATTCAACAAACAGACACACACAAGACAGAGGATTTCAACAATGTGTTCACAAAAGCCCCACAGATTTCGTATGAAAGCTCATCGACCCATTAACCATTGGAACAAAACTTTCCAAAAAAACTAAACTCCGTTCATAACTTTTAATTAAATGAACTTTCAATGTTCAAAGGTTGCAATGATTCTAACTACACAAAAACTCAAAGTAACACCAAATGTTAAAGAGCCCCATAAACCACAACATTTTCTAGGTACAGATTTTTCACGCAGACCAAATTCAAAATATTGCAAAAAATAGATCTTGCAAGGCACTCTTTGGTTGTCAAGGATAATAAATAATCTGTTATGTTTCAGTTTTCCCTATTCACAATTTTATCCCTGTTTTCCTAGGAACCAAACAGAATACACAAAGGAGAAATTTTAAAAATGAAATGATCATAGACAAATTTAGCCCTTTTTCTGAAAATTCAATATAATCAGATCAGTTCAGTGGATCCCAAATTCAGAAAAGAACAGAACAAACCAAATTTTCAATGAATCAATTATACGCTTCTGTTTGGTTCAGAGAAAACGAGGGAAAAAGAAATGAAACCAGAGTTTTAAAAAAAACCCATCAAGCTCCTATCAAAATAACTCATTTGTTTCAATCAAGATTTTTTTTGAGGAAAAACAAAGCATCAAATAGAATGACGAGACTATTTCAATTTTTTTTTGGATTTTGTTTATAATTTTCTTTGTAACCAAACACTAAATAGTAACCAAACACTAAATAGTGGGTGAAGCAATTTAATCAGAACTAAGAGAGCTAAGAAGGACCAGAGATACCTTGTCACTGCAGCACAGAGAGAGAGAGAGAGAGAGAGAGTAGCAGAGACTAGCGTAGGGTTTTAGAGAGGGTTTAAGAAAAAAGCTGGCTGGGTCAAAGTTGTCAAAATAAGGAGTGGAAAATGGAGAAGTTATTTGGTTTTTTACTGGATGTAAGAGTTAAAGAGGGGTAAGTGTGACATACTTTTGTGACATAAAATAAAAAGAACAAAAACTTGGGAAAATTTTGATGACAGAGAAAGTTATTAATTTTTCATCTACTATGTTTTGGAAGAACTATTTTTTTTTTTTTTTTTTTTTCATAAACATGTTTTGGAAGAACTTAAAAGAACAGAAAAGTGAAAGAATAACAAATTTGTCTCTTTTCTTTGTTGGTATAAAAAAAAAGGAAAAAAAAAAGGAAGAGAAGAAATAATGAATTGGAGCAAATTTTACTACTATTAAAGATAGTTTTTTATCTTCTGTAAAGATAGTTTTTCACATTTTTTAGTGTTTGGTAATAAAAAATAAAAAAAACTGGTTAACGGAAAACTATTTTTAGTTAATGGAAAACCTTAATAAAAATAAAGCTTATTTTTTATAGGTTATTTTCCAATTTTTTTTGGAAAACAATCTCTCTCTCTCACAGTATGCTTTCTCCCTTTTCTCTCTCTTTCTTTTACTTTTTCTCTCCTCACACCTTTACTGTCACTAACTTTGATCTCTCCTCTTCCCATAGATCTCTCTATCTTTCTCTCTCTCTTTTCTCCCTCTCTCTCTCTCTCTTTTCTCAGTGTTTCTCTTCCCCTCTATAACATAGTTCTCTGATTAGATTTTTTTTCCCCCCACTGATCGATCAATAGCTCTGACTTGTAAAGGAGAACAAATTTGTAGTGGTAATTGTTTCATTCCTCTCTTCTAAAATCTCAATTCTTTGCTTTGAATTTCAAGCTTGATTTTCTTTTTTCTCTAAGAAATTTTCGGTTTGATGGATTCCAGGAAGAAGTTACTTCTTTTTCGCACATAAAAGTGCAAAAAAATTTAAAAAAAAGAAGAAGAAGAAGAAAGAATGATTGAAGTAAAAGACAACAATTTTAAACATAGTGCCTTTATGGCTCTAAATTGCTTTTACATAGGACAATCTTTACGGTAAATTAATAATATTGTTGTATAATGAATGATAATTGTTTAGGGGAATTGCATTTGTTGGTAGATACATTATGCAGATACTATGGTGTGATGATATATTATTTAGACACATTATGTAAATACATAATTTAGAGTAATATTGAAGACTTGTGGTTGACCATAGTAGACAATTAAAAGTTATTGTTATTTATACTTATTAAAGATGTATTCCCCTATCAATTTTATATATATAGACAAATGGTTGATATGTATAGTGGCGGCTCTAGGATTTTTTTTTTCCCGGGGGGGGGGGGGGGGGGGGTGGGGGGGTCAATAGTATTGTAATTTTTGTGTGCTAAAAGTTGTGTAATTTTTTGCCAATGAAGAAGAAACGTGCAGGAAAAACAATTTCATTCTGCGGACAATGGCAAAGTAAGCCAGAATCCAGATAGAAGATTTATTTATTTTTAAAATTGAAGTAGTAGTTTTAAGAGTAGAGCTACTGACACAACACTTTCATAACAAAATTTAGGTGGTAAACTGTTAAAGATATGTAAAAAAGTGATGTCATTTGTGGGTCTAAATAAAAACCAATTAAAACTTGTCACTTAATCTTTATAGTAAAATTATTGTGAAAATAACACTAAAATGATCATATTCAAGCTTATTTCAATTGGGATTAAACAAAATTTAGGGTTAGGGTGTTCAAAATTTTATTCAAGGGGTCAAAAAAAAAAAAAAACAATTTATATATAAATTTTGGTTTTTGGCCAGGTCAGGGGGTTCATTTGAACCCTCTAGGCTGGCTATAGAGTCGTCTCTGTATATAATGTGTGTGTGTGTGTGTGTGTGTGAAAATTATACAACTAATTTTGATTATATCTATTATCAAAATTTTAGTATGAAAACCAAATTCATTCTTGGTTTTTTTTTTTTTACATTAGTTGTTTTACATAATACATATGTTTTAAATTAGACAAGAAATATATATATATATATATATATATATATAAATTGCATAGCAAACACCTAAAAATATTCTTAATCTCATTTTCTAGGTCGTTACCAAACACCGGAAAATGAGATAGTTTTTAAGAAAATGCTCTTTGAAAAATGAACAATTTTCCAGAAAACTTTAATGTTGAAACAAATAGAGCGTATTATGAAAAAAAAATAGTGTCTAGCCAAGTGTGATTTCTTTTACATTCTAACTTTATAGTTTAGTAAGCCACACCGGGTTTGATAGGATTTAGGTTGAGTCATAAATGAGTCGGGTATATAATTATCCAATTAGCCAATTATGACCTGTATAAATATAAATTAAATACCCATTCCACTTTGAGATTGCTTGATTTGGCCAAAGAGTAGGAATGGAAATTACACTGTGAAGACCGGGTACCAGTTGTTGCTTGATTTGGAGAGGAGGGATAGAGCCTCAAGCTCAATTACAAATCTCCCAAAATCATTTTGGAAACTGGGTGTCCCAAACAAGGTTAAAATTTTCCTGTGGCATGCATGTTTCAAAGCTTTACCAACGAAAACAAATCTGCAGAGGAGGAAGGTTTTGGATAATCCTCTATAGCCTTTGTTCTAGCTCTCCGAAAGATACCTACCATGCACTGTGGGGTTGTGTGGATTTTCTACCTATTTGGGAACCAATCTTTGGCTGGATTAAAAAAGATCACCCTCAGATTAATTCTATCTCTGATATAGTATCATTGGTGGGTTAGCAACCTCGATAGCTTAAGACTTTTGCTATGGTTGCTTGGTCGGTGTGGTATAGAAGAAATAAGATCCACTGCAATGAGCCCAGCTTGCCACCCCAAAAAATATTGGAATTAGCATGCGGCTTGCTATCAAATTTCCAGATGAAGCCTCGGGTACAGATGCAGCAAAGGACTCAGGTTCAGTCACGGGTCAGGTGGTCACCACCAGCTCAAAATGCAATGACGGTAAACTTTGATGGGGCTATGTTTCCGAAATCTAATGAAGCTGGAGTTGGGGTAGTAATTCGGAATGAAGCTGGGGAAGTTTTGGCTGCTTTAGCCTTTAGCAGAAAAGATCCATCAACCATATACAGTGGAAACTCTTAGCAGCAAGAAGAGCTATGTTGTTTTCAGTGGGGTTGGGTTTTCTGCACCCTATTTTCAAAGGCGACTCAGAGGTTATTATAAAGGCTCTTTCTGAAGATAATTTGTCCCTCTCCAGTATTGTAATGCACGATATTGTGATATGCGATATGCCTCTGTATTTGAAATAATTGTTAATATTAACTAAATTTTTCTATTTTGTTTAAAACTTTACTTTTGTGATATGTGACTCAAAATAAGTGTTTTTAAAATTAATCAGATATATGTGTAAACCCACTCAGAGGGTTGTATGTAAGAATAAGTATTGATCCCTCACCAGCAGGGGTTAGATGTTGGTATCTGCTCACAAGATTGTATGTGAGAATATGTGATATGTGTATATGTGACACTGTGCTCTGATCAATTATCTGTATGTGTTTTCGAATGATTTTAAGATTTGATTACATATGTATTAAGTGGTTCATTATATGTTTTGGAATAATTACATTTGATATCATTGAATGAGTTTGTGAAAAATCAAAATACTTGTGCTTTGCTTGACTTTATTCTGCTGTGTATTGTGTATAATTGCTTACTAGATGTGTAGCTCACTCCATCAATTATAATTTTTAGATTAAATTTTAATTGGGAAACAGAAACTTTGGATCTCTTCGTAAGGTGTAAGGTAGAGCATGGGAGTTTTAAGGTGACGTCAATAATGCTTGAAGCCTTAAAGGATTTTTAGTTATTTTTATTTCACTTAAGATTTTATAGTATTTGGAGATTATTTATAAATTGTGGATTTTAGTTATTGTAGGAGATTTATTAAGAGCATTGTTTATTTGGAGTTTATTGAATTTTGGAAATTAATTATGTTTATTGAGTCATGTAAGATCAGCAAGTCAATCATGCTTCTAAATTCATGTTCCATGGATTTGGGTTGTGACAAGTATAGGTAATCTTGTCAAAAACACTAAGTCTATTTTGGGTTTGTTCCAAACCCACGCATTCTCTCACGTTAGGAAGCAGGGCAACATTGTTGCTCATGCCTTTGCACAGAGAGCTAGGCTTTTTTTCCCTTTGGTTTTCTAGATGGAGAATGTTCCATTAGACATTTTGCATTTTGTTGTTTCTGATTTTTACACTTAATTTGAATAAAGTACCATCGAGTATGGTTTTCTCAACAAAAAAAAAAAAAAAAAAAAATTTGACACCCACCCAATTAACCCATTAGACAATTTGGAGTTTAGGACTATATTTTATGGGAGATAAATAGTCCCTTTTATATAAAAAAAAAAAAAAAAAAAATTAAAAGATAGAAAATATTCCAATATTTTAAGAGATTGAAAGCTCCTAGTTGTCTTATCATTCCTCAATTTTCTCTTGAACATGTTGTAGCTTATATTTTCCTCTATTTTCTCGTGAAACAAACAAGATGTAAAGCAAAGTGAGAAAGAAAATGGATAGGGTTTGGGGCTGACCCTCCCTCTTATTTGATTTGAACTTCTTAGCCACCAAGATAATTTCAGCACTGATTCATAGTTGAAGATAAGGGATTTGCTTAAGGAAATCCATAGATTGATCCAAACACATAGATCGAGAGCAAATGATGAAAAAAATGAACCATGACATTGAGATCTAGATTGAAAATTAATGAGAGATAAAGAAAGGAAAATCTTGAAGTCGTTGCCATACCCAGGAGTGGATCTCAATGTTTGGTAGGAGGGAAAATGAGAGGAAAACTTAAGAAAATTAACAAGAAAAAGAAAAAGGAGAAGAGAGAGAGGAACTAGGTGTTTGGAAGGTTGGAAAATGAGAGGGAAACATAAGAATTAATCAACAAGAAAAAGGAAAAAGGAGAAGGAGAGAGGATGTTAGGTTATGTTTGGTAATAGTTTTTGTTTTCTATTTTCAAAAACTTGCTTTTGGGAATATAAAGAAAAAACAATTTTCTTGTATTTTTGAAATCAAAAACATGTTTGGTTAGTTGAAATTAAAATATATATATATATATATATATATATAGTTTTTTGAAGAAAAAAAATATAAAATACTAAAATATGTTGTTACTAGGATTTGAACTATAATACTAACTCATTAAATAAGACAGATTAATTAAATTAAATGCGTGTTTTCATTAACTTTTGAAAATTAGAAACTGAAAACAACATTTTGCATGTTTTCAGTTTCCTTCACAAATTGAGTTTTAAGAACAATTTTTTTTTTTTGTCTATCTTGGGTTGCCAAACAAGTTTTTTAGTCTCAAAAGTAGAAAATTGTTTTTAGAAACAGAAAATAAGAGAAAAAAGTAGTTACCAAACATACCCTTAGTAGGGGTGTCCACGGATCGGGTCGAGTCGATTTTCGACCTAGCTCGAACCCGACCCGCCGGCATCGGGTGGACAGAAGACTGACTCGAGACCGACCGTCGGCATCAATCGGTTGGATCGATTTTGGGTACGGGTGGAGATCGGGTTGTCGCCGGATCTGGAAAATCATCGCTGGAATCTGCAAATCATCGCCGGAATCTACAAATCATCGCCGAAAAATGTAAAAACTCACCAGATCTGAATCAAAATCGCCGAAATCTGCACCAAAATCACTGAAATCTGCTGGGAATGGCCGGATCTGGCTAAATCTCACCACATATGGTTGAGAACTTTGCTGGATCTCCTTGGATTTAAACGTGATTTCGTCGGATCTGGCTAAACCTTTAAGTCTTAAAGGTTTGGACTTATCGGTTTTTGGCTGAGTTTGTCATTTCCGACGAGGGAAGAACAGCTCATCGGGCGGGTCGGGTTCGTCGGTTTCTCAGATAGCCAACCCGCAACTCGAACCGATGGTCTCGGGTGCTTGCTCCAGCGACCTGCGTCCGACCGTGAACAAGCTTTGATCCGACGGTTTCGGGCGAAGATGATCGGGTTTCGGGCGGTTTGGTTGGGCCGGGCGAGTCATGGACAGCCTTAACCCTTAGTATTTGGAATGTGGAAAAATGAGAGGAAAACCTAAGAAAATTAACAAGAAAAAGAAAGAGGAGAAAGGGAGAGAAGAGGTCTAGGTGCCTACATTAGGGAATTAGGATTTTGATTTTGTTATGTTTTTGTTCATAAATGTAAATGAATAATCCACTAGGTACGTAGTGGAGTTTATCCATTAAGATCATTTAACTAATTTACCCAATATGTTCGTATCCATTCAACCCAAATGTTTAATTGAGTTGGGTCAAGACTTATCCAAATTAAGTGGATAATGGGTGGATTAATGTGTTTGGGTAAAAATTGCCACCCTATCTAATACCGTGATAAATTATTAATTGTTCCAAAAGTTTTTAAGTGCTTAACAACAAAGCATCTATTTTTTATGGTGACAATATGTTAGTGAATTTGAATTATGTAAAAATACGAATTTATGTATTATTAAAAAAAAAAAAATCACTTTATATTTTTGACCTTTAGTAATTTTTTTGTTCGTTTATTATTATTATTATTATTATTATTTATGTGAAAAAATATGAGTTGATCCATAGCCCAATTAATCTGATCCATAACCTAAGGATGTGGTTTAGGTCCAATGCACTGGATTCGATCAGATGGTGACAAATGTCTAAAAGTGGACACGTATCACCATTTCAACGGGTCCAATGACACTGGACATTGGACCCAATTTTGACCCCACCTAACATGCTTGCAACCCATTTAGAATGACATGTTTTAAACCCAAATCTGATTAACTTAACCCGATCCGACCGTTTGCCAAGTCTAGGTTTCACCAGGTTTCATTATATAATTACAAATTTCTCCTACTCCAAAGTTGGAAAATGAGATAAACGTTTTCCAGTAGAAGTCTATTTAGGGTTTCACAAGGGTTCGCTATGTAATATAAATACAAAAATTCACCCTAACCATCCACCAAACTTGGTAAAAAGAGAGGAGGAAAAGTTGAGAGGAAAGAGATTTTCTCTTGAGTTTTACAATCATTCAATCAAGAGGTATGTTTCCTCAAACCGTATTAGATTGCTTTTAACTACTGTTTCAAATTTGTTTAAAATCAAGTACAAGATGATTGCTTTCCCAATGAGAAAGATTATAATTTACATCGATAGTGTACAGTGATTTTAAATTCTAACTCAAGAACGAATCGAATCGAATCAATTAATAAATTATTTAAGTTTGATTCGTCAATCTTTCAAGTCAAATAATAGATTGTTTAGAAAAAATGTAATCTTAGCCAATTTTAATATGCTATCTCATTCTATTATTCTCACTCCATCAGCCTATTATCAATTTTGTTTTGCATAAATCTCACTTTTGATTCGGTTTCCTTTTTCGTTTTTTAATTGTCTCTCACCCCCTTCTGTCTCTTCCTTATATTCTTCAATCTTCTAATTAAGATCCACATTCCAGAATCCAAACCAGTCATCCCTCGAGCAAAAATTGAATTCCTTGCATAATATTTCACCACAATACCGCATTATTCTTTCTTAATTATACCAATATCATCGTGCTAATCCAACAACATAAATATTAAGTAATCGGTGAAACCAACTGTGATTGTATTTGTTAAATTAATAATGAAGCTGGGATAGTTGTTATAATGTCGCATATTGGTTAGATATTGATTGGAGGTGCGTTGTGCAGGTGTATTTTGAGTCCCACATTGGACATATACTCACTTGGTTGCTTGCTGATGTGGCTAACACCCCACAAGGTAAGTGGGGGCGTTTGTGATACCCCAAATTGATTGAATATTGATTGAGTATGTTTTGTGTGGGGTATATTTGGGCTTCCATGTCTAGTTATAAACAATTACAAGGAGTCTAATTTTATTAGTCCCCTATTTGAGACCTTTTGTATAATACTATTCTTTTAAAATATATATATTTTTAATCAGGTTTGCAGGGCCGAATTGAAAAGGATTATTATGACACCAAAACATTGGTAGAATGGCAATATTGCAAAGTGGTAATAATGGTGAGCAGCATAGAAGGGAGAATGGTGTTTTGCCTAAACTCATCTGCTGCTGGTCCAGACACATTGTTAGTTTGGTGGAAAAGACTTGCCTTGGACCCTAGCAATCCAAGAGGATCGAGTTCGTTTCGGAAATTTTGGAATCAAACTCTCAAAAGTGCGGAAATCATTGTCTTTGAGTGATGGGGAATCTCCTCAGGTAAGCACTCAACTTAATTTGTTTTTATCTTTAATTAATGTGTTTTTGAAATTTGGACAAATGATTTGTAGCCAGAATTAAGGTTCATCACATACTTTTAAATTTTGTCAAGTAAAATTCCTTGTTTGGGGGTATTAAGAGAAGAAAATGTAAATGCCATCCAGGATTTGTAGCCATGATTTGGGGGCACCAAATTCTTTATTCAAATTCGGCCTAAATATGACCAACCTGATCTGTTGACCCCACAAAATGTCCGTTTTGATTTTACTACTTCCTCAACTTAAAACAAATTTTTTTTTTTCTTTTACAATCATATACATGAAATTCTCCTAGATTAATTATTCATGAACCTTCCAAATCTGTCTTTAAATCTATCAATTTTAATTCTAAGTGGTTCTTTTAAAACCGCAAATTAATAGCCTTCTCATTCTTTTCCTTAAGAGAAAGAGGAAATATGATCAATTTGTAAAAGGTACTAAGTTGACAACCGCTTCTACATTGGCTAAAAAAGAATCTGATAATCAAATATTCAAAAAATTGGGAAATACCCAGTTTTCTTCTGTTTCATGCTTACTCAATTTAGTTGTCACAACTGGAATTTTTTTTTTTGGGGTGAAAGACAATTCATTAAAAACAACTAAATAAGTACATCAGGTTTAGGACACATCCTGTTAACATACACCCCATTGAGATCATCCTCAAAAACATCAATCAAGTCCACAGGTGGACTATGAAAAGAAGAAAAATCACCATCTAAGCTAAAACTCATCCTAGCAAGGCTATTCGCACACCTGTTCGCCTGACGGAAGCAATGCTTAACACAAATCTGAGGAATGCGGAAAGCCAACAACCTGTAGTCATCCAAAATACGAGAAATGGTATTATTTACATAGGATGGCTTGTTTAAAATATCCACAATAGCTTTGGCATCAAGTTCAATCTCAAGAGAAGTAATATTAAGATTGCAACACAAAATAAGGCCCTTCCTAAGCCCCCATAATTCTGCAGCAAAGCTACTGGTGATGCCAATACACTTGCTAAATCCAACAATCCACCGCCCTGCATCATCTCTAATCACACCCCTACACACCCTGCCAAACCGGGATTCCCATTGGCTAAACCATCAGTGTTCAACTTCATCCAGCCATGTGGCGATCTCTCCCATCGAATACCCTTCAGCACTTTACGAGTTTGCAACCTTGGGAAAGCAACACAATGATAATACTCAATTGCTTGCTTCACAATCTCCATAGCAAGGCTCGAGTTTCTGTTCCTCCTATTGAAAACCATATTGTTTCTGCTCTTCCAAACATTCCATATAGCTATCGAAAAAATAACTTTCCAAGGGGGTTGTGTAGCACAAAGACTGCTCATCATCCTGCCATTAAATGACAACCAACTCTGAAGATCACTCCTCAAGAATTCATGATTCGAAGAAGAGATTCCTAGTTGATTCCACATACATTTAAGCTGATGGCAGTCCCTTAAAGCATGTAAAATGGTTTTAGATCCTCCCTGGCAGATTGGACACATAATATCTTGAGTTATATCCCTTCTCTCAAGACAAAATTTAACTCCAATACTATTATAAGCACATCTCCAAAGGAAGGTTTTAATTTTTGGGAGTGTTTCCGCTTTCCAAATCCAACTTGCCGAGAAAGGAGTAATTGTATCAAGCCCCATTGCAAGCCTATAAACACTTTCCAAATCAAAAGTGCCTTGGGGAGAACTAGCCCAAGTCAACTTATCAACTCCTCTACTCATGATCGTCACCGGAATGGCTTGAATCATCCTTTTAACTTCAAGAGGGATCTCAAAAGGAATTTTTCCCTAATCCCAACGTCTAACATGATATCCTTGACTTCAAGAAGGCTAGCTTCTTGGGTAATGGGACCATGTATAAGCTCTCTAAGTGATAGGGAAAAGAGGTTGTCTCCAATGATCCTGCCACGCGAGATGTAGGCGAAAAGGCCGCCCATTCTGAATCGAACCATTCCGATGAGGAGGAGGCACGGCGCGATCCTGAAAGTGAGTGCGCTCCTCTCATTGACCCGTGTTATGATACTCATGCCTATTTTTCGAAAGTTCCCGCTGAGTACACGCCGCCATCGTCGGGCCATGTGTGGCTTACCCTTTGCCGTCGCAACATGGGTATATCTTGAGCTCCGTTGGCTCCTTCTACTGGGCTTACCAAAATGAGCATCAACATTTAGCCCCTGAGCATATGAAGTGTTCCTACAGTTCATATGCGAATAAAAGACTTCCTTGTCCTTTCTGTCTTTTCTTCTTCTTTTTCTTCGCGGACCTTTTCAAATAGTGGACCCTAACTTATACATATGTATATATTTTTTTCTTGCCATGAACAGTGTTGTCTCTTCGAATTTCACAGTTTAGCAGTTATTTTGAAATGCAGCCGCCACTTCATTAATTTCATCCCTTCTCCGATGGCTGACCCATCGCATCCTTTCGTGCTAGTGTTAATGACGTTGGTATTTAAGAGAAATCCCTTTCACATTCCAAACATTAACACTTTCTCCCTTTCCAACACAAACACTTTCTTCATTTCCCTTTCTTCATCGTGTTCTCCCTCTCAAACACTTTCATCCGTTTACTCCGATCAACCGTTGCATCATGATGCCGGCGAAAGGCCAAAGTTCTTCCCGCCGTAAGGGAAAGGAGATTGTCTTTGATCCTCCCGCTGCATATGATGTAGGCGAAGAGACTGTGTATTCCGAATTGGACCATTCCGACGAGGAGGAAGCGCAGCGTGCCCCTGATAGTGAGTGTGCTCCTCTTATAGATCCTTGGTATAGTATCCATGCCCATTTCCTAAATGTTCTTGGTGATTACACGTCGCTGCCGCCAGGCCATGCGTGGCTTGCTCTTTGCTGTCACAATACAGATGTTTCTTGGGCTCCGTTGGCTTCCTCGATTCCCAACCTCGTCATCTGCCAAGGCACTTCACTCCCCGTGCCCATTCACTTCGAATTTGGATATGACATCGCTTTGGGTTGGAAGGAATGGGTGGATAGGGAGTTGTCTGACACGGGCTTCATGGGGTTGCTACAACAAGCCTGTGTATTGAAGGCTATTGTTTCATCCCATTGTTTATCTAACTATAGGGACCTTTTCAACCTCCGCCATTTGGTCCGTCGGTGGTGTACCACCACTCACACTTTCTTTTTCTCCTGTGGTGAGATCACTGTGACTTTGAAAGATGTAATGAATCAGTTGCTTTTGCCCATCCTTGGAGATGTTGATCTTGGCGCTTTAGAGTTTTCTCCAAAAAAGGAGGCCGTGGAGGCCGAGTTGAAGAAAAAGATGAATGGCAATGCGAAATTGTCATTTTGGGTTGGTTCCTCTTCCAAGATCTCCGTTGCTGCTCGTTGTGTGGCCTTTATCACGTTCTGGCTTTGTAAGTTTATCTTTGGCTCTCATCCCCACTATGCTGTGAAGCCTTTATATTTTCAATTAGCTATTAAGATATCTAACGGGATAAGTCTGCTATTGGCTCCCATGTTCTTGGGACATTTATATGTTCAGTTAGACATTCTGCGGAGCGATGAGAATTAGGCAGGCTCTTGCCACATAGTCACTTCTTTTGTTCATAGTACTATTTTGCAGCACTTGTTGTATGAGCGTTGTGCCAAGCACTTGGCGAAGTGTAGGCTCATCCGTTTTGCTAAGGAGAAGTATCAGTCATACTCGAGAGTCATTACCAATTTCTATGGTAGATTTGAGTTTGACTTTCCGTTGGCTTTTCATTGGGTTGGTTTAAAGCCAATTGATCATCCTGCTGTTGAGTTTTTTGATAAAGGAGTTGGGTTTTCTTGGAGAGCATACAGGAACTTAGGTACAGGTTACACATGCGCAGATTCTGTTATGGGTCCATTTGTTGACACTATCGGGACCACCACTCCATTGACCAGTTTTGAGGAGAGAGGGATTACTTACTTGGCAGCCACCAATGCTGGGTGGTTGCCTTATCTGGCTGATGAGGACATTAAGTTTGTGCACTATCCTGCTAACAGGGTGAGAAGATAGTTCGGGCTAGATTAGGACATTCCTGATGATTTTTCTTCCCTTATGGAGTCTCCTACTTCCATTCGACCATTCTTGCGGCATGATGCCTTTGAGTTCTAGAGCAAGAGTTTTACTGCGGTTACTATCCTAGACTCACAGAGAGAGGGCATTTGTACTCTTGCCATGCACGAATACTAGCAAGGTGAGAAGACAGTTCGGACTAGATCAGGACATTCTTGATGATCTTTCTTCCCTTATGGAGTCTCCCACTTCCATTCGACCACTCTTGAGCGCATTATGCCTTTGAGTTCTAGAGCAAGCGTTTTACTGCGGTTACTATCCCAGACTCGCAAAAAGAGGGCATTTGTACTCTTGCCATGCATGGATACTAGCAAGCTGTGATGACTTCATTTGAGCAGGAATTGATGGGTAGCCGTGGTTTTTCTCTTATTCCTCCTGATGGGCTTAGTGCAGTCATTTCAGTCAACCCTCGGCTGCTCCTTCCTTCTAAATTTGTGTTGGCATATGCAAGGAAGCAGAGTCGGTCTGCCATTTTTGAGTGGGTTGAGGAGGATAGAGGTGATAAACATTCCTGTGCCAGGTAAGAAAGGTTCTACCAAGCCTAAGTCCACCAAAAAGGGTGATGATTCTTCTGAGGCTTACTCAGATGTTGTACTTTTTGAGAGTGGCCTCCCTTCCATAAGCAATATAGTTTTAGAGGGCTCTCCTCCTCCTTCTACTTGTACCTGTTCTAGCATGCAGGAGAAGTGGTTGTAGTCATCTTTGTGACTTCTGGCTCCTCAAAGGTCTCTGCAATCAGAGGAAGGGACGTGCAAAGTAAAGGGAGACCGCAGCAAAGGGGTGACACAAATATATATATGTACAAAGAAGAGATAACCAAAAAAAAAAAAAAAAAGAGGAAGGAGGGAACTTAACAAGATAAGGAGACACATACCCATGAATTCGGCCTTATGCTCCGCACTTTCCTCTTCCTCAGAATCAGAAACCCTCTTCTTCATGGTGGGTTCGTCACCGGGATCCTCAAGTACGTCCTCAGATCCCTTAGAAGACAAGTTTGCGTCAGGTCCGCGTGTGGCAGAGCTTGGGATGGAAGAAAGGATAACCACCAAAGAATAGCCATCCTTCAAGGCCTGAGATAGAGCCGCGAAGGGATCACTAGTAGAGATAATAAGAGGTGTGGCAGGAGAAGCAACCTCAGTCTGAGCAACAGCGGGAGAAATGGCTCTCTCTTGGGGAGTAAGTGTCTCGGCAAGAATGGGAGTAGTCTCACTAACCCTTTCCATATGAGTACCCTCACCTATGGGTACCGGCTCAGTGGAAGGGATAGGAGCCTCAGCAGGAACTCCCTGTGCAGCAGCAGGAGGGGCGGGAGTTGTAGCCCCAAACACCACATCAGCCCCGTCAAAGAAACCTTCATTGGGTGTGCCTATGGAGGCATAAAGTTCCTCAGCCGTGGGGTGATATACGGAAATAGGCTCGAGCTCATCCTAGAAAACAAAAGGAAAAAAAACGAGGAACTAAGAAATCCATGATTGGTGATGATGCTAAAAGGGAGATGAGATAACTTATGGCATATGGCAAAGGAAATGTGTGCAAAAGAGAAGAAAAAGTAGGAAGAACGGAAGGAGACGTACCTCAAACTCGGGCTCATCAAGTAATATAGGACGGGTGGCAAATATATCCTTCTTATGCTTAGACTGCAAAAGAAAAGAAAACAGAAGACAAAGATGAAGAGACAAGTTAACATATGTATGAGGGTTAACCGCAGGAAAGCCCTATTTAAAAAATAAAAAATAATAAAAAAATAAAAAGAAGCAAACTTAGAGATAACATACTCTCCACTCAGTGGTGGTGGACGAAGGAGGAGGAGAGGTCTTTCTCTTACTACCTCGTGTCCTACTGGAAGGAGCATCGGTAGATAGCCACAGAGTAGTGAACTTAGACTTGCTGGCAGTGGGGTGCATGTTAGAACGGTTACGGGTAGAAGGAGGAGGAGAGCACTCTAAAACTATATTGCCTATGGGAGGGAGGCCACTCATCTTTTTCTTCAACTCGGCCTCCACGGCCTCTTCTTCCGAAGAAAGCTCTAAAGCGCCAGGATCAACATCCCTAAGGATGGTTAAAACCAACTGATTTGCTACATCTTCCAAAGTCACGGTGATCTTATCGTAGGAGAAAAAAAAAGTGTGAGTGGTGGTACACCATCGGCGGACCAAATGACGAAGGTTGAAGAGGTCCCTATAGTTAGATAAACAGTGGGATGAAACAATAGCCTTCAATACACCGGCCTGCTGTAGCAACCCAATGAAGCCCGTGTTGGACAACTCCTTATCCACCCATTCCTTCCAACTCAAGGCGGTGCCCGATCCAAATTCGAAGTGAATGGGCACGGGGAGTGAAGTGCCTTGGCGGATGACAAGGTCGAGAATCGAGGAAGCCAACGAAGCCCAAGAAACATCTGTATTGTGACGGCAAAAAGCAAGCCACACATGGCTCGGCAGCAGTGGCGTGTAATCACTGGGAACTTTTAGGAAATGGGCATGGATACTGTACCAAGGATCTATAAGAGGAGCGCACTCACTATTAGGGGCACGCTGCGCTTCCTCCTCGTCAGAAAGGTTCGATTTGGAATACACGGTCTCTTCGCCTACATTGTGTGCAGCAGGAGGATTAAAGACAATCTCCTTTCCCTTATGGCGGGAAGAACTTTGGCCCTTCGTTGGCGTCATGATGCAGCGGTTAATC